>JAPDNY010000336.1:0-50693 GCA_029375565.1 Gekko gecko | reverse complement strand
CTGCTCTAACTGCCAGGAAGTTCTTCCTAATGTTTAGCCGAAAACTCTTCTGATTTCATTTCAACTTGTTTGTTCTGTTCTGACCTTCTGGACCTTCTTCTTCTTACATTCTTATATTCTAGCAGTGGAATAGGGCTTGTTTTGATGTTTTTTCTTTTGTATGCACCCGTGTAAAAGGCTGGTGTTGTGCTGACTCTTCCATCCAAAGAGAAAGGAAAATTTGTTGGGCAGGATATGGCTCTCTAACCTCTAGGGAAAAGATCCTTTATAAGGCAGGCAGCTGTTTTCCTGGCAACTGGCTGGTATCCCCGTGGAGTTTGCTGTTTGATCCGCCTTATTCCCAGGGGTGACAACAAAACTCTGACACAAACATTCAGTTACACAATCTTTCGTGCAAAAACCCAGCGTGCAAACACTTTCCCATAGACTGCCTGCTCTGTCAGCCTTGCAGACGCGCTACTAAATTTAGAACGCAGCGAAAACTTCCCGGAGCCTGAAGCAGGGGAGGAGAAAGAAAAACCTCAGCCGGCCATTGAGTCTCAGCCCTCAGCTCCAGGTCTGTTTTTGTCTGCTGCCTAAAATCTCTCCAGATCTCAGTAGAACCTCAAATTCTGCTAGGAGAATTTTCAAAACTCTAGTATACCCCACCCCCCTTTTCTAAGTTCTATCTGGGAGTGAAAAGATCCACTTAAGGCTTTTTTGCTAACATAGCAGGCAGTTTTTAAAGAATGATTATTCTGATACCAAGGTTCAATGTTCTTCCTTTATAGGATAAAACAGGCAAAAGGTCAGGGTCTTGGAAAGGGTTCAACCATTTCTTACTTAAGCATGATTTACTCTACCCTCCTTAGAGTATATTCAACATTCCTAAGAGGACCATAAGGAAAACAAGCCTTTTACACTGTTCCCTGGAAGATAAGAATGGCATCAACCCTTGACTGAGATATGGTTGATTAGAGATCAGGGGGTTAAAGAACAGATTTATAGGGAGGAGGGGTTTAGGGAGGGCTATAACATCTTTAAAATGTAGTGAATCAATCCACAAGATAACAGACCAATCTTCAGGCTCACTAATCAAAGTTATTGCAGAGATCTCAAACCTTTGCTAAATTTTTAATGGTGAAATAAAATTAATATTTATGGAATTCGCTTTCACAAAATACAGTAATGGCAGCTGGTTTAAATTACTTTATTAAGGCGCTGGACGAACTCATGAAGTAATCTGTGGCTGCTAGCCCTGATGTCTCTGTGTGGGGGAACCTTCATGACCTTGGCCACTGTGAGAAACAGGATGCTGGCCTATGGGTCTTTGGTCTGATCTTGCAGGGTCCTTGTGGTCTGTTATTCATAAATGAACTTTTAAACTGATATTTTCCCTCCACAAGCTTCAGTTTAAGTGATACTTACTGTTTGAGTCAAACATCAATATATCTAATTCTCAGCACGGCCACATCTGGGGATACTTATATCCAGAGATTGAAGCCATGAACAGACAGAGCAGATCTTCCTATGAGCCTGAGGAAAAACCCCAGTCTTGCAGAAAAATCTGAAATCTAAGGGGAAAAAATACATTAGGGGATGAAAAGCTCCCAAAATAATAGAGCCAGGGCCTGCAGCTTTAACTAATGCATGCCTAAGTGGCAGTTGCTAAGCAACCATGATTGGTTTCTGTCATTAAAAAGAAATCTGAGGTGGCAGTTCCCTTCCCAGGGCTGTTTTGGCCTTTGAGGGAAATCCTGTGATGTCCAGATTCTTCATTTTGCCAATTTCTCCGCTTCACATATGGGACCTTTTTCTTTTTTGCCTCTGCAGGGCTCGCAACTATGCTGGAGGCTACAAGGAGTGGTCAGAGAAAGAAGGAAAGTGAGGTGTGAAGAGAACCAGGCTCCATTGTGGCAGACTTCAGTCCCCAGGAAAGCTGGTGGCTTGCCTTCTCCGGAAGATTCAGCGGCTGCTCTTTCCATTCTCTCTTGCCAAAATGGGATGTCCAAGATTTTGCTGGGTCCCTTGACTGAATTGAAGGGAGCTAGAGATCATCAGAACTGGTTCTACTTTTTCTACGGATGAGGCAGCGGACATCCAAATCTGTCTCGGCCTCCCCGTTGACCATGCTGGCCAGATGGGTCCAGCTCAAACTTAGAATCACTGTCGAGGTGAATCTACCGTGTTTTGTGTTTGGGTTGTGTTTTATGAGAAATCTGGGTTTTTAACTACTTGACGATATTGTTGTTTTGTGATTTGTGACCCGCTGTGAGCCCGCTTGCGGAGGGTGGGCTAGAAAAATCAAAATAAATGTGTTTCTGCTGTTGATGTTGATTTTTGTTTTGAACATGCTAACGTTCTTCTTTTGGAATTTATGTACTGTACAACTGGGGACCCACAAGAGTCGGGGAATTGTTCCCAAGTCCACCCAGCCACTGCTTCACCTCAGTGGCAAGGCACCCCCCTCCATTCCACCCAAATGCAACTGAGCCATGGCTGCACAACATGACCCCCCACCATTGTCACCACTCCTGTTGAGGTCACAAACCTGGTGTCGGGCAGAATGGGGGTGAGAGTTGCTGCAGCAGAGCTGCGGAGCTGTACTGGCCAGGAGCTGCACCATTCCTGGCCTGGGCCGCCAGTCCCAGTGCAGCTCTCGTCTTCTGCCACCGCACCAGGCCCAGCCTGTGCCGTGGGTACAGATGCAGCTCCCAGCCTGCACTGCCAGTCCCAGCACCGCTCCCTGAACGTGCACAGGTAACCACACTGGGCTGGTGGTGGAAACAGTCAGAAGTCGGGTATCAGTGGTAAAGATGGGGGTGGGGGAATCTGCCTTCCACCATGGCACCCCCACCCACCCACCCACCCACCTGCAGTTCACTGCCACCTAGTGATGGTGAGGAAGTTGGGAATTGTGGCGCTTACTTTCCGTGGGCCCCTGGGAGCCTTATGTGGCTGCTATTGCGCCTATCCCTGAACCTCCTGGCAACCCCGACAGACCTCATTCCTTTGGCCGTGGCAGCACACGCTCCATGCAGCTCGGCTGTTTTCCTCTGGCTGGGCTGTTGGCAGCATCCTTCCATCACCTGGATCCTGCAGGGCCATCCAAATGGGGGCAGTAGATTCAAAGCGTTTGAATCTACTGGAAGAATTTCACACTCCATAATATCTTAAGGTGGGGCCATCTCCCCACTTGCCAGCCTGCCCGCTTCCATGGTGGCCAGGAATAGAAGGAGCTACGCAGGGCCGGTGACACAGGGAAGAAGAGGAGGAGAAGACTTTGTAGCCCGTCCTTCCAGATTTTTCTGCAAACCTGGAGGAGTGGTCCCAGTCGGTTGCTATTAGAATATAAGGTGTTGCTTACAAACTGGTGAGAAGCACATTTTCAACGTGAAAAAAAGGCAGGGTGGGTTCGGAGCATCCATGCGTCCATCTGTCTCAGCATCATGTGCTAGGCAGGGGCTGTGCAGGCTCTCAGGCAGGCAGAGGTCTTTCCCACCCACCAATTGCTACCTGAGAGATTCTTAAACCAGAAATGCCAGGACGACTGAACCTTCTCCATTCACAGTATGTGGTCCACTGCTGAGCTACAGGCCTACCCAGGAGCAGCAGTAGGTCTAGAACAGATAAAAAGAGAAGTACTTCTTCACCTAAAGAGTAATTAACATGTGGAATTCCCTGCCACAAGAAGTGGTGGTGGCTACAAGCACAGACAGCTCCAAGAGGGGTCTGGAAAAACATGGAGCTATTAGCTACAACGTATAGATGGTGGTTAAGTTAAGCCATGGCGGCTCAGTGGTTAAGATGCTGAACTGCAAACTGGAAGGCCAGAAGTTCAGCAGTTCGAGACCCTATTGCTGTGTGACAGTGAGCTCCCATCTCTGGCCCCAGGTCCCGCCAACCTAGCAGTTCAAAAGCTGGAAATTGCAAGTAGATAAATAAGTACCACTTTGGTGGGAAAGTGCACCTTGGCATCTAGTTTCGCTGGCCACAAAACCACGGAGATGTCTTCAGACAGTGCTGGCTTTTCGGCTTGGAAACGGAGATGAGCACCACACCCTAGAGTTGAATTCGACCGGCTTTCGAGCAAGGGAATACTATGTTTGGGGCACTGATGCTCTATATTCTAGGTGCTTGGGGGGCACAGCGGGAGGGCTTCTGGTGGACCTCCTGATGACAGCTGGGTTTTGGCCACTGTGTGACACAGAGCGTTGGACTGGATGGGCCACTGGCCTGATCAAACAATTTCTGCCTGAACCACCTTTTAATGGGGGGGGGACAAATCAAGGGAGGGGCCATGGCTTAGTGGTAGAGCATCTGCTTAGCATGTAGAAGACTCCAAGTTCAGTCCCCAGCATCTCCCGTTTAGAGGCTATGAAAGACCTCTGCCTGAGACCTTAGAATCATAGAATGTTAAGAGTTGGAAGGGACCTTCCAGGTCATCTAGTCCAACCCCTGCACTCTGCAGGAGCGTAGCCAAAAGATAGCCCTACATACCTACAACATACCCAAAAGATGGCCGTCCGGCCTCCACTTGAAAACGTCCAGGGAAGGAGCATCCACCACCTCCCAAGGCAGACTGTTCCACTGCTCAACCACTCTTACAGTTAGGAAGTTTCTCCTGATATCTAGCCGGTAACGACTCCCTCGTAATTTCCACCCATTAGATCTAGACCTTGGAAAGCCGCTGCCAGTCTCGAGTAGACAATACTGACCTTCATGGACGAATGGTCTGACTCAGTAGGAGGCGGTTTCACGCGTTCAGTTATGCTAACACAAAGCTGAGTCAGAGTAGTCAAGCTAGTCCAGTATCAGTAGTGAACACAAGGTGGCAACACCCTGAAGTCTGAGATAGATAGGTCGTTCCCAGCTTTTGTTTCTGGGAGCCTATAATTGGAGAGGAGTCGGACCAGAAGGATTGAACTGGAGCCCTTCTGTATGCAGAGTAAGCTGTACTCTGTCACTGAGGGCCAAGCTAAGCATTACAGCATCCACAGCATCCAACCTGTGAGTGCCAACACCGTTTTAGAGCTTCACTCAGCCACTGAAAAATGCCGCAATCCGTGTTGATCTCGTCCCCCACTCCATCAAAACAGCTGCTGGTGCCATCTAGTTTGGCCCTAAACTACAGACGTTTCTGATGAACACAGGTGTTCTGTCCTGGGCCCGGCACTGACTGACCAAGCTTGAAACCTAGAACAATAGGTAGATAGGATCCCGGAAGGAACCTATAGACCAGGAGTCGCACTGTAAACAGCCTATCACGGGTAGTGGGTGTGTGTGGGGTGTGGTGTTGGGCACGGATTTAAGTAGTGCTTTGGTCCGGCTAGAGTTGTCTTATGTTCTGCTGAATCACTTCATAAACTATGAGCTGATCACTACACGCGTCTCGAACCCAGTGTCTTTCAACAGGAAACTTCCTCTACCACGTTCAAGTATAATTCCAGCTAGTCTGCGTCATCTTCTCTGAAGGGCAACAGAGAAAAGGTATTTCCCCAAATCCTTTCGTAGGTAGCAAGGGTTGAACCTGGGACCTTCTACAGGCATCGTGGATGCACTGCTACTGAGCCAGGACCCCTCCTGGATAGGCAAATGAGCCTAGACAAGCCGTATTCTGATTCCCCAGGCATCCCTCTTATGAAAAATGGGGGATCAGCACAGAGGAAATCCCTCTTTCTTCCTGGGAGAATTGCTGGAAGATGAGCAGGCTGGTGGCATCAAAGAGAAACAGCTGAGCCAACACACCTCGTCTGTTCTAAACCGTGCCATCTGGGGCTGCTGCTGTTCCTTGGCACTCATTGCTTGTGTAGTTATTATTTGTTTGTTTGTTTGTTTGTTTCGATTTGTATCCCGACCTCCCCGAAGGCTCAGGGCGGCTAACAGTAGGGCATAAATGCCAATTTAAACAACATAAAACAGTATCAACAAATAAAATCATAAAATCATACAATACAGCATCAACAACAACATATAAAACCAAGATGACGGTGGTGTGATGGCACAGGGTTATCGAGGTGGAATATCAAAGGTGGAATAGCGGCAGTGGTGGCTCCTACTCAAAAGCCTGGCAGAAGAGCTCCGCCTTGCAGGCCCTGCAAAACTGGACGAGGTCCTGCAGGGTCCGGATCTTCTCCAGGAGCTCCTTCCACCAGGTAGGAGCCACCACAGAAAAAGCCCTGGCTCTTGTGGCAGCCAGACCGAAGTGCCCTTGGGGGAACATGTAGGGAAAGGCGGTCCCTCAGATAAGCCAGACCCTGGCCATACAGCGCTTTAAAGGTGATCATCAGCACTTTGAAGCAAATCCGGTACGCTATTGTTGCCATCCTGGGTAGCTGAAGTTGCCTGGTGGAAGCAATGCCCTCTTCTCCTTCCAGAGGAGGCAGAGGCAATTCCCGGCCTCTACTGCTGAGAAAAGAAGAAGAGTTGGTTTTTATGCCCCGCTTTTCACTACTCAAAGGAGTCTCAAAGCGGCTTACAATCATCATCCCTTCCTCTCCCCAAAACAGATACCCTGTGAGGCAGGTGGAGCTGGGAGAACTCTGAGAGAACAGCAATTGACCCAAGGTCCCCCAGCTGGCTTCATGTGGATGAGTGGGAAATCAAACCCAGTTTTTCAGATTAAAGTCCACCACACTTAACCACCACACTAACTGGGAAGACCAACTGATGCCTGCCCAAGCCACATCGTGGATGATGAGAGGGAAAAGGAGGAGGATAAGGTGGGGATGTAGCTGCAAGGATGGGACAGACCTAGAGGAGGATAATCCCTCCAGGGGGTGAAACTGGGGAAAGGGTAGCTGAAAGCCATTTCCTGGACTAGTGGGTTGAACAAAAGTGATTTATCAAGAGTGGTGGGTCTTCAGCAACTGCTTGGGGAAGCTGACCCCAGGCCTGATATGAAGATGGTTCTAAGCAGAAAGGGGGCTGAATGGGAACTGCAGCTGAAGACCTCCCCCTCAAGGTGGGGAGAATTTCATACAATAGAAACAAAACAGTGTACACTTTTCAGAAGTGGGGGAAAGTTTGCAACTGTGAATATATTTACCTTTAGTTTACTTCCCACAATTCTAAGATACTTTTACACATTTATCTGCTATTTTGACATTTATTGCATTACAACTGTTGACCTTATAACTGTGCACATCTTCATCATGTTACACGTTAATCTATAAGTTTGAACCTTACCTTCCTTCATGTGTATTTGAAAAAGTGTGCATGCACACCAAAGCTCATACCTTGAATAAAACTTTGTTGGTCTTAAGGGTGCCAGTGGACTCTAAATTTGTTCTACTGCTTCAGACCAACACTGCTGACCGCCTGGATCTACATTTAGCTGTAAATGCAAGATTGATGGTTATGGGGAACGGTTGCCAAATGTCAGACCTTGGAGGACTTTTGTCAGATTTCATACGCCTTGCATTTCTTCATCGATTCTACATTGAAAAGTGCACCATAATCGCTGTGAGGACTTTGAATTTTAGATGCTGTTTTGGGTGAGGAAAATGATCCCATGAATAGCCCCAAAATGTTTCTGGTGCAGAAACTTTCTCCTGGCCAAATGGAAATATAGTCAGGAAATGATTTTGGATTATGGTAGTGGCATTGCAAATACAATTTCTTTCCCTATCTAAACAGCTTCAGGAATCCCAAAGGGGAGTGAGGAATGATGGCTCTTTCACCTGATTTGGAAAAGTTTTCAAAGCAAGTTCCAACCCACATTGACCGCCAGAGGTCAGCACACCCCCATGGCTCCATCTGACACACAAAACCATTGTTTATTGCTTTGGTAATATACAAGTTGTGAATAGATGGCTTCTCAGTTATTGAGTCACACAGCATACATTTCACAAGATACTGAAGAGAGGTGGGGGAGATGACGTGAAGTTTTAGGGCTCAGCTGGTGACTAACCTGAAAAGAGATCTTAGGGTTACAGTGACTAAGTCAGTGAAAATGTCAGCTCTGCGTGAGTCAGCAGCAGTGGGGAGAGCTCTAATTTCACACTAGGAATTGCTAGGAAAATGCATCAACGGGCCTTATCCCGCTCTTGTATAGACTTACGGCCTTTCTGCCATTTGGAACACTGCATACAAACTTCTGGTCACCATAACCCACAGGAAGTGGAGGAGGGCTATTGTTGCATGCCCTGATTGCGGGCTAATTCAAAGGTATCTGTGTGGTTACTGCAGGAAAATAGAATGCTGGAATAAGTAGACTTTTGGTGTGACGCAGCCAAGCTCTTGTGTTCTTAAGGACAGCAAGGCTTCTGCACCGTCGAATAGCTCAGAAAATGAGGAGTGTCACATCACGTCTGTGCAGAGAAACCCAACAGGTGAGATGGACCAATGAACATGGGAAGAGCCCTGATGGATCGGACCAGTGGCCCACCTAGTCCAGCATCCTGTCTCACAGTAGCCAACCTGTTCCTCCAGTGGTCCAACAAACAGGGCATAGAGGCTTTCCTTGGTATGACAGCTGTCTATTTTCTTGTTTGGGATCAAAATTTTACCCTCTTCTTGGCTTTTTGCCAGAGTGGAGGGTTCCCAAACAAAATAGAATAAGATGTGCCTCGCTCGGTCAGACCATTGGTCCATCTAGTCCAGCATCCTGTCTGAAACAGAGGCCAATATGTTGCTCTGGAGGGCCAACAAACAGCGCAGAAAGGCCAAAGGCTTTCTTACATCTCCCATGACTAGTAGCCACAGATGGGACTTCTCTGCTACCAATCTCTCTAATCCATTTTAAAAACCATCTATGCACATGGCCATCACTACTTTCACAATTTAATCCCTTAGAGATTAATCAAGAAGTGTTTCCTTTTGCTCCTCCTAATTTATTGTCCATGAACTTCATGGCATGTCCCAAATTCTAGCATTACGAGCGAGGGAGGAAAAGTTTTTTTTCTATCCTTTTTCCCACTCCATGCATAATTGTATAAAGCTTTATCATATCCCCTCTCCCCAGGCATCTTTTTTCTAAGATGAAACACCCCCAAACTCTTTTGCCTGCCTAATTGGGAAGGTGCGCCAATCTGCGTTCCCTCTGAGTTAGTGTGAGCTAGCTCACAGTTTTTTTAGCCTCCGGCTCACACATTTATGTCTCAGCTCAGGAAGGATGGCTCCAGAGCAAACTAATTTATGCGGTAGCCAAATCGCTCACTCACAACTTTAATGCCAGTAGCTCACGAAGCAAAATTTTTGCTCACAAGACTCCACAGCTTAGAAGGAGCATTGGCTCCAATTAAGCCTCCCGGTTGCCCTCTTCTGCACTTAATCCCAGCAGAAGTAATTCTGACCTGTATATGATTACACAACAATCAAAAGCCATCTGAGTGGGCTGCTTAGATAAATTCCAAACTCGGACAGTATGACTGCAATCTGAGACATGCTTAACCTGGGAGTAAGTCTTTTTGCATGCAGTGTGATTTGCTTCTGAGTAGACCTTCTGAGGATTGCTCCTCCGGTAAGCACTCCTAAGCAGATCCTTAAACTCAGGATCTCCCTCAGGTCTACTCAGTGGGGCCTACTCCCAGGACAGCATACTTAGGGTTGTGCTGTAAATCCAGCATGTCTGAATGAGCCTCCCATGACATGTGGTGATAATTTTGAAAAGCATTCTAACATTACAACTTCCTATCCTTGAAATAATGCTGTACCGGGAACAGATGAACACACCTTTTCAGTACAAAAGGAATAGTTTCAAGAACAACTCCAACCTCATAGCAATCAAGATTTTAATGGCCTGAATTCGCCATCTGGGTGATCCACAAATCTGCTCCCATGCCGAATTGGAAACATAAGAATATAAGAGAAGCCAGCGTTGGATCAGGCCAATGGCCCATCCAGTCCAACACTCTGTGTCACACAGTGGCCAAAAATACCAGGGGCCATCAGGAGGTCCAGTAGTGGGGCCAGGACACTAAAAGGCCTCCCACTGTTGACCCCCCCAAGCACCAAGAATACAGAGCATCACTTGAAACACACAGTCAGAGTCCAATGAGTTAGATGAATATCTGTTTAAGGCATTGAAAGAGGGAATATGGGGCTGAGAGCCTTTGCACTCAGCAATTCCAAAACTGTATTCTGCCATATCCAGGAAGGGCAGAAGGTCTTATACCCCAAATGACATCACATATTGTATACACATTAAAGAGTCTCTAATTGGTACCAAGCAGTTAACATCATACAAGCATCATTTGACTCAGTGCATCTCTCAGTGGTGTCAGTAATTACACTTGTTTACCTTGTCTTCAGAACACTGAGAACATTAGAGAACACTGGGTCCTTCCTGGACTCGCATGTGGAGAGCTAGCTGAGAAGGGCTGTGAATCACATTAAACTTCGCTCTCAGCGGCCTTGCAACTTCTAAATAGCATTCCATTCTCATTGCATCCTAATTCTATCTCCAGAGGCGTCTAATGATGCTTTCCCTTAACATATATATAACTTTATATACAAAAGGTACAGTTATAAAATATATTCTACTATAAGCTTCTCTAATCAGAAGATTCTAGGTTACATACATGGGCCTGCTGACAGACTGAAGGCTTCCCAAACCAGACTGAATCCCACCTGGTGAATTCTTGCACATGAATGTGAATGCACACATCCTGCATCTGGAACTGAACGGGTCATGTGCTTAATGACCAGGTTGCTGGATTCCGGGCCACCATTAAGTTTAATTTGCTTCTTTTTGGGAAGAATGTGGGAAGGAAATTTACACCTGCTCAGATACTAAAAAATGACACACCATGATTATCTTCTCTCTTCCCCTCTCCCCAACAGTGTGCGGAAGTTCTGTTCAACATGCTGACTTACAACAACCAGAAGCTGCTTAGACAATTCCATACCAGGACATCAAAACCTGCTTTCATACAACTCAGTCTAGAATCAGAAAGTTAACATGCTTTAGTTCTGTAGCGCCCTCCCTAATTATGAGTTGTTGCATTCCATTCTGCCTACCAAGTAAAAATAAATAAATTGGGGCTGCAAGTTAAACAGCCATGGACTGAAGGTTGGTGAAACGTGGTGTAACTGCAATGCCAAAGAAACTGGTGGTGCAATCCTAAACGGAGTTACACCCTTATTAAATCCATGGAGATGAATGAGCTTGGGTAGGTGTGTTTCTGCTTAGGATTGTTAATGTGAAATACAAATTAGGAAGCCCTTGATCTAAAGCTGTCAGGAACTCAACCATTTTCTGTCAGTCTCACTAGCCTCCCACTGCAAGTATGCAGGATGGGGACAATAATGTTCTACCCAACATGGTTGTTGTAAAATTATTATAATGGCCCCAGTCATACGGGCCAGAAAACACGTGGGAGAGGCGTGGCAGTTCGCCCCAGAGCTAAATAAGGCGCGGTAGCCCGATTACATGGGCCAGCGGGTTGCCACGCTCCAGCTCGGTGCCCCGATCACACCGCGCTGCTGCAGCGCAGCAAAAAAGCAGCGAAGTGCGCATGCGCCATTGGGGGGGGCACTGTCGGTGTCTTGTGTGTGCGCATGCACTGTTCAGCGTTGGTGCGCATCCCATGGAAACTTACAACATCCAGAAACCCCGGGAACATGGGCGGGCATCGGAAGCTGCGGGATACTGGCGCTCCGGCGATCAGACGCCAACCTTTGCCCCGGGGTTTCCGGAAACTAGTACTTCGGACCTACTAGTTTTTTACTCCGCGTTTTCCACGGGAAGCTGCGGGTTGGCCACGGGAGCACTACGCCTCCCATATGTGCGGGTATGATTGCGCATGGAAAGTCCGCAGGGCTCCCGTGCCTTCAGCAGGGCAAATGCTCAGTGTGAACAGGGCCAATATAATGTATCTGCAGTGCTCTGAAAAAATACACTACAAATACTATATATGTGCTAAACATTTCATAAGCCGTAGCTAAACACCTAGGGGATAAACTTTTATTTGGGATCAATGCTCCCTCTAAGCTGTGGAGTCTTGTGAGCAAAACTATACTTTGTGAACTACTGGTATTAAAGTTGTGAGCGAGTTATTTGGCTACTGCATATATCAGTTTGCTCTGAAGCCATCCTTCCTGAGCTAAAACAATAATCTGTGAGCTGGAGGCTAAAAAACTGTGAGCTAGTTTATACTAACTCAGCTTAGAGAGAACACTGTTTGGGACTGTACTACTTGTCAAAAAACCTGAATGCAAAAATATATTCCTCCAAGTAGAAAACTAGCACATGAGGTTTGGTGTAGTGGTTAGGAGTGGGGACTCTAATCTGGGAGAACTGGGTTTCAGTCGTCGTCCCCCACACATGCAGCTGCTGGTGTGACCTTGGGTCAGTTACAAGTTCTCTCAGAGCTGTTCTCTCAAGAGCAGTTCTGGAGAGAGCTCTCTCAGCTCCACCTACCTCACAGGTTGTCTGTTGTGGGGAGAGGAAGGGAAAGGAAATTGTAAACTGCTCTGAGACTCCCAATGGAGGGCAGGGTATAAATCAAATCTCTTCTTCACCATCTTGACCAGCTACTTTTCTGGGTGCTGCGGAGAAATATTTTGTCCCATTCTAAAATATGATATGAGCAGTGTCCCCTCCACTTGAAGCAGCAAAGCCTAGCCACACCCACCACAACTCCTCAGACACCACCCGCTTCTTCTGCCCTCCTGACAGCAATGCCTGGAAAGCTCCACCAACAGCCGCCGCCGCCGCTTTCCCAGCCAGGAGGCGCCAAGAGTGCCGCGGGCGTGGCCGAATGTTTTCCTCCCGCCGACGTCTTGCTTAGCTACACCTGTGCAGGGGCGGGGAAAGGGCAGCGACGGGCAGCTCGGGAAGCCAATCGGGAGCGGGCGCCTTCTCACCTGCGCCCTGCGCTCTCAGGCTGGCTCAGTTGTACCAAGGAGACCGGACGGGGCAGGAGATGGCGGAGACTCGGTGCTGGCTCTGGGTGTTGCTCTGCGTCGCATCCTGTGAGTTGGGAATGAGGCGGGGGGCGGGCCTGCAAACAATGACATGGGGAGAGGGAAAAATGTAAAGAGGCGGGGGGGGATAGAAAAGGAGGTAGGAAATGAAGGGGGAGAAGAAGGGAAGGGAGGCAACGAGAAAAGTAGAGGGGGGGGGGCAGACCGAAAACGAGAGAACCCTGAAAGGAGTGGTAAACGAAAGCAGAAGGGGTTACGGGGGGCATTAAAAAGTTGGAAGAGGAGGGGGAGGAGAGGTTGGAAGCCACCATTGCCCCAGACGGGAAGCAGGTCTTTGGAAGGGGAGGGGTGCAAAGGAGCTTCCCTGTGGAGAACACTAGGGGTGTGTGTGTGAGAGAGAGAGAGAGAGAAAGAAGGGGGACCAGGTCGTCGGTGGTGTATCTTTCGGGGGAGGTGGGGGCTTCCTCCTCAAGGGTGTGTTGGGGGTCACTTACCAGGCCAGCGCTTTACTTTTCTGCTCCGGCAATCTTGGCTCAGTGCCCTTTATAAAAGCCAACCAAGTACTGCGCTTCTTACCTAACAGAGCGAGTGATTGAAAGTGGAAATGGCTGAAGTGCCTGCAAAGCTGCCCTCTGGCTCAGTAGCCAACATCTTGTCTTAAAGTTCCCCAGTTGTATGTTATAAAGAGCAAGAGTCTAGTAGCATCGTAAAGACTAACAAAATTCGAAGAAGTGAGCAGTGACTCACAAAAGCTCATACCCTTTTGTTAGTCTTTAAGGGGCTACTGGATTCTTGCTCTTTTCTAATGCTACAAACAGCTGAACATGGCTACCCATCTTGATCTGTATGTTAGAAGAACAAAGTTTGGGTCCAGTCATACCTTAAAGACTAAAGGTGCCACTGGATTCAAACTTTGTTCTGCTGCCTCAGACTAACACGGCTGTCCACCTGAATGTATGGTATAAGTTAACCGAGAGCTATGAGTTCTTCATTTTGGCTTTAGTGCATTCTCTTGTGTGTGAGAGTTCTGGGCAAACCTGTACAGGTTTTCTGAAGGGAAAAGCAAACGTTTCAAGTATGCTCCTGTTGTCTGCATCTCTCTGTTTGTCAAGCTGTTGTCTAAAATGTTTTCTTCTTTTAAACTGATCAAAGCAGTTTCTGTTTAATGTCGGCTTACTAGAGCTGTTTATTGACCCAGTTATCCAGTACTTTGACTTCAGATAAGCAGAGAGTTTACACAGCATTGCTATGTGGATTCATAGGACTAGACAGGTAGTTTGAAAAGGACTTTCATTTCTGTTCTTCCCTGTAGGTTGATAGAGGTCCTGCAGTGCCTCCAGTTGGAAAGGGTGGTTTTTTTCTTGAAGTGTTTCCTTGTTGAAATCTTGCTCAATACACTGACTCTGCTGGTTGGTTTGGTTGTTTTTTTTAATAGAAATCTCCATTTCCTTACATGAAGTTTTCCCCAACGTGGATTTAGCTAGTATGTGCCAATACCTTGGAATAATTTTCAAAGTTATGTTGGTTTTTGAAGCTGTTTGAGAAAAGGTAGCGTTTTTAATCTTGGCTTCCAGTTCTGTACAAATGTGCCACTTCGCTTAAGCAACTGCTAACTTCACAACCTAGAGTGGCAGGTCTAGGTTATTTATATATAAAGTGTATACTTTTCTTAGAATTTAATCAGATTTTGGCGATTTTTCTGAAGTATTTTTAAAAAATTTTGGAGCAGTTGCACGCTAGATTTGGCAGTTGTTGTTCCCATGAGCCCTGAACCTGTGTTGCATTTGCCTCTGGGTAGTGGAGAAAGGGTTTTTCAGAGGGCAGCGGATAAACCAAAGGCAAGCAGGATCGTGTTTCTGTACCCTTTTAAGCCACACCTCGGGATTACATGAACGAGAGCTGGCAGGCTGCCCCATACCTTGATCTATTGATGCCAAGCTGTCCAAACAGGTCTGCATTGGATGCGGATTCTAGAAGTCTAGTAAATAATATTTTTGTTCTTAGGACATGATACCCATTATCTGCAGGCTTAGAGGTCTCTTATCTGCCTTAGTGGTTCTGTGAGGAGAGTGTGCAGTTCCTGAGGAGCATGGGAGGGGCAAGCAGAGACAGTATTGTTATGGTCCTATAAACTCCAGCTACGCGGCCCAGGCTGGCTCCAATATTTGGGGGGCTTATCAGGCAAGGAAACCCTACTCCTTCCTTTTCAATCCGGACAAGACAAAGCGAGCAAACTGAATATCTCACTTTCTTGTCACCTTAAGTCATCAGAATTGTTAACAATTTTTTATCCCACCTTCTCTTCAGCGTATGCGGTTGTCACCTTCTCTGTTTTATCTTCATAACAGCCCTGTGAGGGTGGGAGAGTATGATTTGCTGAAGGGCATCTGCTAAGCTTCATAGTTGTGCAGGGTATGGATCTAGAGTCTAATTTCAGTGGCATGGTTGCCTATTGATGTGTTTCCTGGTTCCTGCTTGCGTGCCTCCCAGTCCCAGCCGTCCGCATTTCCTCCCATGCTCCTTCCTTATCTCCTTTCAGATTTCCTCTTCTGTCACTCTTCCCTTCGTCATCTTCCCTTTGGCTGGTTGTCTCCCAAAGTAGCAGGGAAGGCACAAAACAATGCAGCTGGCAGGCGTGTAATAAATACACACGGGCCCCACCCTCAGGTTTATAAACTGCTCTCAGGCTTACCAAGCCGGGGGGAAATACACAGGAAGGTGGTGGTTGGGTCTGACAGTGTTAGAATGGTGGTTAGTGGGCATTTGGACCTAGTTGGAGCCAGACAGACCTTTCTAGGTATGGGATATGATGGATAAAAATACACTTCATAGGCATGATCTGAACATAAGAGAAGCCAATGTTGAATCAGGCCAATGGCCCATCTAGTCTAACACTCCTTGTGTCACACAGTGGCCAGAAATACCAGGTGCCATCAGGAGGTTCAGCAGTGGGGCCAGGACACTAGAAGCCCTCCCACTGCTGACCGCCCCCCCAGCACCAAGAATAGAGTACATCACATCAGCTCTGTAAAGTAGGTTAGTCCCATTCCCCCCCGCCCCCCAGTGAACAACAGTAGCCTCTATGGGGTGGTTCTTTAGTTCCTGTAACGTTTGACACTCCTAAGAACATAAGAAAAGCCAATGTTGGATCAGGCCAGTGGCCCATCCAGTCCAACACAGTGGCCAAAAATACCAGGTGCCATCAGGAGGTCCAGCAGTGGGGCCAGGACACTAGAAGCTCTCCCACTATTGCCCCCCCCCCCCCGCAAGCACCAAGAATACAGTGCATCACTTGCCCCAGACCGAGAATTCTTATCTGTACCTTGTGGCTAATAGCCACTGATGGACCATCTGCTCCATATAATTATCCAATTCTCTCTTGAAGCCGTCCATGCTTGTAGCCGCCTCCACCTTCTGTGGCAGTAAATGCCACATGTTAATCACTCTTGGGGTGAAGAAGTACTTCCTTTTGTCTGTTCTAACCCAACTGCTCAGCAAGTTCATTGAGTGCCCACGAGTTCTTGTATTGTGAGAAAGGGAGAAAAGTACCTGCTCTGCCTTCTCTATCCCATGTGTAATCTTATAAAGCTCAATCATGCCACCCCTCCTGATGACAGAAAAAGCTGTCTTTTGAAGTGATAAGTTCCAGGAACACAGCAGCAGCTCCTGACTCCAGTATTTCCCAGCATCCAATATATGCTAAATTCAGAATTACAGTAGACGCTTCTACACACAGATCTAGTACGTTGGGACCCTCCATCCTGTGCCTGTGGATCATCTTAAAATGACCTACAGGCTCACTACAATTTTGTGTTGAACGCCTCTTCTGAATTCCCCTGCTCTTTCAAGGCTTTAGGCGAAATACTTCCTTTACAAACAAACAAAAAAGGTTAAGAGGACAAAAAGGAGGCCTCTTTTCAAACAGGATCTTCTGGAAATACTGCTTGAATATTCTGAGCAGGTTTCCCTGGAATTCATCCCTTTGACCACACCCTTGGAATAGTGAGTTAACAACGATGTCCTGGAAGTCCCTGCCCTTCGTTGGGGGAGGAAGAGAGGCTGAACACATCTGCCTTAGTGGAGAGCTGTATGTGAAAGAGCGTTCCAAAATGCAATTCTCCATCCACATTCTGAAGTGGCACGGTGCAGTCTGTCACTGTGTTTCCTGGCAACGAATCAGCACACTTTCTGGATGGTGCTCCAGAGGTGATCTGGAAGCTTGGCAACTGTGGGTGGCAGGTACCGGCTCTGAGCTTTCGAAAGAGGGGGAGCAGAATCCGTCCCCATCCTCTGTGCTGGAGAGTCCCTGACCCATTCCTAGTGAACTGAGAGAGCCCCCTTTTTCATGTCAGCTCCGTGGGCATAAGAGGGGTTCCCCTAGTCTGCTTACAGACCCACTGGAGTACCTTAGGTGGTGGTGGAAAGCATCCGTCAAGTTACAGCCAGCTTATGGTGACTGCTAAGGGTTTTCAAGGCAAGAGACATTCAGAGCTGGTTTACCATTGCTCCCCTCTGCATAGCATCGCTGGACTTTCCTTGGTCATCACCTGTCTAAGTACTAACCTGCTTAGCTTCTGAATTCTGGGCCATCCAGGTCAGGGCAGCATACCCTTAATGTATGCCAGTTCATGAAAGCTTATGCCACACACACACACAAAAATCCCCCATCTCTTTCTACCTCCTTCTCTTTCTTTTGTTGTTTCGACGCATGTCAGATTTTAGATTCTAGCTAGTTCAAATGCTACCAGTGACATTTCCGCTAGATAGGTCCAGGTGGATAGCCATATTGGTCTGAAGCAGTGGACTGAAATTTGAGTCCACGGGCACCGTTATGACCAACAAAGTTTTACTCAAGGAATAAGCCTTCACCTGCAAGCACACTTCTTCAGATACAGTGAAAGAGAATTTCCTCAGCCATTACATATAGATTTTTTTTCTTAACTTCTTGCTCATTTTATCCAACTCGGAGGCCAGTTTAAGAGGTGTCAGTTGCATCTGCTTGCCTATGGGTAGTTTTGGATCGATCCCCATGACTGATGGCCGCCGGGTGCTTCTTGTTGTGAAGGCCACTTCCTGTAAATTGGACCTCTGCGCAGTCATGGTTGGTTAAATGATCTCGTGGAAAGGCGAGAGGCCCTTTAGCAAAGCTTATTATGTGCTTGGTTTAAGGGATGTTTCCTCGACAGCTGAAAGAAGCTGTGATTAGATCTCTTCTTAAACTTTCTTTAGCTAAAGGATATGGGCAATTGTAGACGTCTGCTGAGTCTCCTTTCTTTGGGTGAGTGGACGACAATGTGGCAAATGAAGTTCAGGGTTGGTAAGTGTAAGGTGATGCACACTGGGACCAAAAAATCCCAACTTCAAGTGTAGGCTAATGGGGTCTGAACCTGCTGAGACTGAGAGGAAAAAAGATCTTGGTCGCAGTGGATACCTCAAAGTTACCAGTCCGTAGGGATTATTAGTGGAAAGCTCAATGAAAGTGTCTCCCCAGTGTGCTGCAGTGGAGGAAAAGGCAAAATCTATGTTAGGGATTATTAGGAAAAGGATTGAGAATAAAACGGCTGATATTGTAGTGCCCCTGTATAAAGGTTTGGTGCTGCCTCATTCGGAATACCGTGTATAGTTCTGGTCACTATCTCCAAAAGGACGTTGCAGAGCTGGAGAAAGTACAGAGGAGGGCAACCAAGATGAACAGGAAGTTGGAGCACCTTCCATCTTGGTATAGTGGTTAAGACTGTAATATGGAGAACCGGGTTTGATTCCCCATTCCTCCACATGCAGCTAGCTGGGTGACCTTGGGCCAGTCAAAGTTCTCTCAGAGCTCTCTCAGCCCCACCTACCTCACAGAGTGTTTGTTGTGGGGAGAGGAAGGGAAGGCGATTGTAAGCTACTCTGAGACTCCTTCGAATAGTGAAGAGCAGGGACGATATAAAAACCAACTCTTCTTCCCTCTGAAGAATCTGGGACTTTTCAGTCTAGAAAAGAGATGACTAAGGGGGGGAGCATGATAGAGGTTTATAAAATTTTGCGTGGAGTGGAGCAAATTGACAAAGAGAACTTTTCTTCCTCTCCCAAAATACTAGAATTTGAGGGCATCCAATGAAGCTGATGGGCAGTAGGTTCAGGACGGACAAAAGGAAATACTACTGAACACAGAAAGTGATTAAAATGTGGAATTTGCTGCCAGAGGATGTAGTGATGGCCACAGGAATAAATAGCTTTAAAAGGGATTAGATAGATTCATGGAGTTTAAGTCTATCAGTGGCTACTAGCCTTGGTCACTGAGGGGAACCACCATATTCAGAGGCACTAAACCTCTGAATCCCAGAGCCAGGAGGCAACATCGGGGAAGGTCTTGGCCTCTATGCCCTTTTTTGGCCCTCCAGAGGAACTGGTTGGCCACTGTGTGAGACAGGATGCTGGACTAGATGGACCACTGGTCTGATCCAGCAGGGCTCTTCTTATGTTCTGAAGTGGATGGAAAAAGCAGATGACGGAACAGTTTCAGACGTACTTGGATGACACACATCTGCCCTTATACTTGTTTTAAGCAGGCTTCATGATATGCGGCAGCATCAGCTTTAGTAACTGTCTCTGTCCTATCTAGAAGGTGGATTTCACATGAGAAGAAGAGTTGGTATTCATACCCCACTTTTCTCTACCCTAAGGTGTCTCAAAGCAGCTTAGAATTGCCTTCCCTTTCTCTCCCCACAACACCTACTCACCTTAGGAGGTAGTTGGGGCTGAGAGAGTTCTGAGAGCACAGTGACTCGCCCAAGGCCACCCACTAGGCTGTGGAGGAAGTGGGGAATCAAACTTGTTTCTCCAGATAGAGTCCACTGCTCTTAACTACTACACCTTGCTAGAGGTTTCGGCTGTGTTCCTGCAGAGTGCGGGGGGTTGGACTAGATGGCCTGCAAGGTCCCTTCCAACTCTAACATTCTATGATTCTGTGAGGACTGGCTCTCAGCCTTTGATCAGTTGGTACCAAATGCTATCTGAACTGGATCATAGGGACATGTCCTGCACTCTTGTTCCACCTGCACTGGCTGCCAGTTTGCTTCCAGGACCAAAATGAGGTGTTGGTGTTGACCTTTAAAGTTGTACGTGGCTTGGGACCTGCATACCTTAAGGACCACTTAACTCCTAACACGATCTATTCTACAGTCATTATCATCTTCCGGGGCCTTTCTTCGAGTGTCCCTGTCGACAGAGGTTAGATGCCTTGCAACCCAAGAAAGGGCCCTCTTGGTCATGACACCAGAAATGTGGCAATTCAGTCTCTCCCCTCCCACCCCCAGAGGTTCATCTGTTCCCTTCTATCCTTGTCTTCCACCAGAGCATGAAGACTTTTTGTTTGTTTCTTCTGGTGTTCCCTGATTGACACTCCCTGTTTGCTTAATTGTTGTGTTTACATATGTACTGCTTTTCAAGTTGATTTTAATGTCTTTAAGTGTTTGCCACCTTGAGGGCCCCAATTGGCAGAAAGGTGAGATATGAATGTTTTAAATAATAACAGTGATCCTGATGGACTATCTGTGTAGTTCAGGGCAAAGTGTCCTTACTGGTTTTTGTTAAATATGTTGGCTGCTTTTACCAAAGTCAACAACAATATTTTGTTGGATTGTTTAGAGTCTGTGGTAGGCATGCAAAAGACATCTCCCTAGAGTTGTTCTCTTATTGGAATGGGAGTGAGATTTTCTGTTGGAGAAGCAGACAGTAGCTGGGGACCCAACTTGTGCCTTGCCACGATAATTCAACTTGTTCCCTGTGTGCCTTAGCAGGAGTTAAGCCTTTGAATGAAGTTTTCTGTAGCTGTGGTGTTGGTTGTCCTCAATATAAAGAGGGCTCTTAGCTCTCTTTCTTGGCTCCAGGCCTCCAGATGTTGCTGCAACTGTCCTAAGCCCAGTGTCTTGAAGCTGAGAACAGCAAGATGAAATGGAATCCAGACGAGGTGGCACTGATGTTGGTTAGAAAGGTAGATATTTGTGGGGATTAATATGACAGCTCTTGTTGTTGTTCAGTTGCACAGTCGAGTCCGACTCTTCACGACCCCATGGACCAGATCACGTCAGGCCCTCCTGTCTTCCGCTATCCTCTGAAGTTTGCTCAATTTCGTGTTCGTTGCATCGATGACAACTCTAGATTGGGTTAAATTGTCTGTCACAATTCAAATAAAGAGCCCAGGGGTGAGGTTGGACCCGGATAAGTTGACAGAAAAACGTTTGGTGCTGTTTCTCAGAAAACCTTCTTTCCATTAAATCTTGCTTGTCTTTCCACTGAATCTTGCTTGTCAGTTTGATCTCTGGAGACTCTTGTTGACCTAGCTATGTTGATCCATACCACTGTAGCTTCCAGACTGGAATTCTCTGGGGCCCTTGAAGATGACGTGGAAGTTTCCGTTGTTACAAACTGCAGCAGCCAAACTTTTTGTCAAGAGCTAACTGGGTACTTGCTTCTGAGGCCAATTGTAAGATGCTAGTTCTCATCCTTAAAACCCTTCATAGGCTGGGACTCCTACCCCTACCTACCAGAAGTTATCTCCTGATCACACGTGTGTGTACCCAGTGTATTCCTCGGTTGACTTGCTCCTTGTTGTCATCTCTGTCAGGTTGCTTTGCTCCTGTTGCAGTCTGGGGAAAGTCTTTTTCCGTTGTGGTTATGGAAAGGCCTGCCAAGGAGGTTGTAGAGGGCTCCATCTCTTCTGATTCTTCTCTAGGGTACATAAAGGCACCCAATTTCAGGAAGCCTTTTTGTTTTGTTTTTGAAGGCTGAAGTGTTAGACTTTGTGGTGGACAGCTGTAATGGGCTGCTGCTGTGTATCTTCAGCCTGTTTTAGTTTTTGATGGGATATTTGTTGATTTTTATCATACTTTAGGCTGGTGCTGTATTTGCAGGCAGCCTTGGGTCTTTGGAGAAAGGCTGTGTGTGTGTCTTGATGTTATCCTTTCTGTAAAGCATAAGTCTAGTCTGTTAGTCTTTGAGGAGCCGCAAGAGTTTTTTTTGACGGGTTTAGTTTTTAGGGTGAATAGAATCCTTGAGGGAAAGGGAGAAAAAAGTGGATTTGTCATCTACTAGTCTGGCAGTACAGGCTATTTAATTAGAGGACATATGAAAAAAATCTGAGCTGGGGAAGTTGCTCATCAACAGGTGGCAAGCTAACTATTTTCTGACTCAGGTATCTCTTGGTCAAAGGAACATGTTTTACATGGAAACCTATTTTTGGCCTAAATTCAGGAAACCACTCTTCCATTCAGGGGACGACGCCTAACATTAGCTTGATAACACCGTACCTTGATAACAATACATACAGCTCATCTAGCCCAAGGTTTCCCAATGGGGTCCCTGTGGTACCATTCCTTCCCTTTGGTGCCCACCAAGCTTTTTAGGAAATTGATGGGGCCACTGTAAAGCAGGACTTGTTATTGGCTGTTCTCATTCCAATGAAGGGGTTTTCCCACTGGAGATTCAAAGGGACCGCTAAGCATGTGGGCTTTCCTTAGTCACTGGGGGGTTCCATTTTCCTTCCAGGCTTTCTTCTTCCCAGGAGGTGTGTTAAAGGGGGTGTTTTGTTAATCTCTGCCTCCTGTGGCAGCCATTTTGGAGTGGCCTTCACCACTCCTAAATGTGCCTGCAGGCTCGAAAAGGTTGGGGACCCCTGCTCTACTACATCCCAGTTACAAGTTGGAACGCTCTGTTCTGGAGCCAAGGTTCACAGCTCTCTGCTGTATTCACTTACTCTGCAACAGCTTGTTCTATTTTTAAAGCCAAGAAGGTGCTTGTTCCTTAGGTGTTTCTGCACAATATTATTAATAGTTCAGAATAAATCTCTCTGATGTGTGAAATGGCAGACTGCGAGGCACCCAGGTGTTCATGTGTGTAAACTGGGTGAATCCACCCATCCGATCAGATGTTTTGTTGCTAGAGACCCTGGGCAGATGAGCTGGACCTTGAAGGATGACCGTGCTAGTAACTCACATGATTTTAACAAGGCATTCTCCAATGGCAAAAACAAGAGTTTACTTGGAGAAGGGCCTAGAAAACAAGGTTGGCTGTTGATAAACACAGACAGTTGGAGTGTGTGGCAAAGTTATAGGTTGATCTTGGCAGGGCTAATTTTGGGCAGGAACGGAGTTCTGGCTGGTTCCCAAGTTGGCCACGCCCAGCAGAAACCCATGAGGATTGGCTGCATTTGGGGTGTGTGGCCTAACATGCAAAGGAGTTCCTGCTACCAAAAAAGCCCTGGGTTTTGACAACAAACAAGGTAAACTGAATAAGAAGCAAAAGGTGGGTGTGGCTGGATGACCACACTTCTAGTAGCATGGGGGTGTGGCCTAATATGCTAATGAGTTTCTGCTGTTGGGTGTGGCCTATTACGCTAACGAGTTCCTGCTGGGCTTTTTCTACAGAACGAGCCCTGGATCTTGGTATGCTAAATGTAGGAAGCAACAAGCTGTACAACCTCTCTCTGTACCAAGCACACCTCCAGAAGGGGCAGTAGAGCTAGTAAGCTAGATAGGCCAGTTTCCTTTGTAGCCTTCCTCTTGTCTATTCTGCTGCTGTGTCTTTGTCCACACAGAATGCTAATTTAGGAACTTTCTTCCTCTTGGCTACTTCCTTTCTCTTCATGCTTTTTCCTCCTGGCTAGCCTCCTGTTCTTCTTGCTTCTTTGCCAAACGTCCATGAGGGCACAATATGTTTTCAGCATCTCCCTCCATCCTAACTTTGAAGGCTGTTCTTCCTTTCCTATCACAACTTGCATCCCCATTCTGTTGTGCAAACCAGCTTTAAAGCTGACACAACAAATACTGTTTTTCAAATGGGTTGCAGTGTAGGTCTGTAGCAGCAAGATAAAATGGGTGACAGAACTTACTCTAGCATAAGATGGCCTGACCTCTATTTGGGCTAGGGGTTGCCAGCCTCCAGGTGGTGACAGGAGGTATCCTAGGATTTCAGTCTCCAGGCTACAGAGGTCAGTTCCCCTGGAGGAAATGGCTGCTTTGAAAGGTGGACTCTGTGGCGTTTGTACCCTGCTCCCTTCCCCAAACCGCACTCTCCCCAGAATCCACCCCCCCCAAATCTCCAGGAATTTCCCAACCTAGAGCTGGCAACCTGAAGTCCATGTACATTTTTAACAAAGGGTGAACCAACCGATCACATCTTCTTAGTTGTGTTTCTTCCAGTTTCTCCAGCCTAAATTGTGATCAGTATTTATTTTCCAAAATGGCTTCCTCCTGACCAGCTATAGTCACTTTTAAGGAGATAGTTCTGATAGTCAATGCACAAGTGTTGCTCTTCCTTACTGGGCCACTCTTTTTCTATTGATTGTTCTTGGTAGAAGTCTGGGCTTCTTGGTCAGTGTGCACATACTGGGGTGGAGAAGAGAGTGGAGTAGAGGAGAGGAGAGAGAAAACTCCGCTTGCAAAATAGTGTAGTGGCTTTTCTGTCTAAAGCCAGTTTGGGAAGAGTAAAATTGTAGGGCTAGGGTTTCTCCTGCCCAGCTCTGTTCCTGGATGGCCGTGTTTTCCTTTTTTTTACAGCACATGCAGAAATGAAGCTTCTTATCTGAGAGCTGGCTTTTATAATGCAAGCTGACCTATTCTCTTGAGAGCATGGCCATGACAGAACACATACAATTGTTGACTCACCATTCTCGGGATGGAGCTCTTTGTGTTTCATGCTTCAATTGCTGATCAAATATTTGAGGATCTAGGATAGTTTATGTGAGGGTTTCACTCCTCTTGTACCGCCCTTCCCATCGAATCAGTGTATTCGCAGGACCTTGGGGGTGTTTGTATTTTCTTTGTTTTCAAGTGTCTCAGAGCAAGGACCTGTCTTCTGTTTGATAAAGTGCTGTGTCTGTTGAAACCATGGATAACAGCATTTCTTGGTCATGGATATAGATCTCTAATGCAGTTAAACCCATTTGACTTTTAAAAACTTGCTGGCTCTGCAGCTGGTATAGTCTGTTCCCTTTTATTCAAGATAGGTAAAAAATGAGATTTTCCAGATTGTCTTGTTTTCCTTCTCACATCTGGTTGCTTGGCAATATAAATTTCTGACAGCTCATCAGGATTTTTCTTCTCGAGTGGCCCCTCCAACACCCAATGATTACATTTTAAAAATTCCTCAATTGCATGTTTTTTGCCATGTCAAAAAACAAACATTGCAGGGAAGCTGCAGAAGGAAGATTTTAAATATCTCTGAGTTTATTAGACTATATTGTCATGCATTTCCTTTTTGGATCATTTTAAGCAGGGCCTCAGTTCCTATGATACTCATTTGGCGTTGGCAGTGTATTTGATAAACTCACGGTGGCAAAAGCTATTTACAGGTCTTGTTTTAGGCCCTTTCTGCGCCCGTAGTTTGCCTCGGTTTCTGAGTGCATCCTATTCTTCCATTCTGCATTCCCTCCCAGTTTCACTTCCAGTTTGTATTGGGACTTTTTCTTGTTTCTGCATTTGTTTTACAGGAATCTGCTTTCAGACCACTTCCAGCACACTGTTGCCCTACAGCTACCAAAACACCTTTTGTTGCAATTCTTGGTTCTCATCCGCTTTTGAATCGCTAATCCTTTCTAAAGTGGAATTGTTTCTGCGGGTATTTGAGTGATGCCCACTGCCCTCCCCTGTTTCTGCCTCTCTCTCTTTAGGTAGGCGTCCCTCACTTTCCTGTTTTCTTTCCCTCCTTCTCCAAAGAGGATGTGGCCCCCTGCTCAGGCAACCTTTAAAAAAGCCAGAGAGAGCATAAGAAGGAACCAGTAAATATAAAGGACTGGGGGATTCCCTGCTCCCAAATGTGTCAGTCTTGCACGTGTGGACCTGGATTTCCCCTCCCTTCCCTTTCCTTTTGCAGAATCACAGAGGAAGGGAGGGAGGGTTTGGGTCTGCAGTTAAAAGTTTTGAAAGATGTTTGCCTTTCTCTTCATCTTAGACAAAGCAGCCAGTTAGCTTTAAAAAATGCAGGTTTTGCTTGTAGATGCAGAATGCATACAGAATGTACAAATGAATAAACCGGAGGGGAGAACCCAGTGCAGAGGGAATGCGTGTGACAGCGAAGTCAACCCTTAAGGCTTGACTCCTTGGATTCTCCAGAGCAAGCTGTCAGTGCAGAAAGGGCCTTAGTTGCCTCACAGCAAGCATTGAATGGGTGTGTCTTAAGGGGTCATTAATTTACTTGGAGCAATATTTCCTTGGAGGCTCAACAGTTAAGAAGCTATCCAAGCATGAAGATAGTTTCAGAGCATGAAGGGAGCTTTGTTCCACCTAAGGAAACAATAGGATTGCCAGGTCTGGGTTGGAAAATACTTGGAGACCTTGGGGGTGGTTCCAGGAGAGGGCGGGGTTTGGGGAGGGGAGGGGAAGGGCCTCAGCATGGTACAATGCCAGAGTCCACCCTTCAAAGCAGCCATTTTCTCCAGGGGAGCTGATCTCTGTCAGCTGGAGATCAGTTGTAAAAGTGGGAGATCCCCAGGCCCCACCTGGAGGCTGGCAACCCTGGGAGACGACAGCCTTGTTTATTTTGCTGTGTTTTTAGGAAATCGTTCTGTTTCTGGTGCTTCCTTAAGTTTCAGGTATTTCCATGCTTGGAGGACATAAACTGTCTTACTTGGTGTGATGGGCCCTTTATTGAACCTGAGGGGACCCACATTGCTTCTCGAATTTGGGGGACCTGGTTGGTTCTGAGATACACGCTTTCCCCTCAGTTACAAGATGTTCTTAAGGTAGCAAGTGTAAAGGCTTTGAGTCGCTGCTGTGAGGTAAATTTTGGATCAAGCGTGAAGAGGACAGAGATCACTGAAGCAGGAGATGTAATAAAACAACAAAGATTTCTTTATGTACAGGTTATGTGGTGAATTCTCTTTAAAGCTTGTAGTTACTAGGTCTGTTCATCACCAGAGACAGGCCTCACAACTCGCTATCTCCTGCCAGGGGTACAGTTAAACCACTCTGCCATGCTACCCATGGATATAGATCAAGATGGGTAGCCATGTTAGTCTGTAGTAGTAGAGAAGAGCAAGAGTCTAGTAGTGTCTTAAAGATTAACACAATTTGTGGCAGGGTATAAGCTTTCGTGAGGTATCTGAAGAAGTGAGCATTTTTTGTTAGTCTTTAAGGTGCTACTGGACTCTTGTTCTTTTCTAACACTACCCATGAAATTGTCTGCTACATTACTAATACAATTACCAACTTAGCAACACTCCCATAGGTTCAGATGTACAACAGCTGAGTGGCTGTTCTACCTCTCAAGGATAGGACAGTCTCCTGTCTGTCACATTCAGCCTCCTGTTAGGTCTGGAGCTGGAAGACCTCCAAGGTCACATTCAAATCAATACTTGTGACGGGAATAAGTCAGACAGCCCTTAGCTTTGCTCCTTCCATTGCAAGGGGCTTGTACCCTGAAGTCTTCCAGTTTGTTGGGAGATCCAGACCGGTGATTTGACAAACTGTGGTTTCTTTCTTTCCTGCAAATCAAAAAGTTAAACCAAAATTTAAAATCCTGGTTTGTAGGCCACAGGCACACTTCACATTGTGAAAGCATGGAATTTGGAGGTCATGTGGGTTCACGCTGGTAGTTGGTTCTAAACCAGAAAGTCCTTGATCTTGGTATAGGGGAGGAAGCCTTAAATAATCATGGCTTGTTGCAAAACAATTGTGGTCCATTGATTACATCTGAACACAGCACCAAAGTTGACACGATTGACCCTCCTGACTTTTCTGATCTTGCTGAAAATTGTATGAATTTTGTAGATTTAGAAGTTGATGTGAAATTCTTAAGGAACAGTATCTCATCTGCCATACAGGTAGTCTTGGGCAAAGGCTTTATGCTGAACCTCGGACTCACATCTGCAAGCAGGGGCTAATGAGCTTGACCTACTTTATAGGGCTGTTGTAAGGAACACATCAAGATAATGTATGATTAGAAAGGTAAAGGTAAAGGCTGTTTGGGTTGGGGCTACCTTGTGAGGGAAACTTGTCTAAGGGGAGAGGTCCTTGGCAGCTTTGACAAGCTCCCATTCTCTCTTTCTCTCTCTCTGTGTAGTCAAGGGTGATAGGGAACTGTTTGCAAGTCCATCTCCAAATGATGCCAGCCCATAACACAGTAGGCAGCCTCCTCAGTGAAACAGGTTGTGTGAGCTACCTTGTTAATTGGCTGTCCTTTTGTTTCTAGGTGGAAGGGGTGTAAAACTTTTTCAAAGGACTTTTTCGAGTAATTACAGTTATTTGATGGAGCCAAGCTTTAGTCTTAATGGTAGAGAATGGGAGGTGTTGTTTTAGGAATTAGTTACGAGTGAGGTTGGTGGGTTTTTTAAAGTGTTTCTAGTAGTTCGGCTATATTTTTAAAGTGTTCTTTATCTTTGGCTGCACTCGGTGTGGTATTTGTATTTCAAAATTGTGTTATGGGGCAATGTTAAATGAACCAACTTTTATAAAGCTTCTCCAGCTGGAAGGGGGGTTCCTCATACGCCACAGAGGTGAGTGGCTGTTGGCATCCTCGCTGTCAGGGTTGGCAATTCACCAGATTAACAGGCATTCCTTTCCGGAAACATCTCTTCAAGATGCTGATCTGCATGACCCTCTGCAGAGCCCTTACTTGCTTGTTGCTGTGTTCGAGCGCTGAAGGGAGGCTCCTTCTCTGTCACTCGTCTACAAAGCGAGGTCTCTTGACAGCCATTTTTTTCCTTTCTCCCAACAGGGTCCTCGGTATCAGGCCAGACCACGGAGGTGATCCAAGTTCCTGAGAATCAGTGTAAGTTCTGATAAGAAAAGTCTGCTTAACTTAGGAAGCTGCCTTATACCTTCTAGCCCACTGCTATCGACCCTGACAGACAGAGAGGTTTGGAGGGTCCTGGGCAGAGAGAGCTCTTTCCTAGCTCTTCTGCCTGGAGGTCGTTTCAGGCGAGGCCAAGGACTGAAATACCATACAGGAGCATTCCAGGTACCTTACCTCAAACTGTGCCCCCACCCCCATGGCTTCTGTTTCCACCCATACCGCTGGGAGGGCATTTTCAAGCTTTTCTTTCAAAGTCAGTAATTACTAGACTTCTATATCATTATAATATTATATCGATCTATTGCCATGATCTACTGGCCCCTCAAAATTCCCAGTTTTCATTCTAAAAAGTCTCTTTTTAGTTTGGTGTAGTGATTAGGAGTACAGACTCTAATCTGGGAGAACTGGGTTTGATTCCCCACTCCTCCACATGCAGCTGCTGGTGTAACCTTGGCTTAGTCACAAGTTCTCTTAGAATTGTTCTCTCAAAAACAGTTCTTGAAAGAGCTCTCTCAGCCCCACCTACCTGTTGTAGGGAGGGGAGGGGAGGGTAAAGGAGATTATAAGCCGCTCTGGGACTCCTTCGGATAGTGAAGGGCTGGGTATAAATCCAGTCTCTTCTTCTTCTTCTCAAACCAGTTCTAATTGTGGATGTATCATATTTCCAAACCAAAAGGACAGGAGACTTGCTTTTTGTAAATAAGAGGAAAGCTAGAATTCAGGGGGGCTAGTGTATGGCTGCGAGAGCTGGACTATAAGGAAGGCCGAGCACAAGAGAATAAATTCGTTTGAATTATGTTGCTGGAGAAGACTCTTGAGAGTCCCCTGAACTGCAAGGAGATCCAATCAGTCAATCCTACAAGAAACCATCCCTGATTGTTCCCTGGAAGGGCAGATCCTGAAGCCAAAGCTCAAATACTTTGGCCACCAAACGAGAAGGGAGCACTCCCTGGAGAAGACCCTGATGCTGGGAAAGATTGAAGGTCACAGAAGAAGGGGACGGCAAAGGATGAGATGGTTAGACAGTGTTATCGAGGCAACGAACATGAAATTAAGCAAACTCTGGAGCACAGTGGAAGACAGGAAGGCCTGGTGTGATGTGGTCCATGGGGTCACGAAGAGTCGGACTCAACTGTGAGACTGAACAACAAGTGTTATAATGCTATAGCGAGCACACACCATTTTTTTAAAGTCCAGAACTAGTCCTCCTGGTGGCATGATGAGGGAGAATGGTGGCTGTGAGGGCCTGAGGGAAGGAAAGCGGTGCCAGTGTGAGCAAGACCTTGGATAACGGGGGACAGGGCAGTGCAAGCACCCGATCATGGGCTTGTGCTGGTCTTCCCCAGAAGATCAGAGAAGAGCAGATCTGGGAAAGAGGGCACTAAGGAAAGGGAAAGGATGGCTTTTTTGAGCCTGTGGGCACCATGGGAATTCTGACACAGTGTAGTGAGCATAATCCGAAAACAGCTGCTGCAGGAGGTGGAGCCAAGCACAGAATGTCAGGGAGCGAGGCCATATCTGACTCTAATAAGTACTTCTCCAACATTTCAGGCAGAAGGTCTGTTGAAAAACTTTCTAAAAGCACTTGGCAGGCACCAGAAACAGTGTCTACAGGCACCACGGCGGGGACCCCTGGATTAGAGCACGATTATGCCATGACATTCTGTGGATGTTCCCGAACAAACTAATAAAAAAGCACTGCAGTTTGCTACCTTGAAGTGGGGGGGGGGGAACCTGTGTGTGGAAGCACTCGGTGACTCTGCTGTGGTGGAGGGCTGCACAGTCCCGGCTTAGTCTTGGCCCTTTAGAACCTCCGCATCCTACGACAGTCTGTCCTGTTTGCCCCTGAAGTACAGAAGCATAGGTTAGCTAAGTATGTTCCAGATCAACGAATGGATTACAACAGGGGAATTTCCAAGTGTACCTTCTTCCACTAGCATGAACGGGGCCCTTCCGGCCACGGAGTGTCATAAAACATTCCCTTTCCTGCCATCCTGGCCCCCTTCCCTCCAGAGCTTCCCTAGTCTGATGAACACAGCTGGCTCTCCCTGGACCGTCCTTTTTCCTTCAACAGGAAATGCTCTTTGAAGCTGAAGTTGGGAGAGGGGGAGCCACTGAGCAACACTTCCCCTTCCTGCTTGAGTATTCGTTGGAGCTTTGCTTGCCGTTATGCTCCAACTTTGTGTTTTTCCCCTCTTAAAATTCTTTTTAGAAAACCCTTTGGAAGTGATAGCATAGCATTCAGCCAAGGGGATGAGGAAAACAATCTGATGCCTCTGATGTCACACCTAATCATCAGAACAAAAAAACCCACCCCTCTGTGTGCGTGTGTGTATAACATGTGTAACTGTGTCAGGAGTCATGTTAATTCTGTAAGGAGATGCAAGGCATCTCATGCTTGCTTCCTGCTCTTCCAGTGTTTTTATTATAATGAGTCAATCTGTGAAGCAACTGGGGGCTGGTTTAAGCTTTTGGGGAACCTACAGCAAGATGTCACATTCGTGCCACCCCGCTTGTTTTGGGGTCTCCCTGACGTGGAGGACGCCTGGGTCTAGGAAAGGCAGGCAGAGGGGGCAAGGCTGTTCCCAGCTGTGCGGGTCTCCCTCAGACACCTAGGGAGAGCCGCTGCTGCTTGTATTCCTTGAGGGAGCCGGTAAGGCTGAGAAAGGGGCCAGGTGCAATAGCTCCTATCCGGGACCTCCTGGTGACCAGGACTTCCCAAAGCCTTCCTGCAATGCAGTTGTAAGAGCTGTTCCGTCCGATTCCTGGCCTCCTGTTGTACCAGTTGGAGAAGGAAGAGACTTCTTGCCACGATAAGCTTAAGGAGAAACAGAATCTTTATTTTATTTTATTTGAAGAATGAGACTTTTGACCTGAATCTGTCAGATGTGTAATTGAGCAGCCATGGGTGGGGGGAGGCCAATGTGCTTGGGACTAGGGTTAATTTTTGGCTCCAGTATTATTTCCCCCATTGAAAACGCTTCCTCTGGGTATTGTTTTAAAAACAGAACAGGGGGGGGGAACGGACACACCACGTTTTGCTGTTTGTTCTTCCCCATGGCTTAAGAGACGTTGAGAGGGTATCCTTAATCAGTAAAACAATGTATTAACCCCTCCGTTCTCAATGACCTTCCAGTATTGGGGAATAGACTTGTCAGGATCCAACCCAGTGCTTTGTGGAGACCAGTGTGGTTTCCCCATAACCAGTTCAGTGAGCCTTATACCCTGGGAAATCCCTAAAAATAGGAATAATCATTGTTTGTTCAACAGAATTGCTATATACTCAGATGCATTTTACTTGTGTTTGTTCCGATCAGTTATGACTCGGAAGCACCTTGACCTGTCTCCTCGTTCCTTTCCAACATTACTGCCTCATGCTAATGCTTTGTGCTTGGGGACTGTGATGGAGTCATCGTTCCACAGTTATTTCTGCAGGGCTTCATGCCGAATTATTATTTTGTTTACAGTAGTTTCTGCAGTACGGGGTCCTGATTCAGTGCCTCTCCTTAACGTCATTTTGTCTTCATTCTTCTTTCCCTTTGTACATTTCTAGCGGTCAGCCTGCCATGTAAAGCCAGAGCTGGGCTGAGTGCACTATTGCGCCTGGAGTGGAAATTTCAGGATTCCAGCGCCACAGTGTTTGTGTACTATGAAGGCCAGCTGACGGGTACGTGGTGGAAGTTTCAGCTTTCTAAAATGGGAGAATGTTCTGAAGTGCATCTTGGCACTGGACTTAGAAGACTTTTACCTAGCATGGTGCCCACCACTGTCTTTCTTCCTACCCACTTGTTTCTCCCCTGTTCTCCAAATCAAAGAGCCAGTCCTGGCTTTCTTCTGCCTCACTGGAGCAGGAGGTGCCTCAAGGAGGCATCACCTTGGGGTCTGCCAGTAATGTCCATTTGGAAACAGCTTCCCCCCATAGGAGGTTCTTAGCTGGTTTCTGAGATGCCACTCAAAATTCTAAAAGTGCCTGCCCATAGACTTAAGGTTTGGGGATCCCTGTTTTGGAAGATGCATCTTCTCCACCTGGACACCTTTGTTCCCTGATATAGGGCCACTTATAAATTCTGGGGTTAGGCAGCAGTGAGCCCTGGCTGAGGCCATCTTATAGGTGCTATAATAGAAGATCTTCTTTTCCTGCAGATAACTACAAGAACCGTGCAGACTTCTACCCCAATGAGCTTTATCTCAAGTCGGTCACCCGCAAAGATATGGGGCAATATACCTGTCAGGTTGTTGGCGACAGCAGGGTTAAGGAAAACACCATCAACCTTGTTGTCCAAGGTAAGAGTGAAAGCAATGGAGGGCTCTGATGCTCGCTCTTCGGTAAACCACTCCCCAAGCATTCTTGTCTCTGGCAATACTGGGCACCATGGATTGACTGTCCTTCAACATGCCATGGATGAAAATGGGGACGTGCTGATAATACCCTGAATTTCATACCAAGGGGCACTTCTTCAGGCTTCTTACTTCTCCCACTTTTTCATACTGCTGAAGGTTGCCTGCTGTATTAATATACCCTGCAATGGTCACCACCTTCATAGCTACTATGATTTGTGGAAAGAGATCCTAGGAAAGCAATGCAATTGTGGCATTTACTTCTTTATTTTTCATTTATACCCTACCTTTTTCCACAATGGGGATCCAAAGTGGCTTACATCGTTCTCCCCTTCTCCCTTTTACCTTGTGAGGTAGGCTAGGGTGAGCGTGTGAGACTAGCCCAAGGTCACCCAGCAGGCTTCCATGGCAGAGTTGGTGGGATTTGGACCTGAGTCTCCCAGATTCTAGTCTGGCAGTCAAGCCACTACAGCTTTCTGCCTGTCACACACCATGCTGGCATATTCAGATTATATATCTCAGGAGCTGCAGGGTGTAAAGTGATGGGCTGTGCATTAGTGCTCATGCGCAGACACTAGCATGCATGTGTGGTAGAGGACAGATGCATCTGTTTCTCCACCTGGAGATTTTGATGTCTGGAGATTTCAGGGGAAGGAGCGGAGCTTTCGAGAATGGCAGTGCTGCAAGCTCCTCTTGTCCACGGAGCTGTGACAAGGTCGCTCCCAAAAGACCACAAGGTCGTTGGTCAATTTATCAGGGATGGGACTAGGAAAGCACGACACTTTCTGATAAATGGGGGCATTTGGGGCATGCAATTGAAAGTGATTAAAATGCAGAATTTGCTGCCAGAGGATGTAGTGATGGCCACAGGAAAAAAAAAACACCAGCTTTAACAGGGGATTATGCAGATTCATGGAGAATAGATCTATCAATGGCTACTAGCCATGGTGAGGGGAATCTCCGTGTTCAGAGGCCATCAGCTTCTGAATCCCAGAGTCAGGAAGCAACATCAAGGGAGAGTCTCAGCCTTCAAGCTCTGTTGTTGGCCGTCTGGAGGAACTGGTTGAGGCCCTTGTGTGAGACAGGATGCTGGACTAGATGGACAATTGGTCTGATCCAGCAGGGCTCTTCTTATGCTCCTGAAGTTGCCCACAGCAGCTGCGAGCCCACCTCAGTTTGAAGGAGCATTCCTTTGGTATCCTAGTCCCTGTAATGGCATCTCTTTCCCTTCCAGTTCCGCCCTCCAAACCCAAGGCTCACGTGCCCTCCTCCGTAACCATCGGCAACAGAGCAGTCCTAACTTGCCTGGAGACGGACGGTTCCCCACGGCCCACCTTCAAGTGGTACAGGAATGACATCCTCATGCCTGTGGACCCCAAAACCAACACCCTCTTCAAGAATTCCTCCTACACACTCGACTCCAGTACGGGGGTGCTGGTACGGTCTCAAGCAAGGGCTTTCAGCTGGAGGGCAAAAGGGGACTCTGTCTTTGGTAGTCAGGAAGCTTGATCCTACAAAGGGCGGGGGAGGGTAAGGCAGTAAGACATGCCCAACTCAGCATGTGCCAATTCTTGCAAGCCTTTTTGGAGCCATAAATGTGGGTCTGTGGAGTTCACTGTTGCCTGACAGCGAGAAAACTTCCTCAGCATCTGTAGCCTGAGACGTCCTCATGCTAGCAGCAGTGGGGCATAGTGGGAGGAAAGGCAGGCAATAGAAGCACCGTCTGGGGGAATGAGGAAAAGGGGGTGGCCCAATAGTGTGGTGTATATTGTGTGTGGCGTGGAATATTACACGTTCCTTTCTGTTTCCAGTCCTGTTGCCTGTGCAGCATGGAAATGTGGATCAGGGATCTTAGGTCTTCATATCCTGGATTTCTGCAGGGAAATCCCTCAGGATCCAAATGTCAATCCTTAGAAATCACAAGTTGCTTGCAGCTGTGTTCATAAAATGACGAGATTTGACATTCAGTTGTGAGTTCTGTCACAAAATAAGGGGGGAAAAACACTTCGAAAACATTTCAGGGACTGAATGGGAGCCTAGTTTGGTCCCTTTTTCCAAAATTTTCTTTTGGCTCACTTTGTCCAGAGAGATCAATACAACAGCTGCATAATCGTGAGGCTTCTGCTAATGCAGAAGTCAGAGGGCAATGTTGAAGGAGCAGACGTCATTGGATTGGTTATGTGAAATCTCTCCCAATTCCTGGGCATCTACTTGTGTTGAAAGCTCTTCTTCCTCTCTGCCAGACATTTGAACCTGCGACTTCCTTTGATGCTGGTGACTATGCTTGCGAGGCTGATAACAGCATCGGGCCTTCCCAGAAGTCAGAAGCTGTCCACTTGGAGCCCAGTAAGTATGCCTCGGCTGGGGTCACCTCACCAGCCTCAAGGTGGGGCCTGGAGTTCTCCTGGAATTACAACTGATCCCCCTACTGACAGACACTAGTTCCCCTGAAGAAAGTGGCGCCTTCAGAAGGTGAAATCTGTGGCATCACATCCCTGCTAAGCTTCTCTCCAGGCACTGCCCAAATCTCCAGGAATTTCCCAAGCTGGAGTTAGCAACCCAGCATATGAGGCCAAGGTAGCCTTGATGGCTAGTTTTGCAGTTGGCAAGGAACAGAACGTGTGAGAAGAGAGATTTGCAATAGAGCCAAGTGCTGTCATAAGAACATAAGTAGAGCCCTGCCAGATCAGTCCAGTGGTCCATCTAGTCCAGCATCCTGTCTCACGCAGTGGCCTCAACCACTTCCTCTAGAAGTTCATCCACAGGGCACGGAGGCCTTGTGGGAGGACCTCTGTTTGAGAAGAGAGCCTAGGTGGCTGGTTCTCACGCCACATGGCAAACTTTTGGATCATCCCCCCCACCGGAGATTCCAGAAGCACCACAAGTTTCAAGAAGCCTTCATGGCCAGACAGCTGGTGTTGAAGTCTGAACAGAAGTAGAGAAGTGGGAGTCAGAGAGTCTGTGGCTGATCTGAACAGTGGCTGAAGCAAGTTCTAATAGCCAAAGCATGAACTAACACACACAACCCCCCTGCTGAAGAAGTGTGTTGCACATGAAAGCTTATACCTTGCGTAAAACTTTGTTGGTCTGAAAGGTGCCCCTGGACTCAAACTTTGTTCTCCCCCTCTCCTGTTTGTTTGAAATCTTCCATTCCTGTAGTACATTTTAATGTTATGCGTATATATGTAACCATGAAGTTATGCTATGCCCTACAAATTAATACGGTGCATCTGTGCCATGTTGTAATCATTATTTTCAGTAACCAGAAACATCTAAAGGGATGGTTTTTGGGGAAGCTGTGAATATGAAGGGGGGGGCTGTCACAAAAGGTCTGATTCTGAGATGGATGCTGACAGGAGCTAGGCCCCGTCTGCAATGCTGGGTCAAAGCAGAAGTGGGTTTGGGAACAGTTCCAGCACAGGACGACCTGGCCCAGCAACATTAGGGGTTTTTTTGGTTGCGGGAAGCCCAGGAAGCTCATGCATCTTTTGGCCAAAATAGCCTGCCATCAAACTGGTAAAGATCCAAGAGTAGTTGTAAAATCCTGATTGGCTTAGGAGAATGGGCAGATGAGCCGAATGAGATATAAAGATCGAGGGGTCTCCAGCAGGAAGTCAGAGAGAGAGGATGCAAGCCTCTCTCCCTCATTTCCTGTCTTTCAGGTATCCATCTGAAGGAAGACCCCTTGCTGGAGGGTAAGGCCTTTTCCCACCAAGTCATCTTTGGCCACCTTTTGGTACGCCTCACTACCCCTTTCCTGGAGGATTGGTGAGGTAGTGAGGGGTTTTCCTTTTGCTTGCTGTTATTGCTCTATGCTGCTTTATACTGAGAGCCAGTTTGGTGTAGTGGTTAAGACGCTAATCTGGGAGAACCGGGTTTGATTCCCCACTCCTCCACTTGCACCTGCTGGATGACCTTGGGCAAGTCGTAGTTCTGGCACAGCTGTCCTTGAAAAAGAACAGTTTCTGTCAGAGCTCTCTCAGCCCCACCTACCTCACAGGGTGTCTGTTATGGGAAGGGGAAAGAGTCTGTAAGCCACTCTGAGACTCCTTTGGGTAGTGAAAGGCGGGGTATAAATCCAATCTCTTCTCTTCTTCTTTATGGAAGGCTGCTGCTTTACTCTAGGCAGGATTAATCTAGGTTGGGCTAAGCTGTATGCTCTCCATACTTTTCTTTGTTGGAGGCATTTTGGAGATTCTTAATGTGATAAAAGGAGGGAGAATTCTTGTTAAAGCTTATGTACCAACAAAATTCCATGAAACTATATAGCCTGGTGTCCAAGCTCTTTCTTTTCCTTGAAGTGTTATTCCTTGCATAAGTTTTAAAAGATCCCTCTCACAACGCAGGTTAACATTCTTCTTTAGCACAGATGTCAGGGTTAACGCAGGTTGAACTAGATGACCGTGGAGGTCCCTTCCAACTCTATGATTCAATGAAAACCTCAGGTTTATATGCTCTGACTTTCCATCCCCACCCTTCCTCTTTTTGTGGCAAACTGTAGTTCCCTTTAGCCAGTTGTTTGCACGGGTGTCCCATTCTGGTTTGGAGGGCAACCAAAACGGTTCTTTGCCACTTTGGCTATAAGAGCGAGCTTTATGATTTGCAAGCAGAAGAGGGAAGCACGGGGGAGTGCACAAGCCAAAGGCTCGCTCACATACATGTGGACAGAGGTACTGGCTACAGCTGAGCATGAGATCGAAGAATGAAACGTGGCACTTCACTTCAGATTACAGGAATTGTGTTCTGGATTGTATTTAAACCCCCACCCCTTCCGTCCCAGCGCCGGCTTGCCTGCACGCCCTGCACCTGCGGAGCCTTCCGGCAAGCCAGGGAAGGGGCGGTGTTTTTTGATGGAGGTGGGGGGCTTTTGGTGGCCCTAAGGGCCGGCACGCTCTAGGCGAACACCTAGTGAGCGAGCCAGTCCTGATGGTATGGTGTGCCTAGGGTTGGAGGTTGTTAGCCTGATTGCGCGTTATTATGAATAATAACGAGGGGAATATGATTGATTATTAATAGGCAATCGGCTGCGAGAGCGAACACCTGTGTATACAGAGGTCAGCCCCGCCGGGAGGTGTTGGTAACAGACCAGGAGACCTTTGTAGTTGAAAAATAAAGTCTTTTACTGAAGTTCTGCACACGCAAACAATTACACAAGCTCACACACAATTATTCAAGGCCTAAGAAATACAGAGAGAGGCAAAGCACATTTGCATTAGCAGGTAAATCGTTGGTGGGTAATATTTACCAGTCCCGTCGTGTAGAGCGTTCCTCAGGAAAAATGGAGGGGAAAGAAACTAAGAAAATTGGGAACCACGCGGCCTGGCCAGCAGGAAACGCGTGGGAACTCGGCCTGCAGACCAGAGTTTAAAGATGGAGGCAGGGGTTGGGGATAGCAAGCTGGACATAAGAGGGTCAAAGATTCGATAGGGGTCGTTGAGCAGAGAGAGAGCCAGTGGTCAGGCATCTCCTTATAAGCAGGAGGGTGGGGGCTGGTTCCAGCCTCTGATCCCACCTCCTGGTAAGTCCGTCCCTGAAAACACCCTATTGGTTGGAAGATGTAGGGGAGGTGTGTGGAGGTGTGCCTGAGGGATGGTCAATACTGAGAGCTAGAAACTTGCTCATGTCTGACACATGGTAGCAGCTAGGATGAGTCACTAGGCCGATTCCATTGTCTTCTTGATGGCATTAGCCAGGCTGCTGATGGCCATCAATTAGTTACCAGGCAACGATGAATAGACTCTGCCAGGGCTACGTGAGGTCTTGCAGGTGAGGGGGGAGGGAAAGAGGCTGCCTGCCTGATGTAGAAGGAACTCTCAATGGCGTTTTTGGAGTTCGTAGTCCTTGTATTTATTAAGGCATGGTGCTGTGCCTAGTGTATACTGGTCCTGTTCCATTTTCCTTCATGAGGAACAGGCTGGTAACCTATGCTGGGCACTGGAGCTGCTGGAAAGGTAAGGAGAAGCGTCTCTCGCCTGGGTGCAGTCTCTGCTGGCATCTGGATGGGGTTACCATGTGGTTCAGTCCCTTATGTACACACTGGCACAGTTTATTATTTTATTACAGTCCATAAAGAGGCTCAAAAAGCCTTGCAGGGCAACAAGGTCAGTATAGTCAGAGGTGTTACCCAACTCGGGTCTTTACTGCTTCAGTAGAGTGGGGGAGGTTCTTGCAATATGCCGGGCTCCCTTTGAGAAGAGTCCTCCATATCTTCCTTTGTCTGCAGGTGAGGTCAACGTGGGTGGCATCGTGGTGTTGCTTCTGATTGTCTTTGGGCTAGCAGCCTTCGGCATCTGGTGTTAAAGAACAGATTTATGGGGAGGAGGGGTTTAGGGAGGGCTATAACATCTTTAAAATGTAGTGAATCAGTCCACAAGATAACAGACCTATCTTCAGGCTCACTAATCAAAGTTATTGCAGAGATCTCAAACCTTTGCTAAATTTTTAATGGTGAAATAAAATTAACACTTATGGAATTCACTTTCACAAAATACAGTAATGGCAGCTGGTTTAAATTACTTTATTAAGGTGCTGGACGAACTCATGAAGTAATCTGTGGCTGCTAGCCCTGATGTCTCTGTGTGGGGGAACCTTCATGACCTTGGCCACTGTGAGAAACAGGATGCTGGCCTATGGGTCTTTGGTCTGATCTTGCAGGGTCCTTGTGGTCTGTTATTCATAAATGAACTTTTAAACTGATATTTTCCCTCCACAAGCTTCAGTTTAAGTGATACTTACTGTTTGAGTCAAACATCAATATATCCAATTCTCAGCACGGCCCCATCTGGGGATACTTATATCCAGAGATTAAAGCCATGAACAGACAGCAGATCTTCCTATGAGCCTGAGGAAAAAACCCAGTCTTGCAGAAAAATCTGAAATCTAAGGGGAAAAAATACATTAGGGGATGAAAAGCTCCCAAAATAATAGAGCCAGGGCCTGCAGCTTTAACTAATGCATGCCTAAGTGGCAGTTGCTAAGCAACCATGATTGGTTTCTGTCATTAAAAGAAATCTGAGGTGGCAGTTCCCTTCCCAGGGCTGTTTTGGCCTTTGAGGGAAATCCTGTGATGTCCAGATTCTTCATTTTGCCAATTTCTCCGCTTCACATATGGGACCTTTTTCTTTTTTGCCTCTGCAGGGCTCGCAACTATGCTGGAGGCTACAAGGAGTGGTCAGAGAAAGAAGGAAAGTGAGGTGTGAAGAGAACCAGGCTCCATTGTGGCAGACTTCAGTCCCCAGGAAAGCTGGTGGCTTGCCTTCTCCGGAAGATTCAGCGGCTGCTCTTTCCATTCTCTCTTGCCAAAATGGGATGTCCAAGATTTTGCTGGGTCCCTTGACTGAATTGAAGGGAGCTAGAGATCATCAGAACTGGTTCTACTTTTTCTACTTTTTCTACGGATGAGGCAGCGGACATCCGAATCTGTCTCGGCCTCCCCCGTTGACCATGCTGGCCAGATGGGTCCAGCTCAAACTTAGAATCACTGTCGAGGTGAATCTACCGTGTTTTGTGTTTGGGTTGTGTTTTATGAGAAATCTGGGTTTTTAACTACTTGACGATATTGTTGTTTTGTGATTTGTGACCCGCTGTGAGCCCGCTTGCGGGGAGGGTGGGCTAGAAAAATCAAAATAAATGTGTTTCTGCTGTTGATGTTGATTTTTGTTTTGAACATGCTAACGTTCTTCTTTTGGAATTTATGTACTGTACAACTGGGGACCCACAAGAGTCGGGGGAATTGTTCCGAAGTCCACCCAGCCACTGCTTCACCTCAGTGGCAAGGCACCCCCCTCCATTCCACCCAAATGCAACTGAGCCATGGCTGCACAACATGACCCCCCACCATTGTCACCACTCCTGTTGAGGTCACAAACCTGGTGTCGGGCAGAATGGGGGTGAGAGTTGCTGCAGCAGAGCTGCGGAGCTGTACTGGCCAGGAGCTGCACCATTCCTGGCCTGGGCCGCCAGTCCCAGTGCAGCTCTCGTCTTCTGCCACTGCACCAGGCCCAGCCTGTGCCGTGGGTACAGATGCAGCTCCCAGCCTGCACTGCCAGTCCCAGCACCGCTCCCTGAACGTGCACAGGTAACCACACTGGGCTGGTGGTGGAAACAGTCAGAAGTCGGGTATCAGTGGTAAAGATGGGGGTGGGGGAATCTGCCTTCCACCATGGCACCCCCACCCACCCACCCACCCACCTGCAGTTCACTGCCACCTAGTGATGGTGAGGAAGTTGGGAATTGTGGCGCTTACTTTCCGTGGGCCCCTGGGAGCCTTATGTGGCTGCTATTGCGCCTATCCCTGAACCTCCTGGCAACCCCGACAGACCTCATTCCTTTGGCCGTGGCAGCACACGCTCCATGCAGCTCGGCTGTTTTCCTCTGGCTGGGCTGTTGGCAGCATCCTTCCATCACCTGGATCCTGCAGGGCCATCCAAATGGGGGCAGTAGATTCAAAGCGTTTGAATCTACTGGAAGAATTTCACACTCCATAATATCTTAAGGTGGGGCCATCTCCCCACTTGCCAGCCTGCCCGCTTCCATGGTGGCCAGGAATAGAAGGAGCTACACAGGGCCGGTGACACAGGGAAGAAGAGGAGAAGGAGACTTTGTAGCCCGTCCTTCCAGATTTTTCGGCAAACCTGGAGGAGTGGTCCCAGTCGGTTGCTATTAGAATATAAGGTGTTGCTTACAAACTGGTGAGAAGCACATTTTAAAAGTGAAAAAAAGGCAGGGTGGGTTCGGAGCATCCATGCGTCCATCTGTCTCAGCATCATGTGCTAGGCAGGGGCTGTGCAGGCTCTCAGGCAGGCAGAGGTCTTTCCCACCCACCAATTGCTACCTGAGAGATTCTTAAACCAGAAATGCCAGGACGACTGAACCTTCTCCATTCACAGTATGTGGTCCACTGCTGAGCTACAGGCCTACCCAGGAGCAGCAGTAGGTCTAGAACAGATAAAAAGAGAAGTACTTCTTCACCTAAAGAGTAATTAACATGTGGAATTCCCTGCCACAAGAAGTGGTGGTGGCTACAAGCACAGACAGCTCCAAGAGGGGTCTGGAAAAACATGGAGCTATTAGCTACAACGTATAGATGGTGGTTAAGTTAAGCCATGGGGGCTCAGTGGTTAAGATGCTGAACTGCAAACTGGAAGGCCAGAAGTTCAGCAGTTCGAGACCCTATTGCTGTGTGACAGTGAGCTCCCATCTCTGGCCCCAGGTCCCGCCAACCTAGCAGTTCAAAAGCTGGAAATTGCAAGTAGATAAATAAGTACCACTTTGGTGGGAAAGTGCACCTTGGCATCTAGTTTCGCTGGCCACAAAACCACGGAGATGTCTTCAGACAGTGCTGGCTTTTCGGCTTGGAAACGGAGATGAGCACCACACCCTAGAGTTGAATTCGACCGGCTTTCGAGCAAGGGAATACTATGTTTGGGGCACTGATGCTCTATATTCTAGGTGCTTGGGGGGCACAGCGGGAGGGCTTCTGGTGGACCTCCTGATGACAGCTGGGTTTTGGCCACTGTGTGACACAGAGCGTTGGACTGGATGGGCCACTGGCCTGATCAAACAATTTCTGCCTGAACCACCTTTTAATGGGGGGGGACAAATCAAGGGAGGGGCCATGGCTTAGTGGTAGAGCATCTGCTTAGCATGTAGAAGACTCCAAGTTCAGTCCCCAGCATCTCCCGTTTAGAGGCTATGAAAGACCTCTGCCTGAGACCTTAGAATCATAGAATGTTAAGAGTTGGAAGGGACCTTCCAGGTCATCTAGTCCAACCCCTGCACTCTGCAGGAGCATAGCCAAAAGATAGCCCTACATACCTACAACATACCCAAAAGATGGCCGTCCGGCCTCCACTTGAAAACGTCCAGGGAAGGAGCATCCACCACCTCCCAAGGCAGACTGTTCCACTGCTCAACCACTCTTACAATTAGGAAGTTTCTCCTGATATCTAGCCGGTAACGACTCCCTCGTAATTTCCACCCATTAGATCTAGACCTTGGAAAGCCGCTGCCAGTCTCGAGTAGACAATACTGACCTTCATGGACGAATGGTCTGACTCAGTAGGAGGCAGTTTCACGCGTTCAGTTATGCTAACACAAAGCTGAGTCAGAGTAGTCAAGCTAGTCCAGTATCAGTAGTGAACACAAGGTGGCAACACCCTGAAGTCTGAGATAGATAGGTCGTTCCCAGCTTTTGTTTCTGGGAGCCTATAATTGGAGAGGAGTCGGACCAGAAGGATTGAACTGGAGCCCTTCTGTATGCAGAGTAAGCTGTACTCTGTCACTGAGGGCCAAGCTAAGCATTACAGCATCCACAGCATCCAACCTGTGAGTGCCAACACCGTTTTAGAGCTTCACTCAGCCACTGAAAAATGCCGCAATCCGTGTTGATCTCGTCCCCCACTCCATCAAAACAGCTGCTGGTGCCATCTAGTTTGGCCCTAAACTACAGACGTTTCTGATGAACACAGGTGTTCTGTCCTGGGCCCGGCACTGACTGACCAAGCTTGAAACCTAGAACAATAGGTAGATAGGATCCCAGAAGGAACCTATAGACCAGGAGTCGCACTGTAAACAGCCTATCACGGGTAGTGGGTGTGTGTGGGGTGTGGTGTTGGGCACGGATTTAAGTAGTGCTTTGGTCCGGCTAGAGTTGTCTTATGTTCTGCTGAATCACTTCATAAACTATGAGCTGATCACTACACGCGTCTCGAACCCAGTGTCTTTCAACAGGAAACTTCCTCTACCACGTTCAAGTATAATTCCAGCTAGTCTGCGTCATCTTCTCTGAAGGGCAACAGAGAAAAGGTATTTCCCCAAATCCTTTCGTAGGTAGCAAGGGTTGAACCTGGGACCTTCTACAGGCATCGTGGATGCACTGCTACTGAGCCAGGACCCCTCCTGGATAGGCAAATGAGCCTAGACAAGCCGTATTCTGATTCCCCAGGCATCCCTCTTATGAAAAATGGGGGATCAGCACAGAGGAAATCCCCCTTTCTTCCTGGGAGAATTGCTGGAAGATGAGCAGGCCGGTGGCATCAAAGAGAAACAGCTGAGCCAACACACCTTGTCTGTTCTAAACCGTGCCATCTGGGGCTGCTGCTGTTCCTTGGCACTCCTTGCTTGCGTAGTTATTATTTGTTTGTTTGTTTGTTTGTTTCGATTTGTATCCCAACCTCCCCGAAGGCTCAGGGCGGCTAACAGTAGGGCATAAATGCCAATTTAAACAACATAAAACAGTATCAACAAATAAAATCATAAAATCATACAATACAGCATCATCAACAACATATAAAATCAAGATGACGGTGGTGTGATGGCACAGGGTTATCGAGGTGGAATAGCGGCAGTGGTGGCTCCTACTCAAAAGCCTGGCGGAAGAGCTCCGTCTTGCAGGCCCTGCAAAACTGGACGAGGTCCTGCAGGGTCCGGATCTTCTCCAGGAGCTCCTTCCACCAGGTAGGAGCCACCACAGAAAAAGCCCTGGCTCTTGTGGCAGCCAGACCGAAGTGCCCTTGGGGGAACATGTAGGGAAAGGCGGTCCCTCAGATAAGCCAGACCCTGGCCATACAGCGCTTTAAAGGTGATCATCAGCACTTTGAAGCAAATCCGGTACGCTATTGTTGCCATCCTGGGTAGCTGAAGTTGCCTGGTGGAAGCAATGCCCTCTTCTCCTTCCAGAGGAGGCAGAGGCAATTCCCGGCCTCTACTGCTGAGAAAAGAAGAAGAGTTGGTTTTTATGCCCCGCTTTTCACTACTCAAAGGAGTCTCAAAGCGGCTTACAATCATCATCCCTTCCTCTCCCCAAAACAGATACCCTGTGAGGCAGGTGGAGCTGGGAGAACTCTGAGAGAACAGCAATTGACCCAAGGTCTCCCAGCTGGCTTCATGTGGATGAGTGGGAAATCAAACCCAGTTTTTCAGATTAAAGTCCACCACACTTAACCACCACACTAACTGGGAAGACCAACTGATGCCTGCCCAAGCCACATCGTGGATGATGAGAGGGAAAAGGAGGAGGATAAGGTGGGGATGTAGCTGCAAGGATGGGACAGACCTAGAGGAGGATAATCCCTCCAGGGGGTGAAACTGGGGAAAGGGTAGCTGAAAGCCATTTCCTGGACTAGTGGGTTGAACAAAAGTGATTTATCAAGAGTGGTGGGTCTTCAGCAACTGCTTGGGGAAGCTGACCCCAGGCCTGATATGAAGATGGTTCTAAGCAGAAAGGGGGCTGAATGGGAACTGCAGCTGAAGACCTCCCCCCTCAAGGTGGGGAGAATTTCATACAATAGAAACAAAACAGTGTACACTTTTCAGAAGTGGGGGAAAGTTTGCAACTGTGAATATATTTACCTTTAGTTTACTTCCCACAATTCTAAGATACTTTTACACATTTATCTGCTATTTTGACATTTATTGCATTACAACTGTTGACCTTATAACTGTGCACATCTTCATCATGTTACACGTTAATCTATAAGTTTGAACCTTACCTTCCTTCATGTGTATTTGAAAAAGTGTGCATGCACACCAAAGCTCATACCTTGAATAAAACTTTGTTGGTCTTAAGGGTGCCAGTGGACTCTAAATTTGTTCTACTGCTTCAGACCAACACTGCTGACCGCCTGGATCTACATTTAGCTGTAAATGCAAGATTGATGGTTATGGGGAACGGTTGCCAAATGTCAGACCTTGGAGGACTTTTGTCAGATTTCATACGCCTTGCATTTCTTCATCGATTCTACATTGAAAAGTGCACCATAATCGCTGTGAGGACTTTGAATTTTAGATGCTGTTTTGGGTGAGGAAAATGATCCCATGAATAGCCCCAAAATGTTTCTGGTGCAGAAACTTTCTCCTGGCCAAATGGAAATATAGTCAGGAAATGATTTTGGATTATGGTAGTGGCATTGCAAATACAATTTCTTTCCCTATCTAAACAGCTTCAGGAATCCCAAAGGGGAGTGAGGAATGATGGCTCTTTCACCTGATTTGGAAAAGTTTTCAAAGCAAGTTCCAACCCACATTGACCGCCAGAGGTCAGCACACCCCCATGGCTCCATCTGACACACAAAACCATTGTTTATTGCTTTGGTAATATACAAGTTGTGAATAGATGGCTTCTCAGTTATTGAGTCACACAGCATACATTTCACAAGATACTGAAGAGAGGTGGGGGAGATGACGTGAAGTTTTAGGGCTCAGCTGGTGACTAACCTGAAAAGAGATCTTAGGGTTACAGTGACTAAGTCAGTGAAAATGTCAGCTCTGCGTGAGTCAGCAGCAGTGGGGAGAGCTCTAATTTCACACTAGGAATTGCTAGGAAAATGCATCAACGGGCCTTATCCCGCTCTTGTATAGACTTACGGCCTTTCTGCCATTTGGAACACTGCATACAAACTTCTGGTCACCATAACCCACAGGAAGTGGAGGAGGGCTATTGTTGCATGCCCTGATTGCGGGCTAATTCAAAGGTATCTGTGTGGTTACTGCAGGAAAATAGAATGCTGGAATAAGTAGACTTTTGGTGTGACGCAGCCAAGCTCTTGTGTTCTTAAGGACAGCAAGGCTTCTGCACCGTCGAATAGCTCAGAAAATGAGGAGTGTCACATCACGTCTGTGCAGAGAAACCCAACAGGTGAGATGGACCAATGAACATGGGAAGAGCCCTGATGGATCGGACCAGTGGCCCACCTAGTCCAGCATCCTGTCTCACAGTAGCCAACCTGTTCCTCCAGTGGTCCAACAAACAGGGCATAGAGGCTTTCCTTGGTATGACAGCTGTCTATTTTCTTGTTTGGGATCAAAATTTTACCCTCTTCTTGGCTTTTTGCCAGAGTGGAGGGTTCCCAAACAAAATAGAATAAGATGTGCCTCGCTCGGTCAGACCATTGGTCCATCTAGTCCAGCATCCTGTCTGAAACAGAGGCCAATATGTTGCTCTGGAGGGCCAACAAACAGCGCAGAAAGGCCAAAGGCTTTCTTACATCTCCCATGACTAGTAGCCACAGATGGGACTTCTCTGCTACCAATCTCTCTAATCCATTTTAAAAACCATCTATGCACATGGCCATCACTACTTTCACAATTTAATCCCTTAGAGATTAATCAAGAAGTGTTTCCTTTTGTTCCTCCTAATTTATTGTCCATGAACTTCATGGCATGTCCCAAATTCTAGCATTACGAGCGAGGGAGGAAAAGTTTTTTTCTATCCAGTTTTCCCACTCCATGCATAATTGTATAAAGCTTTATCATATCCCCTCTCCCCAGGCATCTTTTTTCTAAGATGAAACACCCCCAAACTCTTTTGCCTGTCTAATTGGGAAGGTGCTCCAATCTGCGTTCCCTCTGAGTTAGTGTGAGCTAGCTCACAGTTTTTTAGCCTCCGGCTCACACATTTATGTCTTAGCTCAGGAAGGATGGCTTCAGAGCAAACTAATTTATGCGGTAGCCAAATCACTCGCTCACAACTTTAATGCCAGTAGCTCACGAAGCAAAATTTTTGCTCACAAGACTCCACAGCTTAGAAGGAGCATTGGCTCCAATTAAGCCTCCCGGTTGCCCTCTTCTGCACTTAATCCCAGCAGAAGTAATTCTGACCTGTATATGATTACACAACAATCAAAAGCCATCTGAGTGGGCTGCTTAGATAAATTTCAAACTCGGACAGTATGACTGCAATCTGAGCCATGCTTAACCTGGGAGTAAGTCTTTTTGCATGCAGTGTGATTTGCTTCTGAGTAGACCTTCTCAGGATTGCTCCTCCGGTAAGCACTCCTAAGCAGATCCTTAAACTCAGGATCTCCCTCAGGTCTACTCAGTGGGGCCTACTCCCAGGACAGCATACTTAGGGTTGTGCTGTAAATCCAGCATGTCTGAATGAGCCTCCCATGACATGTGGTGATAATTTTGAAAAGCATTCTAACATTACAACTTCCTATCCTTGAAATAATGCTGTACCGGGAACAGATGAACACACCTTTTCAGTACAAAAGGAATAGTTTCAAGAACAACTCCAACCTCATAGCAATCAAGATTTTAATGGCCTGAATTCGCCATCTGGGTGATCCACAAATCTGCTCCCATGCCGAATTGGAAACATAAGAATATAAGAGAAGCCAGCGTTGGATCAGGCCAATGGCCCATCCAGTCCAACACTCTGTGTCACACAGTGGCCAAAAATACCAGGGGCCATCAGGAGGTCCAGTAGTGGGGCCAGGACACTAAAAGGCCTCCCACTGTTGACCCCCCCAAGCACCAAGAATACAGAGCATCACTTGAAACACACAGTCAGAGTCCAATGAGTTAGATGAATATCTGTTTAAGGCATTGAAAGAGGGAATATGGGGCTGAGAGCCTTTGCACTCAGCAATTCCAAAACTGTATTCTGCCATATCCAGGAAGGGCAGAAGGTCTTATACCCCAAATGACATCACATATTGTATACACATTAAAGAGTCTCTAATTGGTACCAAGCAGTTAACATCATACAAGCATCATTTGACTCAGTGCATCTCTCAGTGGTGTCAGTAATTACACTTGTTTACCTTGTCTTCAGAACACTGAGAACATTAGAGAACACTGGGTCCTTCCTGGACTCGCATGTGGAGAGCTAGCTGAGAAGGGCTGTGAATCACATTAAACTTCGCTCTCAGCGGCCTTGCAACTTCTAAATAGCATTCCATTCTCATTGCATCCTAATTCTATCTCCAGAGGCATCTAATGATGCTTTCCCTTAACATATATATAACTTTATATACAAAAGGTACAGTTATAAAATATATTCTACTATAAGCTTCTCTAATCAGAAGATTCTAGGTTACATACATGGGCCTGCTGACAGACTGAAGGCTTCCCAAACCAGACTGAATCCCACCTGGTGAATTCTTGCACATGAATGTGAATGCACACATCCTGCATCTGGAACTGAACGGGTCATGTGCTTAATGACCAGGTTGCTGGATTCCGGGCCACCATTAAGTTTAATTTGCTTCTTTTTGGGAAGAATGTGGGAAGGAAATTTACACCTGCTCAGATACTAAAAAATGACACACCATGATTATCTTCTCTCTTCCCCTCTCCCCAACAGTGTGCGGAAGTTCTGTTCAACATGCTGACTTACAACAACCAGAAGCTGCTTAGACAATTCCATACCAGGACATCAAAACCTGCTTTCATACAACTCAGTCTAGAATCAGAAAGTTAACATGCTTTAGTTCTGTAGCGCCCTCCCTAATTATGAGTTGTTGCATTCCATTCTGCCTACCAAGTAAAAATAAATAAATTGGGGCTGCAAGTTAAACAGCCATGGACTGAAGGTTGGTGAAACGTGGTGTAACTGCAATGCCAAAGAAACTGGTGGTGCAATCCTAAACGGAGTTACACCCTTATTAAATCCATGGAGATGAATGAGCTTGGGTAGGTGTGTTTCTGCTTAGGATTGTTAATGTGAAATACAAATTAGGAAGCCCTTGATCTAAAGCTGTCAGGAACTCAACCATTTTCTGTCAGTCTCACTAGCCTCCCACTGCAAGTATGCAGGATGGGGACAATAATGTTCTACCCAACATGGTTGTTGTAAAATTATTATAATGGCCCCAGTCATACGGGCCAGAAAACACGTGGGAGAGGCGTGGCAGTTCGCCCCAGAGCTAAATAAGGCGCGGTAGCCCGATTACATGGGCCAGCGGGTTGCCACGCTCCAGCTCGGTGCCCCGATCACACCGCGCTGCTGCAGCGCAGCAAAAAAGCAGCGAAGTGCGCATGCGCCATTGGGGGGGGCACTGTCGGTGTCTTGTGTGTGCGCATGCACTGTTCAGCGTTGGTGCGCATCCCATGGAAACTTACAACATCCAGAAACCCCGGGAACATGGGCGGGCATCGGAAGCTGCGGGATACTGGCGCTCCGGCGATCAGACGCCAACCTTTGCCCCGGGGTTTCCGGAAACTAGTACTTCGGACCTACTAGTTTTTTACTCCGCGTTTTCCACGGGAAGCTGCGGGTTGGCCACGGGAGCACTACGCCTCCCATATGTGCGGGTATGATTGCGCATGGAAAGTCCGCAGGGCTCCCGTGCCTTCAGCAGGGCAAATGCTCAGTGTGAACAGGGCCAATATAATGTATCTGCAGTGCTCTGAAAAAATACACTACAAATACTATATATGTGCTAAACATTTCATAAGCCGTAGCTAAACACCTAGGGGATAAACTTTTATTTGGGATCAATGCTCCCTCTAAGCTGTGGAGTCTTGTGAGCAAAACTATACTTTGTGAACTACTGGTATTAAAGTTGTGAGCGAGTTATTTGGCTACTGCATATATCAGTTTGCTCTGAAGCCATCCTTCCTGAGCTAAAACAATAATCTGTGAGCTGGAGGCTAAAAAACTGTGAGCTAGTTTATACTAACTCAGCTTAGAGAGAACACTGTTTGGGACTGTACTACTTGTCAAAAAACCTGAATGCAAAAATATATTCCTCCAAGTAGAAAACTAGCACATGAGGTTTGGTGTAGTGGTTAGGAGTGGGGACTCTAATCTGGGAGAACTGGGTTTCAGTCGTCGTCCCCCACACATGCAGCTGCTGGTGTGACCTTGGGTCAGTTACAAGTTCTCTCAGAGCTGTTCTCTCAAGAGCAGTTCTGGAGAGAGCTCTCTCAGCTCCACCTACCTCACAGGTTGTCTGTTGTGGGGAGAGGAAGGGAAAGAAATTGTAAACTGCTCTGAGACTCCCAAT
>JAPDNY010000335.1:0-50823 GCA_029375565.1 Gekko gecko | reverse complement strand
GAGATTGGATTTATACCCTGCCCTTCACTACCCAAAGGAGTCTCAGAGCGGCCCACAAACTCCTTTCCCTTCCCTTCCCCACAACAGGCACCCTGTGAGGTAGAAGAAGAGGAAGAGATTGGATTTATACCCCGCCCTTCACTACCCAAGGGAGTCTCAGAGCGGCCCACAAACTCCTTTCCCTTCCCTTCCCCACAACAGGCACCCTGTGAGGTAGAAGAAGAGGAAGAGATTGGATTTATACCCCGCCCTTCACTACCCAAGGGAGTCTCAGAGCGGCCCACAAACTCCTTTCCCTTCCCTTCCCCACAACAGGCACCCTGTGAGGTAGAAGAAGAGGAAGAGATTGGATTTATACCCCACCCTTCACTACCCAAGGGAGTCTCAGAGCGGCTGACAAACTCCTTTCCCTTCCCCTCCCCACAACAGACACCCTGTGAGGTAGAAGAAGAAGAGATTGGATTTATACCCTGCCCTTCACTACCCAAAGGAGTCTCAGAGCGGCTGACAAACTCCTTTCCCTTCCCCTCCCCACAACAGACACCCTGTGAGGTAGAAGAAAGAAGAGATTGGATTTATACCCTGCCCTTCACTACCCAAAGGAGTCTCAGAGCGGCTCACAAACTCCTTTCCCTTCCCCTCCCCACAACAGACACCCTGTGAGGTAGAAGAAGAAGAAGAAGAAGAAGAAGAAGAAGAAGAGATTGGATTTATACCCCGCCCCTTCACTACCCAAAGGAGTCTCAGAGCGGCCCACAAACTCCTTTCCCTTCCCTTCCCCACAACAGGCACCCTGTGAGGTAGAAGAAGAGGAAGAGATTGGATTTATACCCCACCCTTCACTACCCAAGGGAGTCTCAGAGCGGCTGACAAACTCCTTTCCCTTCCCCTCCCCACAACAGACACCCTGTGAGGTAGAAGAAGAAGAGATTGGATTTATACCCCACCCTTCACTACCCAAGGGAGTCTCAGAGCGGCTTACAAACTCCTTTCCCTTCCCCTCCCCACAACAGACACCCTGTGAGGTAGAAGAAGAAGAGATTGGATTTATACCCTGCCCTTCACTACCCAAAGGAGTCTCAGAGCGGCTCACAAACTCCTTTCCCTTCCCCTCCCCACAACAGACACCCTGTGAGGTAGAAGAAGAAGAAGAAGAAGAAGAAGAAGAAGAAGAGATTGGATTTATACCCCGCCCCTTCACTACCCAAAGGAGTCTCAGAGCGGCTGACAAACTCCTTCCCCTTCCCCTTACCACAACAGATGCCCTGTGAGGTACAAGAAGAGAAGAGATTGGATTTATACCCTGCCCTTCACTACCCAGAGGAGTCTCAGAGCGGCTTACAAACTCCTTTCCCTTCCCCTCCCCACAACAGACACCCTGTGAGGTAGAAGAAGAAGAAGAGATTGGATTTATACCCCACCCTTCACTACCCAAGGGAGTCTCAGAGCAGCTCACAAACTCATTTCCCTTCCCCTCCCCACAACAGACACCCTGTGAAGTAGAAGAAGAGAAGAGATTGGATTTATACCCCGCCCTTCACTACCCAGAGGAGTCTCAGAGCGGCTTACAAACTCCCTTCCCTTCCCCTCCCCACAACAGACACCCTGTGAGGTCGGTGGGACTGAGAGAGCTCTGACAGAGACTGCTCTTTTTCAAGAACAGCTGTGCCAGAACTACGGCTTGCCCAAGGTCATCCAGCAGGTGCAAGTGGAGGAGTGGGGAATCAAACCCGGTTCTCCCAGATTAGAGTCCGCGCACTTCACCGCTACACCAGACTGGCACCAAACAGGGGAAAACAAAACGATAGGTACGGATTGGAATTCCAAGCATGGGAAAGAGACCGGTGTGAGGGCAGTGCGATTCTAAAAGGCGGAGACGGAGCTATTCTTGAGATCAGAGAAAGGGCAGCGTTTCTTTGGAATGCAAGGGGAATGGGTTCCCAAAGCTGGAGTCCGGCATTCCTTCACTTCGTATGGCGCTGTTCAAAGTCAGATGCGGCAGCAGAGGCTCTGCGTAGATATCGCACAACTATTCTGCTCTCCTTTGCGCTTGGCTTTTTTTGACCACAACATTTTCTCTCGGTAGTTATGCACACACACCCATCACTTTCCAGACTGCGCAATGAAGCCTCTAGCCCAGGGGTGTCGAACTAATTTGTTATGAGGGCTGGATCTGACATAAATGAGACCTTGTCAGGCCGGGCCACGTGTGGGTCATAAAATGCAATGCCGGGTAGCGGAGATATAAACTTTATAAAGGACACAAACACAAGGTGTTTTTTGTTGTTGTTGTTGTTCAGTCGCACAGTCGAGTCCGACTCTTCGCGACCCCATGGACCAGACCACGCCAGGCCCTCCTGTCTTCCGCTGTCCGCTGAAGTGTGCTCAATTTCATGTTCGTTGCATCGATGACACTGTCTGACCATCTCCATCCTTTACCGTCCCCTTCTTCTTTGACCTCCAATCTTTCCCAGCATCAGGGTCTTCTCCAGTGAGGGCTCCTTTCTCATTGAGTGGCCAAAGTATTTGAGCTTCAGCTTCAGGATCTGGCCTTCCAAGGAACAGTCAGGGTTGATTTCTTTTAGGATTGAATGATTGGATCTCCTGGCAGTCCAAGGGACTCTCAAGAGTCTTCTCCAGCACCATAGTTCAAAAGAATCTATTCTTCGGCACTCGGCCTTCCTTATAGTCCAACTCTCGCAGCCATACATGACTACGGGGAATACCATTGCTTTGACCATGCGGACTTTTGTTGGCAAGGTGATGTCTCTGCTTTTTATCATGCTGTTTAGGTTTGCCATCGCTTTCCTCCCAAGGAGCAGGCGTCTTTTAATTTCACGGCTGCAGTCACCATCTACAGTGATCTGGGATCCTAGGAACGTGAAGTCTGTCACTACTTCTACGACTTCCCCTTCTTCTTCTATTTGCCAAAGAGGTGGGTTTTTTTACTTAAAATAAAAACATGCTTAAAACATGAGTACTATTTATTTTATTTAAGAGTGTCTGGTAACTGACACCTCTTGCTCTGAATTATTGCATCAAAATGTCTGTGCACTTGCATTCTTAAGTACGCTGTTCAGGTGTGTATCTGTAAGCCGCAAACTTACAATGACGCAGCAGCAGCAGAACTGGAAGGAGAAGCAGAAGACGGCCAGTTCCTCCGCAGGCCTGATAGAACCCCTCTGGAGGCCTGATCTGACCGCCGGGCTGCATGTTTGACACCCTTGCTCTAGCCCATGAAACGGCATGCTACAACACAGGCCTTGACCCTGCTTAGCCGCTGAGATTGGAAGAGATTCGGCTCGCCGGGACCACCCAGGTCGAGGCAGAGAACACAGACGTGATTTGCCATTGCCCTGCCTCTGCCTAGCTGCCCTGATAGTGTCTCATCCAAGTGCTAACCAACGCTCCCTTCTAAGCTGTGGAGTCTCGTGAGCAAGAATTCTCCTTTGTGAGCTGCTGGCATTAAAGTGGTGAGCGAGCGATTTGGCTGCTGCCTGAATTAGCTTGCTCCGGAGTCATCCCTTCCTGAGCCAAGACAAAAACGTGAGCTGGAGGCTAAAAAACTGTGAACTAGCTCACACTAACCCAGCTTAGAGGGAACACTGGTGCTAGCAGAGGCCAATCCTGTTTAGCTTCCAAAATCTGACGAGATCCAGCTAGCCTGGGCAATCCAGGTCGGGGGCAGAGACGAACAGAGGTGGCTTGACACTGCCTGCCTCTGCATAATTTCCCTGCACTTCCTGGGCGGTCTCCCACCCAAATGCTAACCAGGGCTGATCCTGCTTAGCTTCTGAGGTCTGACAAGACAGGGCTAGCCTGTGCTGTTCAGATCTTGGCAATATATAGAGTCATAGAATGTTAAAGTTGGAAGGGACCTTGCAGGTCCTCTAGTCCAACCCCCTGCACTCTGCAGGAGCATGCCCAAAAGATAGCCCTACATACCTACAATATACCCAAAAAGAAGGTCATCCAGTCTCCACTTGAGAGCCAGTTTGGTGAAGTGGTTAAGTGTGTGGACTCTAATCTGGGAGAACCGGGTTTGATTCCCCCACTCCTCCACTTGCACCTGCTGATTTGACCTTGGGTCAGTCACAAGCTCTGGCACAGCTGTTCCTGAAAAGAGCAGTTTGTGTTAGAGTTCTCTCAGCCCCACCTCCCTCACAGGGTGTCTGTTCTGGGGAGGGGAAGGGAAAGGAGTTTGTAAGCTGCTCTGGGACTCCAAGTGAAGGGTGGGGTATAAATCCAATCTCTTCTCTTCTTCTCTCTTCTCTTCTGCTTGAAAACGTCCAGGGAAGGAGCATCCACCACCTCCCGAGGCAGTCTGTTCCACTGCTGAGCCACTCTTACAGTCAGGACGTTTCTCCTGATATTTAGCCGGTATCGACTCCCTTGTAATTTCCACCCATTCAATCTAGTCTTGCAATCCGGAGCAAGAGAGAAGAGATCTGCTCCATCTTCGACATGACAGCCCTTCAGATACTTGAAGACTGCAATCCTGTCCCCTCTAAGCCTTCTCTTTCCCAGGCTAAACAGACCCAACTGTTTCAGCCTTTCCTCATAAGACCTGGATTCCGACCCTCTCGCCATCCTGGTCGCCCTCTTCTGGACACGCTCGAGCTTGTTGACATCCTTCCTAAAGTGTGGTGCCCAAAACTGGACACGGGACTCCAGGTGAGGCCTGACCATAGCAGAACAGAGCAAACTACCACCTCCCGTGATCTGGACACCATGCTTCTGTCAATGCATCCTAAGACTGCATTAGCTTTCTCCCAGATTAGAGTCCGCGCACTTAACCACTACACCAATAAAAACAAAAGGAGTTAAAAACAGATATCAATAACGATATTTATTTATATAATGATACTTGTAGGCGCAGGGGGGGGTGGAGGGGGGCCTTTGAGAATGCCTTTAAAGTTAAAGTTGCTCTGTTTCTCTGCTCCCTCCCACCTCAAGCCTACCCAGGGAGGAGAACACTGGCTGGGGAAGGGAAGACCGATCGGGGAGGCATGCCTCCCCTTCGCTTCTCCGCTAGTTAACTTTCAGCACCTTCTGAAACCACACCACCTTGATGCCCCTATTTCAACAGAATGACACATTCTTCCCAAGGCCTGCCAGTTCCAACCCTAACTCCATCTTCCGTTCAAACAAATGATACTCCTTTGCTCGCATGTATGAATGTGGGACAGGGGTGTCTGTCCAAGGTGTCTAATGCCCCTCACCCTGCACCCCTAATAAAGCCCCCACATTCCACAACAGGATGACCCACCATATAGGGATACCAACTTGAGAACGGGAGATTCCTGGAGCAGGGTTGCCAATTTCAGGTTGGGGAAATTCCTGGAGATTTGGGGGTGGAGCATGGAGAAGGGAGGGAACGCAGCACAGACTTAATGGCACACAGTCCACCCTCTAAAGCTACCATCCCCCCCCCCGGAGAAGTGATCTCTCCATTCTGGAGAACAGATGTAATTTCAGAAGAGAGCCAGGCCCCATGTGGAGGCTGGCAACCCTACAGTGGAGCTGGGGAGAGTAGATTTGGGAAAAGGAGGAACCTCATTTGGGCACAGTGCCACGGAGTCCATCCTCCAAAGCTCCCATTTTCTCCAGGGAACCGATCCCCGTAGTCTGGGAATGAGTCATAATCCCAGAAAACAGGACTCGCAAGAATGGGTTTAAATCGAGGGTGGGAAGGGACCGGCTGGATCTTAGGAAAAACTTTTTGGCAGTCAGAGCAAGAGTAGAATCAGAAGAAGAAGAGATTGGATTTATACCCCACCCTTCACTACCCAAAAGAGTCTCAGAGCGGCTTACAATCTCCTTTCCCTTCCCCTCCCCACAACAGACATCCTGTGAGGGAGGCGGGGCTGAGAGAAGCTCTGACAGAAACTGCTCTTTTCCAAGGACAGCTGTGCCAGAACTATGGCTTGTCCAAGGTCACCCAGCAGCTGTGAATGTAGGAATGGGGAATCAAAACTGGTTCTCCCAGATTAGAGTCCGCTGCACTAGTGATTAAAGAGTGATTAACACATGGAATTCACGGGCACAGGAGGTGGTGGCAGCTACGAACATGGACAGTTTCAAGAGGGAATTAGATAAACATATGGAGCAGAAGTCCATCCATGGCTATTAGCCACAAGGTATAGATAGGAACTCTCAGTCTGGGGCAGGTGATGCTCTGTATTCTTGGTGCGGGGGGCAGCAGTGAGAGGGCTTCTAGTGTCCTGGCCCCACTGCTGGACCTCCTGATGGCACCTGGTATATTTTGGCCGCTCTGTGACAGAGTGTTGGACTAGATGGGCCATTGGCCTGATCCAACATTGGCTTCTCTTATGTTCTTATGTCTGGGGCAAGTGATGCTCTGCATTCTTGGTGCTGGGGGGGGCAGCAGTGGGAGGGCTTCTGGTGTCCTGGCCCCACTGCTGGACCTCCTGATGGCACCTGGTATATTTTGGCCGCTGTGTGACAGAGTGTTGGATTAGATGGGCCATTGGCCTGATCCAGCATTGGCTTCTCTGATGTTCTTATGAACCCGATTAGAGTCTGCTGCACTACACCAGTCTGGCTCGGGAAGGTGGTGAGCTCCCCTCCCTGGCGGTCTTCAAGCAGCGGCTGGACAAACCCTCGTGGGGGAGGCTCTGAGGCTGATCCTGCACTGAGCAGGGGGGTTGGACTAGATGCCCTCTAGGGTCCCCTTCCAACACTTGTGATTCTATGATTCTATCTCCAGCCCCCACCTGGAGGTCGGCAACACCTATGGCCACCGCATGGATCCGCCCCACAGCCTTCCAAACAGCCCTCCCTTAAAAGCACTACGGTCTCCCTAAAAAAACAAAAAAACCCCACCCCAGACCCCCAATCTGACCCCCCAGTGTTCCCTCTAAGCTGAGTTAGTGTGAGCCAGCTCACCATTTTTTAGCCTCCAGCTCAACACATTTTTTGTCTTCGCTCAGGAAGGAGGGCTCCAGAGCAAGCTAACTGATGCAGCAGCCAAATTGCCCGCTCCCAACTTTAATGCAAGTGGCTCAGCAAGTAGAATTTTGGCTCACAAGACCCCACAGCTTAGAGGGAGCATTGCACCCCCCACACACAAACTCCATCAGGGGGTCCTAGGCCCAGCCTCCAACCCCCGTCCCGTCCCCTGCGACCCCCGCCGGGCTTCACCCTACCTCGGGCTGCGACGCCGCCGGCCTCTCGGGACGCCCTCGCACAGCGCCAACAAGGCTGGGCTGAACAGGAAGTGCGCCCGCCCGGAACCTCCCGGAAGGGACCCGCCAACGCGGTCCGGCTCCTTGATGCGTCCCTCTAGGAAACCGTCGCCTGGCACTAAAGTTCCGGGGAAGGGGGGAAACTTGGATTCTCGTCCCAATTCATCCTGCAATGTGTTTTTCCCCCAGTATGGATTGCCTGGCGCCTGCGCAGTCTCTTTGGCGCAGTCTTCCCTCTAAATAGCGGCGGATTGAGGCTCCTAAACTTTCATAGATGTCACAAACGAACATTATTTCCAGCACAGGTAAAGGTAAAGGTTTCCCTTGCTCGAAAGCCAGTCGAATCCGACTCTAGGGTTGCGGTGCTCATCTCCGTTTCCAAGCCGAAGAGCCGGCGCTGTCCGAAGACGTTTCTGTGGTCATGTGGCCGGCATGACTAAACGCCAAGGCGCACGGAACGCTGTTCCCTTCCCACCGAAGTGGTGCTTATTTATCTACTTGCAATTTCTTGCTTTTGAACTGCTAGTTTGGCAGGAGCTGGAACTGGAGACGGGGAGCTCACTCCGTCATGCGGCACTCCCGGGTCTCGAACTGCTGAACTACTGACCTTCCACAGCCTATATTTCAGCGTTTTAACCACTTGAGCCACCGCAGCTCCTTTATTTCCAGCATACAATCTGTTTAATCTGATCTCTTCCTACTTGGTTTTCTTTTCCTGGTCTGTGAGCAGGGAAAGGTGCAGTGAGGGGAGAGGATGACCAGGGGTGGATGAAGGCTCCCTGGTGCCCTGAGCACTGACCAATCTTGGTGCCCCCCACCCTCCTTTCCACACTGACCCCCAGTCCATTTTAGTTGTTGACCTGTCTGACCAGATATACAATGCAGGTTGCAGCAACACAAAAATTTATTCATAGGATAACACAATACACTGTACAGACTAAGCCAAGGTTTGGCGACACAAAGTTCTACAAATATGCAATAAAAACATCTGTTTTAATATTTCACAAGTTAAATGTATCGAAGTTCCAATATTCATGACCTGAAAGGCATTTTTCTACATTTTTTTCACCCTTTTCCCAACTTTGTGGTGCCGCCTTTGGCCCTGGTGCCCTAAGCACGTGCTTAGTCTTCTTAATGGTTAATCTGCCACTACTTCTAAGCTGACTTAGTGTGAGCTTACTTCTTCACCCAAAGAGTGATTAACACGTGGAATTCACTGCCACAGGAGGTGGTGGCAGCTACAAGCATGGACAGTTTCAAGAGGGAATTAGATAAACGTCTGGAGCAGAAGTCCATCAGTGGCTATTAGCCACAGGGTATAGATGGGAACTCTCAGTCTGGGGCAGGTGATGCACTCTATCCTTGGTGCTGGGGGGGCAGCAGTGGGAGGGCTTCTAGTGTCCTGGCCCCACTGCTGGACCTCCTGAGGGCACCTGGTATATTTTGGCCGCTGTGTGGCAGTGTTGGACTAGATGGGCCATTGGCCTGATTCAACATTGGCTTCTCTTATGTTCTTATATTCTTATGAGCTCTGAGCTCAGTTTTTTAGCCTCCGGCTCACACATTTCCATCTCAGCTCAGGAAGGAGGATTCCAAAGCAGAATGATTTATGCTGTAGCCAAATCGCTCAGCTCACAACTTGAATGTGAGCCAGTTTGGTGCAGTAGTTAAGTGCGCGGACTCTAATCTGGAAGAACCGGGTTTGATTCCCCACGCCTCCCACTTGCAACTGGCTGGATGACCTTGGGTCAGTTACAAGTTCTCTCAGAGCTTTAGTTGCTGTATATTTTCCGGGTTGTGCGGCCGTGGTCTTGGCATTGTAGGACCTGACGTTTCACCAGTAGCTGCGACTGGCATCCTCAGAGGTATAACATAGAAAGATGGAGTACTCTCTGTGTCAAGGTCTAAGACCACGGCCACACTACCTGGAAAATCTACAGCAACTAATGAACTCTGGCCGTGAAAGCCTTCGACAACATATTCTCTCAGAGCTGTTCTCTCAAGAGCCGCTCTGGAAAGAGCTCTCTCAGCCCCGCCTACCTCACAGGGTGCCTGTAGTGGGGAGGGGAAGGGAAAGGAGTCTGTAAGCCGCTCTGAGACTCCAAGTGAAGGGCAGGTTATAGATCCAATCTCCTCCTCCTCTCCTCCTCCTTCTAATGCCAGGAGCTCACAAAGTAGAATTTTTTTTTCACAAGACTCCACAGCTTAGAGGGAGCATTGCTCAGGTGTCTAAAGGGTTGCCAGGTCTGGGCTGGGAAATACCTGGAGACGTTGGGGGGTGGATCCAGGTGAGGGCGGGGTTGGGGAGGGGCCTCAGCAGTGAACAGTGGCATAGAGCCCACCCTTCAAAGCAGCCATTCCCCCCTGGGGGAGCTAGTCTCTGTCAGCTGGAGATCAGTCGTAAAAGCGGGAGATCTCCAGGCCCCACCTAGAACCCTAGAAATACCTGATTTGGGGGGTGGAGTTTGAGGAGCGCGGGGTTTAGGGAGGGGCAAGACTTCGGTGGGGGTATAATACAATAGAGTTCGATAGAGTACAATAGAGAGTTCACTTTCCAAAGGGCCCATTTTCTCCAGGGGGGACTGATCATCCCAGGAGATCTCCAGCCGTCACCTGGAGGATGGCAACCCTAACTCTCTTATATTCCTGTAATAAGCGGACATCCCCAAGCGCTTCTTCACTGGCTTGCCCCCTCTCGTAGGGTTGCCAAGTCTGGGTTGTGAAATTCCGGGAGGTTTGAAAGTTGGAGCCTGGGGAGGGAAGTGTTTGGGGAGGGGACGGGGGACGGAACCCCAGGAGGGTATAATGCCATCGAGGCCACCCTCCAAAGCTGCCATTTTCTCCAGGGGAACTGATACTCATTGGGTGGAGATTTTGTAATTCCAGGAGGACTCTAGGTCCCACCTGGAGATTGGCAAGGCCACCCCCATCTTCAAAATCAGGATGGGTACTTGTGTAAAAGGTAAAGGTAAAGGTTCCCTTGCTCGAAAGCCAGTCGAATCCGACTCTAGGGTTGCGGTGCTCATCTCCGTTTCCAAGCCGAAGAGCCAGCGCTGTCCGAAGACGTTTCCGTGGTCATGTGGCTGGCATGACTAAACACCAAGGTGCACGGAACGCTGTTACCTTCCCACCGAAGTGGTACCTATTTATCTACTTGCAATTTCTTGCTTTCGAACTGCTAGGTTGGCAGGAGCTGGAACTAGAGACAGGAGCTCACCCCGTCATGCGGCACCCGGGTCTCGAACTGCTGAACTACTGACCTTCCACAGCCTGCAGTTCAGCATCTGAACCATTTGAGCCACCCAGCTCCTTGTGTAATTGTGTAATTGACTTGTGTAATTGACGCAAAACATCCTGCAGACTTTGGAGCTAGGGTTGCCAGTCGATAATGCCACAGTGTCTACCCTCCAAAGGAGCTGTTTTTCTGTAGGAGAACTAATCTCTGTGGTTTGGGGGTCAGGTGTAATTCTGGGAGATCTCTAGTCCCTGCTTGGAGGTTGGCAACTGGGAAGCCTCAACCTGACGTGTCAGTCATAACGTCCAGTTTTCGACCTTAGAGAAGGGAGTACTCGCCACAGAACAGTCCCCGGCAGCACTAGTAGAAATATTCACACAAAACACATTGCTTTTTGGGTACATTCAGGTGGGTAGCTGTTTTGTTCTGAAGCAGCCGAACAAAGCTTGAGTCCGGCGGCACCTTTAAGACCGACAAAGTTTAATTCTGGGGATAAATTTCTGTCTGCCTGCACACCTCTTCAGCTGCTTTTGCGGTTGCTTGTTCAGATCGCTTTGAGGTTTCACACTCTTGTCTCGTGCTTAGAGCAGCAGAGAAAGGATAGCTACACGATCTGTTTGCTGTAATGTCGACTAGATTCCTAATCCTACGCTAAACTCTAAAAAATAATCATCTGCCTCTTATTGCCATGTCTGGAGGCTAGGGATGCCAGCCTCCAGGTGGGACCTGGGGACCCCCCAGAATTACAGCTTGTCTCCAAACTACAACAATCAGTTCCCCTGGATGAAATGGATGCTTTGGAAGGGTGGACGCTGTGGTATTGTACACCTCTGTGGTGCCTGTCCTTCCCAGATGCCATTCCCAAATCTTCAGGGGTTTCCTGACCTGGATCTGGCAACTCTGCCCCCCCCCCATTCCTCGCCGGTGACCTGAGGGACCTGGCAACTCTACTGAAAGTTAAATTGTGTGTCTTCTAACTCTGAGCTAGGCCATTCCACCCAGGACTGCTTGCAGGATATTAGATATGGGCTGAGAAGGAAGAGAAGGAGAAGGAGAAGGAGAAGGAGAAGGAGAAGGAGAAGGAGAAGGAGAAGGAGGAGAAGAAGAAGAAGAAGAAGAAGAAGAAGAAGAAGAAGAAGAAGAAGAAGAAGAAGAAGAAGAAGAAGAAGAAGAAGAAGAAGAAGAAGAAGAGGAGGAGGAGGAGGAGAAGGAGGAGAAGGAGAAGGAGAAGGAGAAGAAAAGAAGAAGAAGAAGAAGAAGAAGAAGAGGAGGAGGAGGAGGAGGAGGAGGAGGAGGAGGAGAAGGAGAAGGAGGAGAAGGAGAAGAAAAAGAAGAAGAAGAAGAAGAGGAGGAGGAGGAGGAGGAGGAGAAGAAGAAGAAGAAGAGGAGGAGGAGGAGGAGGAGAAGGAGAAGGAGGAGGAGAAGAAGAAGAAGAAGAGGAGGAGGAGGAGGAGGAGGAGGAGGAGATTCGATTTATACCCTGCCCTTCACTCAGAGCCTCAGAGTGGCTTACAAACTCCTTTCCCTCCCCCTCCCCGCAACAGACACCCTGTGAGGTAGGTGGGGCTGAGAGAGCTCTCTCCAGAGGAGGAGGAGGAGGAGGAGTTGGTTTTATACCCCACTTTTCACTACCCAAAGGAGTCTCAGAGCACTTTACAATCACCTTCCCTTCCTCTGCCCACAATAGGTACCCTGTGAGGTAGGTGGGGCTGAGAGAGCTCTTTCCAGAGTGGCTCTTGAGAGAACAGCTCTGAGAGAACTTGTAACTGACCCAAGGTCACATCAGCAGCGGCAAGTGGAGGCATGGGGAATCAAACCCGGTTCTCCCAGATTAGAGAATTTAACCACTACACCAAACTGGCTCACATTAGGTAGGTGGTGCCGAGAGAGAGCTCTGAGAGAACTGTGAGTGACCCAAGGACGCCCAGCTGGCTTCATGTGGAGGAGTGGGGAGTCAAACCCAGTTTGCACCAAGCTGGCACTTTTAAAATGAGCAAAACGGCTGTGTTCTTATGAAGAGTTCTGTTTCGATCTTGCTGCCTTTTGCCCTATCGATTGGGCTAAAGGTTCGCAAGAGCAGGGCTGAGTTGCAAAACGCGAATTGAACTAACCTCTAGTGTAAAACTCTAGACTTTGGACTGGCAGGCGCCACTCCTCTGCCAATGACTCACTTTAGGAAAGTCAGTGCCAAAGAAATGAAACTAAAAAAGGAAAAGTCGTAGGGGTGCCGATATTGGGGTGGGGTGGTGGTAGGGAGCAGTTTCCCTAACTCTAGAGATCAGTTTCCCGGGGCGGGGAATACTTAGATTCAAGTCCAGTAGCATCTTAAAGGCAAAGGTAAAGGTTCCCTTGCCCGAAAGCCAGTCGAATCCGACTCTAGGGTTGCGGTGCTCATCTCCGTTTCAAAGCCGAAAAGCCAGCGCTGTCCGAAGACGTTTTTGTGGTCATGTGGCCGGCATGACTAAACACCGAGGCACACGGAACCCTGTTACCTTCCCACCGAAGTGGTACCTATTGATCTACTTGCAATTTCTTGCTTTCGAACTGCTAGGTTGGCAGGAGCTGGAACTAGAGACGGGAGCTCACTCCGTCATACGGCACCCGGGTCTCAAACTGCTGAACTACTGACCTTCCACAGCCCGCAGTTCAGCATCTTAACCACTTGAGCCACCCCAGCTCCTTGTGTAATAGTGTAATTGACTTGTGTAATTGACACAAAACATTGTGCAGACTTTGGAGCTAGGGTTGCCAGTCTATAATGCTACAGCGTCTACCCTCCAATGGAACTGTTTTCTGCAGGAGAACTAATCTCTGTGATCTGGGGGTCAGGTGTAATTCCGGGAGATCTCTAGTCCCTGCTTGGAGGTTGGCAACTGGGAAGCCTCAACCTGACGTGTCAGTCATAATGTCCAGTTTTCGACCTTAGAGAAGGGGGTACTTGCCACAGAACAGGCCCCGGCAGCACTACTAGAAAAGTAAAGGTAAAGGTTCCCTTGCCCGAAAGCCAGTCGAATCCGACTCTAGGGTTGCGGTGCTCATCTCTGTTTCAAAGCCGAAGAGCCAGCGCTGTCCGAAGACATTTCTGTGGTCATGTGGCCGGCATGACTAAACACCAAGGCGCACGGAACGCTGTTACCTTCCCACCGAAGTGGTACCTATTGATCTACTTGCAATTTGTTGCTTTCGAACTGCTAGGTTGGCAGGAGCTGGAACTAGAGACGGGAGCTCACTCCGTCATACGGCACCCGGGTCTCAAACTGCTGAACTACTGACCTTCCACAGCCTGCAGTTCAGTATCTTAACCACTAGAGCCACCCCAGCTCCTTGCATAATTGTGTAATTGACTTGTGTAATTGATGCAAAACATCCTGCAGACTTTGGAGCTAGGGTTGCCAGTCGATAATGCCACAGCGTCTACCCTCCAAAGGAGCTGTTTTCTCTAGGAAAACTAATCTCTGTGGTCTGGGGGTCAGGTGTAATTCTGGGAGATCTCTCGTCCCTGCTTGGAGGTTGGCAACTGGGAAGCCTCAACCTGACGTGTCAGTCATAATGTCCAGTTTTCGACCTTAGAGAAGGGGTACTTGCCACAGAACAGGCCCCGGCAGCACTACTAGAAAAGTAAAGGTAAAGGTTCCCTTGCTCGAAAGCCAGTCGAATCCGACTCTAGGGTTGCGGTGCTCATCTCCGTTTCAAAGCTGAAAGCCAGCGCTGTCCGAAGACATTTCCGTGGTCATGTGGCCGGCATGACTAAACACCAAGGCGCACGGAACGTTGTTACCTTCCCACTGAAGTGGTACCTATTTATCTACTTGCAATTTCTTGCTTTCGAACTGCTGGGTTGGCAGGAGCTGGAACTAGAGACAGGAGCTCACCCCGTCAGGCGGCACTCATGGGTCTTGAACTGCTGAACTACTGACCTTCCACAGCCTGCAGTTCAGCGTCTTAACCACTTGAGCCACCGCAGCTCAGCACTACTAGAAATATTCACACAAAATACATTGCTTTTTGGGTACATTCAGGTGGGTAGCTGTTTTGTTCTGAAGCAGCCGAACAAAGCTTGAGTCCGGCGGCACCTTTAAGACCGACAAAGTTTAATTCTGGGTATAAATTTTTGTCTGCCTGCACACCTCTTCAGGTGCTTTTGGGGTTGCTTGTTCAGATCGCTTTGAGGTTTCACACTCTTGTCTCGTGCTTAGAGCAGCGGAGAAAGGATAGCTACGCGATCTGTTTGCCGTAATGTTGACCAGATTCCTAATCCTACGCTAAACTCTAAGAAATAATCATCTGCCTCTTATTGCCGTGTCTGGAGGCTAGGGATGCCAGCCTCCAGGTGGGACCTGGGGACCCCCCAGAATTACAGCTTGTCTCCAAACTACAACAATCAGTTCCCCTGGATGAAATGGATGCTTTGGAAGGGTGGACGCTGTGGTATTGTACACCTTTGTGGTGCCTGTCCTCCCCAGATGCCATCCCCAAATCTTATGGGGTTTCCTGACCTGGATCTGGCAACTCTACCCCCCCCCCCCATTCCTCGCCGGTGACCTGAGGGACCTGGCAACTCTACTGAAGGTTAAATTGTGTGTCTTCTAACTCTGAGCTAGGCCATTCCACCCAGGACTGCTTGCAGGATATTAGATATGGGCTGACAAGGAGGAGAAGGAGAAGGAGAAGGAGAAGGAGAAGGAGAAGGAGAAGGAGAAGGAGAAGGAGAAGGAGAAGCAGAAGCAGAAGCAGAAGGAGAAGGAGAAGGAGAAGGAGAAGAAGAGGAGGAGGAGGAGGAGAAGGAGAAGGAGGAGAAGGAGAAGAAGGAGAAGAAGAAGAAGAAGAAGAAGAAGAAGAAGAAGAAGAAGAAGAAGAAGAGGAGGAGGAGGAGGAGGAGGAGGAGGAGAAGGAGAAGGAGAAGGAGAAGGAGAAGGAGAAGAAGAAGAAGAAGAGGAGAAGGAGAAGGAGAAGGAGAAGGAGAGGAGGAGGAGGAGGAGGAGGAGGAGATTCGATTTATACCCTGCCCTTCACTCAGAGCCTCAGAGTGGCTTACAAACTCCTTTCCCTCCCCCTCCCCGCAACAGACACCCTGTGAGGTAGGTGGGGCTGAGAGAGCTCTTTCCAGAGGAGGAGGAGGAGGAGTTGGATTTATACCCCACTTTTCACTACCCAAAGGAGTCTCAGAGCACTTTACAATCACCTTCCCTTCCTCTGCCCACAATAGGTACCCTGTGAGGTAGGTGGGGCTGAGAGAGCTCTTTCCAGAGTGGCTCTTGAGAGAACAGCTCTGAGAGAACTTGTAACTGACCCAAGGTCACATCAGCAGCGGCAAGTGCAGGCGTGGGGAATCGAACCCGGTTCTCCCAGATTAGAGAATTTAACCACTACACCAAACTGGCTCACATTAGGTAGGTGGTGCCGAGAGAGAGCTCTGAGAGAACTGTGAGTGACCCAAGGAGCCCAGCTGGCTTCATGTGGAGGAGTGGGGAATCAAACCCAGTTTGCACCAAGCTGGCACTTTTAAAATGAGCAAAACGGCTGTTCTGTTTCGATCTTGCTGCCTTTTGCCCTATCGATTGGGCTAAAGGTTCACAAGAGCAGGGCTGAGTTGCAAAACGCGAATTGAACTAACCTCTAGTGTAAAACTCTAGACTTTGGACTGGCAGGCGCCACTCCTCTGCCAATGACTCACTTTAGGAAAGTCAGTGCCAAAGAAATGAAACTAAAAAAGGAAAAGTCGTAGGGGTGCCAATATCGGGGTGGGGTGGTGGTGAGGAACAGTTTCCCTAACTCTAGAGATCAGTTTCCCGGGGCGGGGAATACTTAGATTCAAGTCCAGTAGCATCTTAAAGGTAAAGGTAAAGGTTCCCTTGCTCGAAAGCCAGTCGAATCCGACTCTAGGATTGCGGTGCTCATCTCCATTTCCAAGCCGAAGAGCCAGCGCTGTCCGAAGACGTTCCCGTGGTCATGTGGCTGGCATGACTAAACACCAAGGCGCACGGAACGCTGTGACCTTCCCACCGAAGTGGTACCTATTTATCTACTTGCAATTTCTTGCTTTCGGACTGCTAGGTTGGCAGGAGCTGGAACTAGAGACGGGAGCTCACTCTGTCATGTGGCACTCTCGGGTCTCGAACTGCTGAACTACTGACCTTCCACAGCCTGCAGTTCAGCGTCTTAACCACTTGAGCCACCGCAGTTCCTAGTAGCATCATAGAAACCAACAAAATCTTGGGGGTATAAACTTTCGGGCGACAAAGCTCCCTTCCTCAGATATAAGCTGGAATGGCGATCTTTGTGTCTTTATATCTCAGGCAGAAAGTGGAGGGGTGTTGCAAAGAAGGAACTCAGGATGCAGAGGTGCAATGCAGAATGTCATCAGCTATGGTGTAGTGGTTAGGAGTGCGGACTCTAATCTGGAAGAAGAAGAAGAAGAAGAAGAAGAAGAAGAAGAAGAAGAAGAAGAAGAAGAAGAAGAAGATGAGGAGGAGGAGATTGGATTTATACCCCACCCTTCACTACCGAAAGGAGTCCCAGAGCGGCTTACAAACTCCTTTCCCTTCCCCTCCCCACAATGGACACCCTGTGAGGTAGGTGGGCGGAGAGAGCTCTGACAGAAACTGCTCTTTTTCAAGAACAGCTCTGCCAGAACTATGGCTTGCCCAAGGTCATCCAGCAAGTGCAAGTGGAGGAGTGAGGGAATCAAAGCCGGTTCTCCCAGATTAGAGTCCGCGCACTTCACCACTACACCAAACCGGGTTGGATTCCCCACTCTTCCACGTGCAGCTGCTGATGTGACCTCGGGTCAGTCACAAGTTCTTTCAGAGCTGTTCTCTCAAGGGCAGTCCTCGGAAGAGCTCTCTCAGCCCTGCCTACCTCACAGGATGTCCAATTGTGGAAAGGGAAAGGAGATCGTAAGCCATCCTGAGACTCCTTCGGGTAGTGAAGGGCGGGGTATAAATCCAATCTCTTCTTCTGATTAAAGCAGAGGAGAAATGCTTGGAGACAGGAAATTAGCATCTGTAGGGAGATAAGAATCCTAGGTCGCTTAATCAACCCTGGGGGCAGGGTGTCCGTTGTTCTGAACTGGTGAATGAACTCAGGTTCAGCAACCTCACATTGTAATCTCCCCTTGAAGCTTCTTTGTTTGCGGACTGCCACCCTTAGGCCAGCAATGGACTGACCTGGAACAATGACCTAGAGAAAATAGTTTCTTTGGAGAGGTGGGTTCTAGGGCTTCGTTTCCCTGCTGAGCACCTTCCGCTCGCCAAGCCCCGCCTTTCCCAGCCTCGGCCCACAAATCTCCAGGAATTCCTCAAGCTGCAGATGGCGACCTTAAACCATCAAGTCCTCAAATGAGATCAAGCCCTTAAAATGAAGAGCGCCGGCACTGAACTGTGAACCTCTCGTTCGATCCGGTTCTGGAAGTATCCCCAGAAGTTGTCGAAGGCTTTCACGGCCGGAGTTCATTAGTTGCTGAAGATTTTCCGGGTTGTGTGGCCGTGGTCTTGGCATTGTAGGACCTGACGTTTTGCCAGCAGCTGTGACTGGCATCCTCAGAGGTATAACACAGAAAGATGGAGGACTCTCTGTGTCACGGTGGGCAGAAAACTTCCATAGACAAAAGAACCTCTTCAGGAAAGCTCCTCCATTAGCATGTTCATAGCCTGGAGAACTACTACAAGATAATGACTCAGCCCTACCCCACCTTCCTGAGTAGACATAAATTACCTGCCTACCATTTTTCTGCTCACCTGGACACAGAGAGAACTCCATCTTTCTGTGTCACAGCTACTGGCGAAACGTCTGGTCCTACAGTGCCAAGACCACGGCCACACAACCCAGAAAATCTACAGCAACTAATGAACTCCGGCAGTGAAAGCCTTCGACAACTTTAGAATTTGTTCCTCCTCAGGAAACAATCCATAGACAAAAGAACCTCCTCAGGAAAGCTCCTCCATTAGCATGTTCATAGCCTGGGGAACTACTACAAGATAATGACTCAGCCCTACCCCACCTTCCAGAGTAGTATAAATTACCTGCCTACCATTTTTCTGCTCACCTAGACACAGAGAGTCCTCCATCTTTCTGTGTTATACCTCTGAGGATGCCAGTCACAGGTACTGGCGAAACGTCAGGTCCTACCAATGCCAAGACCACAGCCAGACAACCTGGAAAATCGACAGCAACTAATCCCCAGAAGATTTCGCAATAGCACTTTTGTCTGTGTAACATAATTGGCCACAATGCATGCCTGGTGTTAGGGTTGCCAGCTCCAGCCAGGAAAATTCCTGGCGATTCAGGGGTGGAGCCAGTGGAAGGGAGAGGTTGGGGATTGGATTTTACCTGGAATCTATGATATACCATAGAGTTTGCCCCTGAACCTTCCATTTATCTAGTCCGTTTTTATCCCATGCTGCCTCCATGGAACTCACAGCTGCTTCCATCCTTCTCCGCTCCTCCGTTTTATCCTTACAAGCTACCTCACAGGGCTGTTGTGTGAGGATAAAAAAGGCGGGAAGAACCATGTACGCAGCTCTGAAACCTCTGGAGGAAGAGTGAGATAAAACTATACTAAATAAATCATATTGAGAAGGGCCAGCACCTTCAGACAGCAGAACTGAAATCTTTTAATGGTGGTTTTCGTAGTTGCTGCCCTAAGAGTAGTAGTGCGCTTCTGAAGGAATTTCAAAAGGGAGCTGAAGAAAGAGAGACTGCTGAACTGGAACTGAGAACGAAGCTCAAGACGAGGCATACCCCTGGATTGAATCGGGACCTAGGTTTCCTGTCTCATTGCCAATGCTGGTTTCTCCAGACCTGTTACCCTCTTCTTTTTTAAAAGCACATGCGGCCACAAGGACAACAGTTAGGACTACCAGTCTCCCAAGTAAGGCCTGGAGTTCTCTGGGAATTGCAATCGGAGAAGAAGACGAGAAGAAGAGATTGGATTTATACCCTGCCCTTCACTACCTGAAGGAATCTCAGAGACTTCCCCTCCCCACAACAGACAGACACCCCGTGAGGTAGGTGGGGGGCTGAGAGAGCTCTCTCTCGAGGACTGCCCTTGAGAGAACAGCTCCGAGAGAACTTGTGACTGACCCAAGGTCACACCAGCTGGCTGCATGTGGAGGCGTGGGGAATCAAACCGGGTTCTCCCATGTTAGAGTCTGCGCTCGTAACTGCTACACCAAACTGGCTCTCCAGAGAACAGTCTCCTTGAAGAAAATGGCTGCTTTGGAGGACAGACTCAATGGCGTTGTTCCCCGCTGAGGTCCCTTTGCTCTAGGGTTGCTAGCTCCAGGTTGGGAAATACCTGGAGATTTTTTTTTTTTTTTGGGGGGGGTAGAGCCTGAGGAGGGTGGGGGTTCGGGCATAAGACCCTCGAGTCCAGCTTCCAATGCAGCCATTTTCTCCGGGTGAACAGAGATCTCTGTTGCCTGGAGATTGATTGTAATAATGAGATATCTCCAGCCATCACCTGGAGGAGGTTGGCAACCCTACAGTTTGGTGTAGTGGTTAAGTGCACAGCCTCTAATCTGGGAGAACCGGGTTTGATTCCCCACTCCTCCACTCGCAGCTGCTGGATGACCTTGGACAAGCCATAGTTCTGCCAGAGCTGTTCTCGAAAAAGAGCCGTTTCTGTCAGAGCTCTCTCAGCCCCACCGACCTCACAGGGTGTCTGTTGTGGGGAGGGGAAAGGAAAGGAGTTTGTAAGCCGGTCTGAGACACCTTTGGGTAGTGAAGGGTGGGGTATAAATCCAATCACCTCTTCTTCTTCTACCTCACAGGGTGTCAGTTGCGGGGAAGGGAAGGGAAAGGAGTTTGTAAGCCGCTCTGAGACTCCTTTGGGTAGTGAAGGGCGGGGTATAAATCCAATCACCTCTTCTTCTTCTATCTCACAGGGTGTCAGTTGGGGGGAAGGGAAGGGAAAGGAGTTTGTAAGCCGCTCTGAGACTCCTTTGGGTAGTGAAGGGTGGGGTATAAATCCAATCTCCTCTTCTTCTTCTACCTCCCAGGGTGTCTGTTGTGGGGAGGGGAAGGGAAAGGAGTTTGTAAGCTGCTCTGAGACTCCTTTGGGTAGTGAAGGGCGGGGTATAAATCCAATCTCCTCTTCTTCTTCTACCTCCCAGGGTGTCTGTTGTGAGGAGGGGAAGGGAAAGGAGTTTGTGAGCCGCTCTGAGACTCCTTTGGGTAGTGAAGGGCGGGGTATAAATCCAATCTCTTCTTCTTCTTCTACCTCCCAGGGTGCCTGTTGTGGGGAGGGGAAGGGAAAGGAGTTTGTGAGCCGCTCTGAGACTCCTTTGGGTAGTGAAGGGCGGGGTATAAATCCAATCTCTTCTTCTTCTTCTACCTCCCAGGGTGTCTGTTGTGGGGAGGGGAAGGGAAAGGAGTTTGTAAGCTGCTCTGAGACTCCTTTGGGTAGTGAAGGGCGGGGTATAAATCCAATCTCCTCTTCTTCTTCTACCTCCCAGGGTGTCTGTTGTGAGGAGGGGAAGGGAAAGGAGTTTGTGAGCCGCTCTGAGACTCCTTTGGGTAGTGAAGGGCGGGGTATAAATCCAATCTCTTCTTCTTCTTCTACCTCACAGGGTGCCTGTTGTGGGGAGGGGAAGGGAAAGGAGTTTGTAAGCCGCTCTGAGACTCCTTTGGGTAGTGAAGGGCGGGGTATAAATCCAATCTCTTCTCTTCTTCTACCTCACAGGGTGTCTGTTGTGGGGAGGGGAAGGGAAAGGAGTTTGTAAGCCGCTCTGAGACTCCTTTGGGTAGTGAAGGGCGGGGTATAAATCCAATCTCTTCTTCTTCTTCTACCTCACAGGGTGCCTGTTGTGGGGAGGGGAAGGGAAAGGAGTTTGTAAGCCGCTCTGAGACTCCTTTGGGTAGTGAAGGGCGGGGTATAAATCCAATCTCTTCTTCTTCTTCTACCTCCCAGGGTGTCTGTTGTGAGGAGGGGAAGGGAAAGGAGTTTGTGAGCCGCTCTGAGACTCCTTTGGGTAGTGAAGGGCGGGGTATAAATCCAATCTCTTCTTCTTCTTCTACCTCACAGGGCGTCTGTTGTGGGGAGGGGAAGGGAAAGGGAAAGGAGTTTGTAAGCCGGTCTGAAACAACTTTGGGTAGTGAAGGGCAGGGTATGAGTCCAATCTCCTCCTCCTCCACAAACCTCACCCTCCCCAGGCTCTGCCCATAAATTTCCCATCTTGGAGTTGGCGATCCTGTCTCATGAAAAACCCCCCACAACATTTCTGGGAGAAAACAGACGCCGTGCCCTGCAAAGAAAACAGAAGACTCCGCGAGCACAGCGCCTTTAACGTATTATGTTGGTTTGGCATGCTTGTGGGTGGGAGGAAGTGGTTGTGTGGTGGAATTGTGTGAAAAGGTGAAAACGCAGCTTGGTTTATTAGATGCTGACCGACCTTGTTCCCAGTTAAAGGCGATGTCAGGGGGCGTCTAGTGATGCTGGCAGGGAGGTAGATGTAGGGCTGCCGGCTGTGAGTGGAGAAACACCTGGAGAATTTTGGGGGTGGATCATGGGGAAGCCGGGCTTTGGGACCTCAGCAGGGGAGAATGCCACAGAGCCCACCCTCCGAAGGAGCCATTTTCTCCAGCGTAGCTGATCTTTGTTGCCTGGAGATCAACTGTAACAGCAGGAAAACTCCAGGCCGCACCCGGAAGTTGGCAAGCCTATAAAATGGATGGCGAACCCAGACAGTGGAGAAAAGAAGAAAGGGGATTTGGGCTGAAAGAGACGGGAGCGAAAAGAACACAAGAAGTTTCTCCTTATCCTGGGGTGTCAAACATGTGGCCCGGAGGTCCTGGGGTGTCAAACATCAGACCTGCAGTGGAACTGGCCGTCTCCTGCTTCCAGTTCCGCTGCTGCTGCTGCTGTATCCTAGCTTGCTTCGCCCGACTCTCTCAATAGTTCAGCCATTTCATGTTTTCCCCTGGGTCCTAGACTCAGAACTCTGAGCAGGAGATTTCTGGGGTGAATGTCCATAAATCAAAAGTAGGGTTGCAGCTGACCGAGCTAATGTTTTAGGCATGTTTTTGTTTTAAGTAAAAAAAATAAATCTTTGTGTTTGTGTCATAAGAACGTCAGAGAAGCCAATGTTGGATCAGGCCAATGGCCCATCTAGTCCAACATTCTGTCACACAGTGGCCAAAAATACCAGGTGCCATCAGGAGGTCCAGCAGTGGGGCCAGGACACCAGAAGCCCTCCCACTGTTGACCCCCCGCAAGCACCAGGAATACAGAGCATCACTTGCCCCAGACATAAGAACATAAGAGAAGCCAATGTTGGATCAGGCCAGTGGCCCATCCAGTCCAACACTCCATCACACAGTGGCCAAAAATACCAGGGGCCATCAGGAGGTCCAGCAGTGGGGCCAGGACACCAGAAGCCCTCCCACTGTTGCCCCCCCAGCACCAAGAATACAGAGCATCACTGCTCCTGATATAAGAACATAAGAGAAGCCAATGTTGGATCAGGCCAATGGCTCATCCAGTCCCACACTCTGTCACACAGTGGCAAAAATACCAAGTGCCATCAGGAGGTCCAGCAGTGGGGCCAGGACACTAGAAGCCCTCCCTTTATAAAGTGTATATCTCCGCTACCTGGCATTACATTTTGGTGTAGTGGTTAGGTGTGTGGACTCTAATCTGGGAGAACCGGGTTTGATTCCCCACTCCTCCACTTGCACCTGGCTGGATGACCTTGGGCAAGCCATAGTTCTGTCAGGGCTGTTCATGAAAAACAGCAGTTTCTGTCAGAGCTCTCTCAGCCCCGCCTACCTCACAGGGTGTCTGTTGTGGGGAGGGGAAGGGAAGGATTGTCAGCCACTCTGAGAGTCCAAGTGAAGGGTGGGGTATAAACCCAATCTCCTCTTCTTCTTCTTCTTCTTCTTCTTCTTCTTCTTCTTCTTCTTCTTCTTCTTCTTCTTCTTCTTCTTCTTCTTCTTCTTCTTCTTCTTCTTCTTCTTCTTCTTCTTCTTCTTCTTCTTCTTCTTCTTCTTCTTCTTCTTCTTCTTCTTCTTCTTCTTCTTCTTCTTCTTCTTCTTCTTCTTCTTCTTCTTCTTCTTCTTCTTCTTCTTCTTCTTCTTCTTCTTCTTCTTCTTCTTCTTCTTCTTCTTTCTTCCACACACGGCCCGGCCCAACAAGATCTCATTTATGTCAGATCCGGCCCTCATAAGAAATGAGTTTGACCCCCCGTCCTCATCCATCTCACGGTCTTTTTCTTATTTCACTGTGATTCTTAATTTTGCACTGAATAAATACGGTCTTGGGTTTCGTTAAATCGGCGTCTCCGATTTATGAGCCTAAGCGTCACGGCGAAACTCAAGTTCTATTCGGCTGGAATACAGTTTGAATGTAATTTTATCCGGGACTTTTGGATTAAAGTCTCCGAAGGGAGTATTGCAGAACGCCAAAGGACAACAAAATAATCTATTGGATTTCCCAGGTGGATGGAAGAGTCCAGACCCGTGTTCCTAGGGTTGCCAGCCTCCAGGCGGTGGCTGGAGGTCTCCTAGGATCACAACGGGTCTCCGGGCAGCAGTGAAGTCCCTTCCCTCCCCAAACCCCACCCTGTTGAGGCTCCAGCCTCATAATCTCTAGGTATTTTCCAACTTGGAGCTGGCAACTTGAAGAAATAAAAATAAAAACGGGGGGGGGGGGGGGGAGAAATATATGAAGTGTCACACCTGCTAAGTTATAATTATATATGACCAACCAGACAGATCAAGACGAGTAGCCGTGTTCAGTCTGTCTGCAGCAACAGAAAAGAGCAAGCGTCCGGGAGCATTTTAAAGACAAACGAAATCTGTGCCAAGGGTAGGAGCTCTCTTCAGAATCTGAAGAAGTGAGCCGAGAGTCTCACGCAAGAGCAGAAATCGGGCGGCCGACCTCCGAGCGACAGAGATCGGTTCTCCTGGGGAAAAATGGACACTAGAAAGGGAAGGGACGCCTTGACATTATCCCTTGTCGAGACCCCTTCCCTTCCCTTCCTCCAACCCTGCCTCCCACCCCCCAAACTTCCAGAAATTTCCCATCCCAGAGTCGGCAACTCCAGTCCAGCCTGGGCCCGATCTCAGCCTCTGAAATACGGCTCGAGCCGTTGTTTGCAATCATCCCAAATATACAGTTTCCACTAGCAGAGAACACCATCTCACGCCTTATTATAGTCACAGTATGCGTTAATGTCGTTGTTGTGACACCACCAACTTTATAATTGTTCAATATATTGTTTTGGCAATCTTTGGTGGTGTTTTTCTGCTAGTGGAATCTGTATCTTCGGGACTCTCGCGACACTGGTCTTTCTCCCCCCTTGTCGTTTGGATTTGTGGTTTGCAATAAGGCTGAACTGCAGCCGCTCTGCAGGGAGGGCCGGGCACTCTGTGCGTTCTCAAGAGAACTTTCCTTTTTCCGTTGCCACCCCTCCCTGGCTGGGCCCAGACTTCCAGAGCACGATGCTCTGGGAAACGGCAGAAATTATACCTTGCTGGCTCTTGTGGGATGCAGGCGCCAGGCCGAGGCCCGGCTTCTAAGAGCACGGCTGAACTTACCCAATCTCCCAGGTGCAACGACGTCTCCTCTTCCTCTTGGTCCGGACCCTGCTGGTCATCGCCCGAGCCCTGGCTGCCCACGGGAGAGGGGCTCGGGGGTCACGCCATCGTGACTCCGAGCCTTCCCGGGGCGTGTGGAGGGGGCCGGTGGCTTGCAGAGAACACGTGGGACACAAATCGCCCTCTGCTGCCCCGGAGAAGGGGCTTCGCACAGCAGACAACGTTTGGATTTCCTGCTGTGCTTGCGTGGCTTGTCAGCCATGGCTGGATTGGAATCCAGAGGCCACGCTGGAGTGGCCCGGGGGGAGAGGGAGGCCAAGGAAGTTGAAAAGGGAAGGGAATGCTAATTTGGATTAATGGGAAAGACCGGGGGGAGTGGGCTAGTTTTTCCTGCCAAAGGAAGGAGTTCTGGCTGATTCCGCGGCAGCGGCCCTCTCCTTGGGCCTGTGCCCCCTTTGGGCCCACAAGAGGGCGACATCGCTCCTGGGTAGGTGGGAGGAGTTTCCTGTTGCATCTGGGTCCAATCCTTTGGCAAGACCTCCGGGGCCCCTTCATTCATTCGTACCCCCTGTTGGGTCGGAGGCCTATCGGACATCCCATAGGTGGGAGTCAATGCTCCCTCTAAGCTGTCTTCTTGTGAGCAAAAATTCTACTTTGTGAGCTACTGGCATTAAAGTGGTGAGCAAGCAATTTGGCTGCTGCATAAATGAGTTTGCTCCAGAGCCCTCCTTCCTGAGCGAAGACAAAAACGTGTGAGCCGGAGGCTAATGAACTGTTAGCTAGCTCACACTCACTCAGCTTAGAGGGAACAGCGGTGGGAGTTCCTCTTTTTTTTAAAAAAAATCCCCAGGCAGCACTGGATTAATGTGCAAATAACTTTTGAAGTGTTTATTAAGATCAAGTATAACATATCAAAACATACAATAACTGCAAAATATTATGTAGAAGTCTTGCAAATCCAAAATTACAATCCCATCAATCAGTCACCAACAAAACATTAACATACACCTACAAATAAACATAATAAGATGATATCAATTCCGTTCACCTATACCAAAGTGCTGTTTAAACCATATATTCCAATGAATTGAGTCAAGTTTATTGCTCTGATATACAAGAGGAGTCTCGGCAGTAAGATGAAGGTCAAGGTGAAATCAGAAATGGAGCCATGGGATTAATGTACAAATAAGAGTTACTACCAGTGTTCCCTCGAAGCCCTGCAAAATGGCTGGCATCCAGTGTGCCCTCTAAGTTGAGTCAGTGTGAGCTAGCTCACAGTTTTTTAAGCCTCCGGCTCACCTGTTTTCTGCCTTTGCTCAGGAAGAGCAAACTAATTCATGCATTAGCCAAATTGCTCGCTCGCAACTTTAATGCCGGTAGCTGACAGAGGGGAATCTTTGCTCACAAGACTTTACAGCTTAGAGGGAGCATTGCTGGCATCCGGTGTACTTCATGTTGGAAGTCCAGGGATGGGGCCTCATTCATGCGACCGGCTACAAAGGGACCAAGTGGGGGGGCACCGATAGGGTTGCCAACCTCCAGGTGGTGGCGGGAGAGCACCTGGGATTACAACTGATATTGAGGCGGCAGGGATCTTTTCCCCTGGAGTAAATGGCAGCTTTGGAAAGTGGACTCCGGGGCATTATACCCCATTGGAGCACCTCCCCTCCCCAAACCCCGGCCCTCCTTGGGCTCCACGCCCCCAAAATCTCCAGGCGTTTCCCATCTTGGAGCTGGCAACCATAGGCGCACAGGGCAAGGCCTTTCCCCAGGCGGCTCCCAGTTTACAGACGACTCTGCCGCGGGAGAGCTGACGCTGTAGCCTGCTCTTCCCATTGCTCAGAGCGGGAATGTTGGATTACCGGTTTTTAAACCTCCACAATATGGGAAGGGGGCTGAGTTTGTGGCCGAGTGTTGGACTTGGGGGCTTGCGGCTGACGCAAAAAGACACGTGGTGGCACTGGCTTTACGTGGCCTCTCCTTCTGCCCTGACCCATGCCACGCTCGCAGGGCTTGGGCGACTGGCTTGTTAGACCACCTTGGGCCCCCTGCAAATCCTTTGGAGGAGGAGGAGGAGGAGATTGGATTTATACCCCGCCCTTCGCTACCCGAGGGAGTCTCAGAGCGGCTTACAAACTCCTTTCCCTTCCCCTCCCCACAACAGACACCCTCTGAGGTAGAAGAAGAAGAAGAAGAAGAAGAAGAAGAAGAAGAAGAAGAAGAAGAAGAAGAAGAAGAAGAAGAAGAGATTCGATTTACACCCCGCCCTTCACTACCCAAGGGAGCCTCAGAGCAGCTTACAAACTCCTTTCCCTTCCCCTCCCCAGAACAGGCACCCTGTGAGGTAGGCGGGGATGAGAGAGCTCTGACAGAAACGGCTCTTTTTCAAGAACAGCTCTTGTCAGAACTACGGCTTGCCCGAGGTCATCCAGCAGGTGCAAGTGGAGGAGTGGGGGAATCAAACCTGGTTCTCCCAGATTAGAGTCCGCGCACTTAACCACTACACCAAACTGGCTCTTTGGCAACGAAGAAGGACTCTTCAATGGCAGTCGGGGGTCCTTCAGTTTCCTTCCGGTCAAGGACGGCATTTGGAGTGAGGAAAAAAGGTGGGCATGCGGAACCACCAACCTCGGAGGAGGAGGAGAAGATTGAATTTATACTCTGCCCTTCACTTGGGAGTCTCAGAGCAGCTTACAATCTCCTTTCCCTTCCCCTCCCACGACAGACACCCTGCGAGGTAGGTGGGGCTGAGAGAGCTCTTTCCACAACTGCTCTTGAGAGAACAGCTCTGAGAGAACTTGTAAGTGACCCACAGCCACACCAGCAGCTGCATGTAGAGGAGTGGGGAATCAAACCCGGTTCTCCCAGATTAGAGTCCGCAAACTTAAGAGTCAGTTTGGTGTAGTGGCTAAGTGCGTGGACTCTAATCTGGGAGAACGGGGATTGATTCCCCACTCCTCCACTTGCAGCTGCTGGATGACCTTGGGCAAGCCATAGTTCTGTCAGAGGTGCTCTTGAAAAGAGCGTTCCTTGAAAGAGCTCTCTCAGCCCCGCCTACCTCCCTGGGTGCCTGTTGTGGGGAGGGGAAGGGAAAGGAGTTTGTAAGCTGCTCTGAGACTCCAAGTGAAGGGTAGGGTATGAATCCAATCTCTTCTTCTTCTTCTTAACCACTACACCAAACTGGCCTTAGGATCTCTCTTGCTTGCTGGGAGAGCTTAAGTTCTTGGCAACGACCCCACCCTCCCGATCTCCTCTGCTGGTCACATCACACCGCCAACGGAACCAGTCCAGACGTCGGACGAGCACACAGACCCACCGTGCCTCAGTTTACCTTTTGCTGCCATGGACCAGCCAGAGTTAGGACTGGGAAATGCTTGGGGTGCTGAGTTTGACAACTCTCCAGGAAAAGGGAAGTCGGGCAGCTGTGCGGCAAATGCTAACAGTTCTCTGTGGCCGTTAGTGACACGGTTCAGTGCAATGAACGGGACCCCGATTCAAATCCGGCTGCAGCCTGGGAACTTGTACACCCCACGTCGCCTTGATAAGGGCGACAAGCACACTTGGGCCTACCGTAGCCCTTCCCCTGTGAGCACCAACACAACACAGGATTTGCATTTAGGGCATTCAAAGCACCACCCAGCCACTGCCTTGTTTTATCCCCCACAACCACCTCTTAAGGAATGTTAGCCAGAGATGATAAACTGGGTGGCGAGAGGGTTAAGAACATAAGAGAAGCCAATGTTGGATCAGGCCAATGGCCCATCTAGTCCAACACTCTGTGTCACACAGTGGTCAAAAATACCAGGTGCCATCAGGAGGTCCAGCAGTGGGGCCAGGGCACCAGAAGCCCTCCCACTGCTGCCCCCTCCAGCACCAAGAATACAGAGCATCCCTTGCCCCAGAGTCCCTATCTATACCTTGTAGCTAATAGCCACTGATGGACCTCTGCTCCAGATGTTTATCTAATTCCCTCTTGAAGCCATCCATGCTTGTAGCTGCCACCACCTCCTGTGGCAGTGAACTCCATAGGTTAACCACTCTTTGGGTGCAGAAAAACTTCCTTTTATCCGTTCTAACCCAACTGCTCAGCAATTTCATGGAGTGCCCACTTGAGTTCTTGTATTGTGAGAAAAGGAGAAAAGTACCTCTTTCTCTACCTGCTCTGGCCCAGGCATAATCTTATAAACCTGAAGGCAGACTGGCCTCTCTATGGCAATCGGCAAGTTCAAAACTGAGGGGAGACCCAAACTGGGGATGTGCTCGCCCACAGCTCGGCCAGAATGCCCAGCTTCAAATACTGGCCTCTCTGGGAATGGGGCTGCCAGCTGGCCTGTGCCTTTAAATGCACCTGCTGGGATCAGTGGATGAGGCAGTAGAAGAGGGGCGGTTTCAGACCCTGTCCCCTGCTGTGCCCTTTCCCTGAACCTGGTGGGACTAAATCAAGGTCTGTAGCTCTGGGAGGGTTTGTGGCTTGTTGATAGAGCATTTGCTTGGCACGCAGAAGGTTGCAGGTTCAAGCCCCGACATCTCCAGTTTAAAAGCGGAAGAGAAAGACTTCAGCCTGAGACCCGGGAGAGCCACTGCTTATCTGAGTAGACAAGACAGATCTTGATAGGACCACAGAATCAGAGAATCATAGGAGTTGGAAGGAACCTCCAGGGTCATCTAGTCCAACCCTCTGCACAATGCAGGGAATTCACAAATACCTCCCCCTCCACACACACACAGTGACCGCTGTTCCATGCCTAGAAGATGACAAAAATCCTGCAGGATCTCCAGCCAAACTGGCCTGGAGAAAAACTGCTTTCGTCCTGACCCCAAAGTGGTGATCAGCATTTCCCTGGGCATGGAAGAAAGGGCCATGTGAATTAAGCACTGATGCAACCCTTCCCCGCCCTCCTTCTCATGATCGGCCTAAGTTCACAGAATCAGCATTGCTGTCGGATGGCCACCTAGCCTCTGTCTGAAAACCTCCCAAGGAGAGCCCACCACCTCCCGAGGAAGCCTGTCCCACTGAGGAACCGCTCTGACTGTCAGGAAGTTCTTCCCTCATGTTTAGCTGAAAAATCTTATTTAATTTCAACCGGCTGGTTCTGGTCTGACCTTCTCGGGCAGCAGAAAACAACTCTGCAACATCCTCTAGATGACAGCCCTTCAAGTACCTGAAGATGGTTCTCGTATCACCTCTCGGTCGTCTCCTCTCCAAGCTAAACACACCCAGCAACCTTTCCTGATTCAGTATAAGGTAGCTTCATCTGTGTTCTTTTTAACTGGAGGTGCTGGGATTGGACCTGGGACCTTCCGCACCCTTTCACCTGAATGGGGCTGAGGCTCAGCAATAGAGCCTCTGCTTGGCATGCAGAAGGTCCCAGGTTCAATCCCCAGCACCTCCAGTTAAAAGGACAGAGAAGTTGGTGTTGTGAAAGACCTCAACATGAGGCCCCGGAGGACTATGAAGAGGGGCTGTGGCTCAGCAACAGAGCCTCTGCCTGGCATGCAGGAGGTCCCAGGTTCAGTCCCCGGCATCTCCAGTTAAAAGGACCAGGCAGGAGGTGATGGGAAAGACCTCAGCCTGAGACCCTGGAGAGCTGGAAAGAGGGGGCATGACTCAGTGGAAGAGCCTCTGTTTGGCATGCAGAAGGTCCCAGGTTCAATCCCCGGCATCTCCAGTTAAAAGGACCAGGCAGGAGGGGATTGGGAAGACCTCAGCCTGAGACCCTGGAGAGCTGGAAAGAGGGGCCATGGCTCAGTGGAAGAGCCTCTGCCTGACATGCAGAAGGTCCCAGGTTCAATCCCCGGCATCTCCAGTTAAAAGGACCAGGCAGGAGGTGATTGGGAAGACCTAAGCCTGAGACCCTGGAGAGCTGGAAAGAGGGGGCATGGCTCAGTGGAAGAGCCTCTGTTTGGCATGCAGAAGGTCCCAGGTTCAATCCCCGGCATCTCCAGTTAAAAGGACCAGGCAGGAGGTGATTGGGAAGACCTCAGCCTGAGACCCTGGAGAGCTGTAAAGAGGGGCTGTGGCTCAGTGGAAGGGCCTCTGCTTGGCATGCAGGAGGTCCCAGGTTCAGTCCCCAGCAGCATCTCCAGTTAAAAAGGACCAGGCAGGAGGTGTTGTGAAAGACCTCCACCTGGTACCCTGGAGAGCTGTAAAGAAGGACTGTGGCTCAGCGACAGAGCCTCTGCTTGGCATGCAGGAGGTCCCAGGTTCAGTCCCCGGCATCTCCAGTTATAAAGGATCAGGCAGGAGGAGACGTGAAAGACCTCAGCCTGAGACCCTGGAGGGCTGCTGCCGGTCTGAGTAGACAATACCGACCTTGGTGGACCAATGGTGGACTCATAAGAAGGCAGCTTCACATGTTTGAGACCTGGATCAGGAAACAGAACAAACTCATAGGGAGAAATATATATATATATTTAAAAATGAAAGTTATACAATGTCCTATGTCACATTTCTCATGAAGGTTCCAGGGCATTGCAACCAACTGGGAGTCCATTCAGCAGCCAAATTATGTGGTAGACCTGCAAGCGGTGATCTCACGAGTCAGTGACGGCTGTATCAGGACTGGCCCCCATTTTACACCAGTCGATCAGTTATACATCAGCGACTGGGCTCAGTCCATTGGGAAGTTCTCCCGCAGAAGCGCGACTGAACGGGAGCTGCTCGGCTCCTGATAATTCCAATCGGACTGCACGGGAGAACTTCCGGATGGAGCATGCCCAGGCTTTACCTTAAAGCCGGAATGGAATTCAGTCTGGAATATTTTACAAGATCACGTGTTTTTTTTTAAAAAGCTTGTTTTGCACGGAGGAGCACCCAAAGGTCTGAAGAAGAAGCACGGATGGCTTCGTGGATCTCTCTGGAACGGCGGCACATTCTTCCCGGAGCGCCTCTCCCGGCCTCAGTAGTAGAAACAGCCAAAGGCTGCTGCCACGCAGAAGAGGCTGTCCTGGGGGAACAAGAGGAAGACGGATCAGGGAGAAACGAGGCCCACGGGCAGAATGGAAAGAAACGTCGAGAGCCTTTGGTACAGTTGTCTGATTAGCAAGTGGTCGCCTCTACCCCACACATCGTCACATTGGACAAGTAACTGTGGGTGCCCCCACCCAGGATTCAGATAATGCTTTGGAGTCATCAGAGCATTCTGCAGCCGTCATCATACTGTAATACTTAAAGCAGCGTCAGTAAAAGAGCAGAAAAGCCCTGCTGGATCAGACCAGGGGTCCATCTATTTCAGCATCCGGTCTCACTGCCTCACACAGCAACCAGCCAGTTTCTCTGGAGGATGAGCAACAGGGCAGGGAGGCCGAGGCCTTCCCTGATGCTGCCTCCTGGTGCTGGGATTCAGAGGTTCATAGCCTCTGAACGTGTAGGTTCACGGAAGCCACTGATAGAGTTTTCCTCCATGAAACCCCCTTTTCATCCTCTGGCAGCAAATTCCACATTTTAATCACTCACTGTGTAAAGTAGTATTTCCTTTTGTCTGTCCTCAACCTACTGCCCATCAGCTACATTGGATGCCCAGGAGTTCTAGTCTTTTGGGAGAGTGAAGGGTGGGGTATAAATCCATCTCTCTCTCTCTCTCCTCCTCTACCAAAAGGAGTCTCAGAGCAGCTTACCAACTCCCTTCCCTTCCCTCCCCACAACAGGACACCCTGTGAGGTTGGTGGGGCTGAGAGAGCTCTTGACAGAAACTGCTCTTTTTCAAGCTATGGCTTGCCCAAGGTCATCCAGCCAGGTGCAAGTGGAGGAGTGGGGAAATCAAACCCGATTCTCCCAAATTAGAGTCCGCGCACTTAACCACTGCACCACACTGGCTCTCCGGGTTTGATTCCCCACTCCTCCACATGCAGCTGCTGGTGTGACCTTGGGTCAGTCACAAGTTCTCTCAGAGCTGTTCTCTCAGGGGCTGTTCTCGAGAGAGCTCTCCCAGCCCCACCTACCTCACAGGGGGTCTGTTGTGGGGAGGGCAAGGGAAAGGAGTTTGTAAGAACATAAGAACATAAGGGAAGCCAATGTTGAATCAGGCCAATGGCCCATCTAGTCCAACAAATGTTGAATCAGGCCAATGGCCCATCTAGTCCAACAAATGTTGAATCAGGCCAATGTTGAATCAGTCCAGTGGCCCACCTAGTCAGCCACTCTGAGACTCCCTTGGGTAGTGAAGGGTGGGGTATAAATCCAATCTCTCTCTCTCTCTCTCCTCTACCAAAGGAGTCTCAGAGCAGCTTACAAACTCCTTCCTTCCCCTCCCCACAACAGACACCCTGTGAGGTTGGTGGGGCTGAGAGAGCTCTTGACAGAAACTGCTCTTTTTCAAGCTATGGCTTGCCCAAGGTCATCCAGCCAGGTGCAAGTGGAGGAGTGGGGAAATAAAACCCGATTCTCCCAAATTAGAGTCCGCGCACTTAAACCACTGCACCACACTGGCTCTCCGGGTCTGATTCCCCACTCCTCCACATGCAGCTGCTGGTGTGACCTTGGGTCAGTCACAAGTTCTCTCAGAGCTGTTCTCTCAGGGGCTGCTCTCGAGAGAGCTCTCCCAGCCCCACCTACCTCACAGGGGGTCTGTTGTGGGGAGGGGAAGGGAAAGGAGTTTGTAAGAACATAAGAGAAGCCAATGTTGAATCAGGCCAATGGCCCATCTAGTCCAACAAATGTTGAATCAGTCCAATGGCCCACCTAGTCAGCCGCTCTGAGACTCCCTTGGGTAGTGAAGGGTGGGATATAAATCCAATCTCTCTCTCTCTCTCCTGGTTCTCCCAGATTAGAATCCGCGCACGTAACCACTACACCAAACCGAGGGTGGATTGCCATCCCCCCACACCCTCCCCAGGGCATCAACCCCGGCCTCCCTGAGTGGTCTCCCAATACTAACCAGGGCCCAGTGAGGTTCCAAGTGCTGATGTGACTGGGCAGAGATTTCACTTACGTTTATGAAAACGTCCTGAGCGTAGTTGTCTGTGTCTGCATCCCAGAAACATCGGGCCGCCATGCTGCAGAAATAAACAAGGGACCAATTCTGAAGGGGGCGAAAGTCTCTGCTGGTGACCGACGCTCCCTCCAAGCCGTGGTGTCTCGTGAGCAAAAATTCTACCTTGCGAGCCGCCGGCATTAAAGTTGTGAGCGGGCGACTGGGCTCCTGCATAAATTAGTTTGTTCTGGAGCCATCCCTTCCTCGGCTGAGACAAAAATGTCTGAGCCGGGGGCTAAAGAACGGCGAACTGGCTCACACGGACCCAGCTTAGAGGGAACGCTGATGGTGACCACCACCAGCATTTGAACCTTATTTCATTTCCCGGGGGACAATCAGTGAATGTTCCCCTCTTCCGGGTTTCCTGATCTGTGTGAAAATTGCCGGGGCGGAAATCAGAATGGATGTATGGAGAAAGAAAAAAGAAGAAGTGAGGATCTACGTTCCAGATATTGCAGAAAACGCAATATTAGTCACACCAAATATCATAAGAACATAAGAACATAAGAGAAGCCAATGTTGAATCAGGCCAATGGCCCATCTAGTCCAACACTCTGTCACACAGCGGCCAAAAATACCAGGTGCCATCAGGAGGTCCAGCAGTGGGGCCAGGACACCAGAAGCCCTCCCACTGCTGCCCCCCCCCAGCACCAAGAACAGAGTGCATCACCTGCCCCAGACTGAGAGTTCCCATCTATACCCTGTGGCCAATAGCCACTGATGGACTTCTGCTCCATATGTTTATCCAATTCCCTCTTGAAACTGTCCATGCTTGCAGCTGCCACCACCTCCTGTGGCAGTGAATTCCACGTGTTAATCACTCTTTGGGTGAAGAAGGACTTCCTTTTATCTGTTCTAACCCGACTGCTCAGCAATTTCATGGAGTGCCCACGAGTTCTTGTCTTGTGAGCAAGGGAGAAAAGTACTTCTTTCTCAACCTGCTCAATCCCATTGATATCCTTTGCTATCTAATCGCTTTGGCTATTGATCGGCCATAACGCCACTTGACAACCGATCGCTGCATCACAGAGCTGGAAGGGGCCTCCAGAGTCATCTAAGTCCGACCCCTGCACAAAAGAGCACAAAACTGTTTTCAGAGGAGATGTCATTGGATTCGGCTTGAACTGCTCAAAAGATAAAGGGAAGGTCCAAGAGTTTTCTCCACCGTGAACTTCAATTAACTTTCCGGGGAGGAGATTCTGCAGGGATTCCTGCGGGAAAGAGAACGGAACTTACTTCACGCCCTCGCCTCTCTGCTCTCCGATCACCACCTGCACCACTATTTTGTATCGGTGAAATCCTTTTTCTGCAAACAGAGAGAAGGGAACCAAACGGATCAGAAAGAATGGAGAGATCTCCTCCCGCGTGCTGACAGCAATTGTGGGTGTTAGGGGGAGAAAGAACGTCCACGGAGGGGTGGCGGGGAGAGAGAAGAAAGATGAAGGAGAGTTGAAAAAGATCAAGCGTTACCTTTCAAGGCGTCTCGGATTTTCTCGGATAGCTCTTTGGTGAGGGAAGGGATTTCATCAGGGCTGTACTGCACACCGGCTAGCTCCTCCTTTAACACCACGTGGATGCACTCCTTCACGATAGAGGAGCGGAATCTAACAGGAGGGAAAACAGAACTTCAGAAGAGCCTCAGCTGGATCAGGCCTGTGGTCCATCCAGTCCAGCATCCTGTCTCACACGGTGGCCAACCAGTTCCTCTGGAGCGTGGAGGCCAAGGCCTTCATAAAGACATCAAAAGAGCCTTGCAGGATCAGACCAGTAGTCCATCTAATCCAGCATCCTGTCTCACACGGTGACCAATCAGTTCCTCTGGAGGGCCAACAACAGGGCATAGAGGCTGAAGCCTTTATAAGAACATCAGAAGAGCCCTGCTGGATCAGACCAGTGGTCCCTCTAGTCCAGCATCCTGTCTCACACTGTGGCCAACCAGTTCCTCTGGAGGTTGAGCAACAGGGCAGAGAGGCCGAGGCCTTCCCCTCATAAGAACACAAGAAGAGCCCTGCTGGATCAGACCAGTGAGGGTCCATCTAGTCCAGCATCCTGTCTCATGCAGTGGCCAACCAGTTCCTCTGGAGGGCCAACAATAGGGCAGGGAGGCTGAGGCCTTTTCCAGTGTTTTTCAACCTTTTTGTGCAAAGGCACACTTTTTTCATGAAAAAAATCACGAGGCACACCACCATTAGAAAATGTTAAAAAAATTAACTCTGTGCCTATATTGACTATATGTAAAGTAATTCTCTTGAATAGGAATCAAATAAACACAAAGAAATTATTTTATAATTACTTTATTATGAAATAATAATACTTTATTTTATAATTGTTCATATGTTACGGATGAAATTGGAATTTTTCCCACGGCACACCAGACAATATCTCACGGCACACTAGTGTGCCACAGCACAGTGGTTGAAAAACACTGCATTAGAACATCAGAAGAGCCCTGCTGGATCAGACCAGTGAGGGTCCATCTAGTCCAGCATCCTGTCTCACAGTGTGGCCAACCAGTTCCTCTGGAGGGCCAAGAACAGGGCAGAGAGGCCGAGGACTTCACAAGAACATCAGAAGAGCCCTGCTGGATCAGACCGATAGTTCAACTAGTCCAGCATCCTGTCTCACACTGTGGCCAACCAGTTCCTCTGGAGGGCCAGTGACAGGGCAGAGAGGCCGAGGCCTTCCCTGATGGTGCCTCCTGGCTCTGGGCCTCTGAACATGGAGGTTCCCTTTATTCAACATGGCTAGTAACCACTGAAAGACCCCTCCTCCATGAATCTGTCTAACTCTCTTTTAAAACTGTTTATTCCTGTAGCCATCACTACGTCCTCTGGCAGCGAATTCCAGATTTTACTTACTCTCTCTGTAAAGGAGCATTTCCTTCTGTCCGCCCTGAACCCACCAAACTCAAAATCTTCTCTGCCTTCCAAAGGGCCCCCCGATTGCCTTCCAATTACATACCCACACCTGAAATCTGCCACTCCACCCACCGCCCCATGCAAGATTGCTAAATTGCTTTGTCTTTTATTTTGCAAGACTCAGGGTGTACACAGCACCCACCAGCAGCACTGGACATTGATTGTTAATTGCCGTGGCTTTTAATTGGACTTTGCCCCTCAAACAGCACTAAAGTATAACAGAGCCATCAGAATCTTTTAAATCAAAGTTCTGTGGCAAGCTGGGATACAAATGAAAATAATAAATAAATAAATAAATAAATAAGGCACAACAACTTTCAAGCCACTCAGCAGTCAGAGGGAGGTGCGAGAAGCACGGGCTTTGCTCCCTTCTTGTTTGAATCAAGAGGCTGAGGATAGATTTTTATTTTTGAAAGGGAGCGGTGCTTTATAGGGCCATCGTAAATTGACTGGCTCCAAAGCTCCCCTGGGGTTCAACCTGTGATCGAAATGACAGGCAAAGCAGGCACCAGTGCAATCCAACGCACAGTCGCCCCGGCCTTGCAAGTCACCAGTTCGAATCTCACCTCTGCCCAGGGTTGCCAGCCTCTGGATATGGAGTGATGTTTTTCCAGAATTTTAACTGATCTCTGGATGATAGAAATCGGTTCCCTTGGGGGACGGGGCAGCTTTGAAGGGCGGACTCTGTGGCATCAGAATTTAGGGTTACTACCCTCCAGGTGGGGCCTGGAGATCTCCTGCTATTACCACTTACCTCCAGAAGAGGGAGAGAGATTACTTTCCCTAGAGAAAATGGCAGCTTTGTCAAGTGCTATGGCATTACACCGAAGTTCCTCCCCAGGGAGTTGGCAACTCTAGCCATCCCTGCTGAGCTGCCTACCCCCTTATCCAAACGTCAACCTCCCCAGGTTCCACCACCATCATATCTCCAGGGATTTTCCAACCAGTGTTCCCTCTAAGTCGAGTGAGTGTGACCTAGCTCATAGTTTTTTAGCCTCTGGCTCACATATTTTTGTCTTGGCGCAAGAAGGATGGCTCCAGAAGAGCAAACTAATTTATGCAGCAGCCAAATTGCTCGCTCACAGCTTTCATGCCAGTGGCTCACAAAGTAGAATTTTTTGCTCACGAGACTCCGCAGCTTAGAGGGAGCACTGAGACGCAGTGCTCCCTCTAAGCTGAGTAAGTGTGAGCTAGCTCACAGTCTTTTAGCCTCTGGCTCACAGATTCTTGTCTTGGCGCAAGAAGGAGGGCTCCAGAACAAACTAATTTATGCAGCAGCCAAATGGGCTCGCTCACAAAGTAGAATGTTTTGCTCACAAGACTCCGCAGCTTAGAGGGAGCATTGAGAGCAGTGTTCCCTCTAAGCTGAGTGTGAGCCAGCTCACAATTTTTTAGCCTCTGGCTCACAGATTCTTGTCTCAGCTCGGGAAGGAGGCTCCAGAGCAAACTAATTTCTGCAGGAGCCAAATCGCTTGCTCACAGATTTCATGCCAGTGGCTCACGAGGGAGAATTTTTGCTCAGGAGACTCCGCAGCTTAGAGGGAGCAATGGTTTCCATCCCAAACTTGGCAAGGGCCCCTTGAGCCTCCCTCCCTTCTCATTCTCTCTCCAAGATGGGGAGGGGGGGTGGGTTTGTAGGAGCGGGGGCTGGCCAACCTCGCAGGGCTGTTGTGCGCAGGCTGCAACGACATAAAGGGGATGCAAAAGCATCTCGAGACCCGAAAGTCTCATTGGTTAAAGGTAAAAGTTCCCTTGCTCGAGAGCCAGTAGAATCCGACTCTTGGGTTGCGGTGCTCATCTCCGTTTCCAAGCCGAAGAGCCAGCGCTGTCCGAAGACGTTTCCGCGGTCATGTGGCCGGCATGACCAAACACCAAGGCGCACGGAACGCTGTTTAAACTCACGACCAAAATAAGCAAAGAAACAACAACAAAAACCCTCCCCCGATGTTAATAACGAGGAGGAGATAAACCCGGGGACTGACTTGTGGTGGAAGGCCGGGCGCAGGCAGTAGGCGCGGCCGGAGGGGCTCCCCGGCGCCTTCAGGGGCGAGGTCAGCCCCGGCTCCCCCATGGCCCAGGCCTCCGCCTCGCCCCCTAGCAACCGTCCCCGTCGCCCTAGCAACCGCCCGGGCCGCGGCGCCTACTTCCGGCGGGCGGGGAGGGCGTCACGGGATCATAGAGTTAAATAAAGGGTAGAGCGGTAAAGCACTTCCGGTGAAGAGTCATAGAGACGGGACGAGGCCACTTTATAAGGGAGAGGTAGAAAAAAGGCTAGAGTGGCCGCCGCCCTTTTCGACTCTCACGGCCTTCCGCTCGAGCGCCGAACCCTCGCGACACGGGGCCCTGTCGTCATAGAGTTGGAGAGCCTAGAGCGACACCGCCCTACTTCTGTGGAGGCCAATGAGGGACTTTCCCTTGAGATCGGAAGTCCATGCTTCCTTGCTGCTCTAGCCGTGTACCTCTATGGTTAACGCTGGGAGGAGGACTGATTCCAGGAGTTCTCCCAGTTGGATTCTGGTGTGGTTTTCTTCCAGTGCTGGGGCGGGGTGAGGTGGGTGGGGAGCAAAGCAGGTAGCTGTTAAATCTGATTTTTTTTTAAAAAAAATGAATTTTTTGCATTGCTCTGTGGGGGTTTTTTTAATGCCAAAACTGCCTCTGAAGTTTGCAGATCAAAGCGCATAATGCACATAGATTAAATTACATTCATAGGTAGCATTACACAGGGGTTCAGCCTATAACAACTTTAGTTGCTATAGATTTTCCAGGTTGGGTGGCCCTGGTCTTGATATTATAGGACCTGACATTTTGCCAGTAGCTGTGACTGGCATCCTCAGAGGTATAACACAGAAAGATCCAGTACTTGACCCAGAGATGAGGTGAGAATTTCAACAGCCATTCCACACGCAAAAGAACCTCCTCAGGAAACAATCCTCAGGAAACAATCCATAGTCAAAAGAACCTCCTCAGGAAAGCTCCTCCATTAGCATGTTCATAGCCTGGAGAAGTCCTACAAGATAATTGACTCAGCCCTTCCCCACCTTCCAAGGTAGAAATAAATTACTCGCCTATCATTTTTCTGCTCACCTCGACACAGGGAGTCCTCCCTCTTTCTGTGTTATACCTCTGAGGATGCCAGTCACAGCTGCTGGCGAAACGTCAGGTCCTACAATGCCAGGACCACGGCCACACAACCCGGAAAATCTACAGCAACAAATGAACTCTGGCCGTGAAAGCCTTCGACAACATATAACAACTTTGTTAATGGCTTATAACTTTAGAAAGAGATGTCCAACGTGCAGCTGCATGGAATTAATTAGAACAGTTTTTTCTATAGAGTCTGGGGTCCGGCTTGTTGTAGGGAGCATTTTGCCTGCCAGTTTGAAAACTGAAGGCTTCCAGCCAGGTAGAAAAAGAGGTCTGGTTTGCTACTACTATAAATATTTAGACAGTGTTCATAAAGAGCATTTAAGCCAGTACAATATAGAAGGCTTCTGCGCCTAGCCAAGACAGGCTTGCTCCTTAATACAAACGCTTGAAATGGAACCAGAAGTAAGTTCTGTAAAATTGAATAATTAAAATTACAACATAACAATATTCTGTTCAGCTTCATGTTGCTTTTCATTTAAAATAACATGGGTTTTCCCCCCAGGATAATTTGAAGAAAATAAAGAAGAAGTTAAGCATGGGATTGCTACTAACATAACCAAGAGGCTGACACCTTTCAATACAATAAGATTACTCCTGAGGAAGATTGGGACAAAATGAGTTTATAACTGGGTGCTCGTTGAGAATGTTGGACTTTTTCTTGTAATATTGTAAAGTTTTATGTATAATACAGCATGATTCTTACTAAATGCCCTAGTCATTCATATCACAGCGTTTGTTTGTTTGCTTGTTGTAGTGGTTAAGTGCACAGACTCTAATCTGGGAGAACTGGGTTTGATTCCTGACTCCTCCACCTGCACCTGGCTGGATGACCTTGGGCAAGCCATAGTTCTGCCACAGCTGTTCTTGAAAAAGAGCAGTTTCTGTCAGAGCTCTCACAGCCCCACCTGCCTCACAGGGTGTCTGGTGTGGGGAGGGGAAGGGAAAGGAGTTTGTAAGCCGCTCTGAGACTCCTTCGGGTAGTGAAGGGCGGGGTATAAATCCAATCTCTTTTCTTCTTCTTCTCCTCCTTCTCCTTCTTTTGTTTTTTCAACCTCCAGGCTGGGGGCTGGAGATTTCCTCGGATTACCACAACAGAGATCAGCTTCCCCTTGAGGAAAAAATAGCTACTTTGGAGGATGAACTTTATCCCCTGCTGAGGCCCCTCCCCTCCCCAAACCGCGCCCTCCTTAAACTCCACCCCTAAATCTCCAGGTATTTCCCAAGCATGAGTTGGCAACTTGTATTACAAAAATCTTGGTTCTGATGTTTTAGGACTCTCTCTTTTTAATCCTGAGAGCTCAGGACAGTGTATGTGATTTGTTTCTCAAGTTTTTAATCCACACGACAACCTTGGGAGGTAGGTTAACTTGCGAGGAACACAGTGTGATTGGCCCAAGCAAGCTTCCTAGCTGAGTGAAGATTTTAGCATGGATCTCTTGCATCCCAGTTCACTGCTCCAGTTAAAAGGACCAGGCAGGAGGGGATGGGAAAGACCTCAGCCTGAGACCCTGGAGAGCTGTAAAGAGGGGCCGTGGCTCAGTGGAAGAGCCTCTGCCTGGCATGCAGGAGGTCCCAGGTTCAGTCCCCGGCATCTCCAGTTAAAAGGACCAGGCAGGAGGGGATGGGAAAGACCTCAGCCTGAGACCTTGGAGAGCTGTAAAGAGGGGCCGTGGCTCAGTGGAAGAGCCTCTGCCTGGCATGCAGGAGGTCCCAGGTTCAGTCCCCGGCATCTCCAGTTAAAAGGACCAGGCAGGAGGGGATGGGAAAGACCTCAGCCTGAGACCCTGGAGAGCTGTAAAGAGGGGCCGTGGCTCAGTGGAAGAGCTTCTGCTTGGCACCCAGAAGATCCCAGGTTCAGTCCCCGGCATCTCCAGTTAAAAGGACCAGGCAGGAGGTGAAGGGAAAGACCTCAGCCTGAGACCCTGGAGAGATGTAACGAGGGGCTGTGGCTCAGTGGAAGAGCCTCTGCCTGGCATGCAGAAGTCCCAGGTTCAGTCCCCGGCATCTCCAGTTAAAAAGGACCAGGCAGGAGGTGATGGGAAAGACCTCAGCCTGGGACCCTGGAGAGGTGTAACGAGGGGCTGTGGCTCAGTGGAAGAGCCTCTGCCTGGCATGCAGGAGGTCCCAGGTTCAGTCCCCGGCATCTCCAGTTAAAAGGACCAGGCAGGAGGGGATGGGAAAGACCTCAGCCTGAGACCTTGGAGAGCTGTAAGAGGGGCCGTGGCTCAGTGGAAGAGCCTCTGCCTGGCATGCAGGAGGTCCCAGGTTCAGTCCCGGCATCTCCAGTTAAAAGGACCAGGCAGGAGGGGATGGGAAAGACCTCAGCCTGAGACCTTGGAGAGCTGTAAAGAGGGGCCGTGGCTCAGTGGAAGAGCCTCTGCCTGGCATGCAGGAGGTCCCAGGTTCAGTCCCCGGCATCTCCAGTTAAAAGGACCAGGCAGGAGGGGATGGGAAAGACCTCAGCCTGAGACCCTGGAGAGCTGTAAAGAGGGGCCGTGGCTCAGTGGAAGAGCTTCTGCTTGGCACCCAGAAGATCCCAGGTTCAGTCCCGGCATCTCCAGTTAAAAGGACCAGGCAGGAGGTGAAGGGAAAGACCTCAGCCTGAGACCCTGGAGAGATGTAACGAGGGGCTGTGGCTCAGTGGAAGAGCCTCTGCCTGGCATGCAGAAGTCCCAGGTTCAGTCCCGGCATCTCCAGTTAAAAAGGACCAGGCAGGAGGTGATGGGAAAGACCTCAGCCTGGGACCCTGGAGAGGTGTAACGAGGGGCTGTGGCTCAGTGGAAGAGCCTCTGCCTGGCATGCAGGAGGTCCCAGGTTCAGTCCCCGGCATCTCCAGTTAAAAGGACCAGGCAGGAGGGGATGGGAAAGACCTCAGCCTGAGACCCTGGAGAGCTGTAAAGAGGGGCCGTGGCTCAGTGGAAGAGCCTCTGCCTGGCATGCAGGAGGTCCCAGGTTCAGTCCCCGGCATCTCCAGTTAAAAGGACCAGGCAGGAGGGGATGGGAAAGACCTCAGCCTGAGACCCTGGAGAGCTGTAAAGAGGGGCAGTGGCTCAGTGGAAGAGCTTCTGCTTGGCACCCAGAAGATCCCAGGTTCAGTCCCCGGCATCTCCAGTTAAAAGGACCAGGCAGGAGGTGAAGGGAAAGACCTCAGCCTGAGACCCTGGAGAGGTGTAACGAGGGGCTGTGGCTCAGTGGAAGAGCCTCTGCCTGGCATGCAGAAGTCCCAGGTTCAGTCCCCGGCATCTCCAGTTAAAAAGGACCAGGCAGGAGGTGAAGGGAAAGACCTCAGCCTGAGACCCTGGAGAGGTGTAACGAGGGGCTGTGGCTCAGTGGAAGAGCCTCTGCCTGGCATGCAGAAGTCCCAGGTTCAGTCCCCGGCATCTCCAGTTAAAATGACCAGGCAGGAGGTGATGTGAAAGACCTCTAACCTGAGACCATGGGGAGCCGCTGCCAGTCTGAGTAGACAAAACTGACTTGGATGGATCAAGGTTCTGATTCGATATGGCAGCTCCCTCTACGGCATGCAGGAGGTCCCAGGTTCAATCCCCGGCATTTCCAGTTTAAAAGGATGAGGCAGGAGGTGATGGGAAAGACCTCTGCCTGAGACCCTGGAGAGCTGCTGCCAGTTTGAGTAGGTTTATAAGATTATGCATGGGACGGAGCAGGTAGAGAAAGAAGGACTTTTCTCCCTTTCTCATCATACAAGAACTCGTGGGCACTCCATGGAATTGCTGAGCGGTCGGGTTAGAATGGGTAAAAGGAAGTACTTCTTCACCCAAAGAATGATGAACACATGGAATTCACTATCACGGGAGGTGGCAGCTACAAGCATGGACAGCTTCAAGAGGGAATCGGATAAACATATGGAGCAGAGGTCCATCAGTGGCTATGAGCCACAAGGTATACATAGGAACTCTCAGTCTGGGGCAAGTGATGCTCTGTATTCTTGGTGCTTGGGGGGGCAGCAGTGGGAGGGCTTCTGGTGTCCTGGCCCCACTGCTGGACCTCCTGATGGCACCTGGTATTTTTGGCCCCTGTGTGACACAGAGTGTTGGACTGGATGGGCCATTGGCCAGATCCAACACTGGCTTCTTTTATATTCTTATGTCTGGGGCAAGGGATGCTCTGTATTCTTGGTGCTTGGGGGGGGCGACAGTGGGAGGGCTTCTAGTGTCCTGGCCCCACTGCTGGACCTCCTGAGGGCACCTGGTATTTGTGGCCACTGTGTGACACAGAGCGTTGGACTGGATGGGTTGTTGGCCTGATCCAACATTGGCTTCTCTTTTGAATGATTTCTCATCTAATGTCACCGAGAAGGTGGCTAATTTTTTTTACTCTGCTATAAAGGTACGCCAAAGGATCTCATATATTTACACTGATATACACTGAACTGCAGACCGAAGGGTTGGTAGTTCGGCCGTTCGAGACCCGAGTGCTGCATGACAGAGTGAGCTTGCGTCTCTGGCCCCAGCTCCCGCCAACCTAGCAGTTCGAAAGCAAAAAATTGCTTGTAAGTGACCCAAGGTCACACCAGTAGCTGCACGTGGAGGAGTGGGGAATCAAACCCAGTTCTCCCAGATTAAAGTCCATTTTCCTAACTACTACACCAAACTGGCTCTCAAATATCAGACACCCTGTGAGGTAGGTGGGGCTGAGAGAGCTCTTTCGAGAACTGCTCTTTCCGGAACAGCTCCAAGAGGACTGTGACAGGCCCAAGGTCACACCAGCAGCTGCATGTGGGGAATCAAACCCAGTTCTCCCAGATTAGCATCCATGCTCCTAAACACTACACCAAACTGTCTCTCTGCCATGGCTTCTGGCTGTTGATAGAAGCCTCTGTTGAAGGTGCAGGAGTAGAGTTGTATGAAGAAGTTGGCAGTTTGAGATTCGGCAGTTCAGTTTGGATCCGGCCGGTCCCTATTCGGCCCGTATCTGAATCGGCACGTGCAGTTTCGGCAGAAATCATTCTGCAAAGAGAGGCGATCTTGCCCTTTGATAGCACGCCATGCAAAACACGGCCGTCTCCCTGACCCATTTGAACGCCCACTGTCGATGGTCGGTGGAAAGAATCGGGCGGAAAAAGAAAAAATCTTTTATCAAGCCAGGAATCTCTCTCAAGTTATAACAGGTTTGCGGAGCCTTGCCGTTTCACATCAGAGTCGCTTTCTTTTTATTGAAATGATGATCTGGAAGGAAATGCAGGGCGAAGAATCCCGCTGAGGAGGTAGAAGTTGTCGGCCGCGGGCCAGGGAAGTTGGGCATGCTTGCTGTCGCTTTCAATTCTGTTTTGATGCAAAACCTCAGGGGGAAACGGCACGATCACCCGATGTACACTAATGTCACACGGGAAGGACAGATCGGCCCTGCAGACTGGAACTGGTGCAATTGCCATTCCCTTTGCTCCGGAACTATTGAGAAGAATATTTTCTGGACTCTCCAAATCAACAATCTTGACTCTGGAATATTTCTGGCAATCTGGGAGCCGGAGCCTTAACCTCATAGGTTAGCTGTGCAGTTAAGCCCGCTGCTTTCATCGAGCACATTTTTAACCCCTCCTGCCCTCCCTCCAGGGAGCCCAGAGGGGTCGAGCACGGTTGTCTTTTCCTTCCCTTTGCCCCAACGACATCCCTGTGAGGTAGGAACCAAGCAAAGCACACCATCAGCATCTCCTGCTTCGGTCATGCACAGTAAATAATCCACTTTCAATCCAATTTCGATGTACTTTCAAACTGGGTTTTGCCAATTCACACATTCATTCCGCATTTTCTCAACTGGGAGGGGAAAGTGCAGCTCAAAACCCCTTTCAAATGCCTCGGGACAACGCCATACCGACTGCAAAGTCACCCCTGAACGGCCATAAAACGGCCATAGATCTATGCAGAAGGTACAATAAAATCCGACGGTCAAAGAATTCGAAAGAGGCAGGGAGTGTGGAGGCTACCATAAAACCCAATAATCAAAGGAAGTGAAAGCAGCATGCAATGCCGAGGGGAATTTCTGTCCCAATGTGGGTTTTGTAAAACAACGGCGGGAAAAGCGAATGCAGAATCAGCTGCAGTAAAACCCAGTTGAAAAAAGGCACTGAAAGTGCACTGAAAGTGAATTATTTAATGTGTGTGACCACAGCCTAATAGTGCAATCCTATGAAAGTGGTTAAGATGCTGAGCTGCAGACCGGAAGGTCGGTAGTTCAGCAGTTCGAGACCTGAGTGCCGCATGACGGAGTGAGCTCCCGTCTCTAGTCCCAGCTCCTGCCAACCTAGCAGTTCGAAAGCAAGAAACTGCAAGTAGATAAATAGGTACCGCTTCGGTGGGAAGGTAACAGCGTTCTGTGTACCTTGGCGTTTAGTCATGCCGGCCACATGACCACAGAAACGTCTTCAGACAGTGCTGGCTCTTCGGCTTGGAAACGGAGATGAACACCGCAACCCTAGAATTGGATTCCACTGGCTTTCGAGCAAGGGAACCTTTATCTTTACCTTACGCAAAGTGACTCCAATCTAAGCACGCTGAAACCAGTTCACTTAGTCTGGTGTAAGTCTTCATAGGATTGCACTGGAAGTCCCATTTGGGCCTCTGCAGCAACACTTGGGCTAAGCCAGCGGCTGCGTAGGCACAGGAGAGGGTGCCCGTCGCTCCCCTGTATACTGTACCACGGTACAAAAAAGTATGAAGTGATATCCGATAACGCGTACCATAAAGGTCCCAAGTCAAATGGGATCATATGACGACATTTCCGGGTGGTATATTCATTACGTGAGTCTTCTTTTGAGAAGGACCAATATATAACTTCAGTCTGCAATAACGATTTTTTTCCTACTTGTAGAAAAGTCTGTATGCAGTTAACAAATCATTTGTTCTTCAAACAAGAACAGATAGATCACTATAGGGTTTTGCAAGGCATAAAGGTAAAGGTAAAGGTTCCCTTGCTCGAAAGCCAGTCGAATCCGACTCTAGGGTTGCGGTGCTCATCTCCGTTTCAAAGCCGAAGAGCCAGCGCTGTCCGAAGACATTTCCGTGGTCATGTGGCCAGCATGACTAAACACCAAGGCGCACGGAACGCTGTTACCTTCCCACCAAAGTGGTACCTATTTATCTACTTGCAATTTCTTGCTTTCGAACTGCTAGGTTGGCAGGAGCTGGAACTAGAGACGGGAGCTCACTCCGCCATGCAGCACCCGGGTCTGTATTGCAAGGCATACAGAACAGATAAAAGGAAGTCCTTCTTCACCCAAAGAGTGATTAACATCTGGAATTCACTGCCACAGGAGGTGGTGGCAGCTACAAGCATGGACAGTTTCAAGAGGGAATTAGATAAACATATGGAGCAGAAGTCCATCAGTGGCTATTAGCCACAAGGTATAGATGGGAACTCTCAGTCTGGGGCAGGTGATGCACTCTATTCTTGGTGCTGGAGGGGGCAGCAGTGGGAGGGCTTCTAGTGTCCTGGCCCCACTGCTGGACCTCCTGATGGCACCTGGTATAATTTGGCCGCCGTGTGACAGACTGTTGGACTAGATGGGCCATTGGCCTGATCCAACATTGGCTTCTCTTATGTTCTTATATCGAGGATCTACAGATGGGCCATCTTATTCAACATAAAGAATTCATAATATCGAAGGTGGAAGGTGGTAAGCAGTGGGGTATTGCAGGGCTCGGTTTTAGGTCCAGTGCGTTTCACCTTGTTCATTATCGATTAGGAGTTGGGGGTAAGTGGTGAAGTGGCTGAGTTTGTCGATGACCTGAAGTTGTTCAGGGTGGTGAGAACCAGGGAGGATTGTGAGGTGCTCAAAAGGGATCTGTCGAGGACGGGCGAGTGGGCGTTAACGTGGCAAATGGGGTTCGATGTGGCCAAGTGCAAAGCGATGCACACTGGAGCCGAAAATCCTAAATATAAATAGACGTTGATGGGGTCCAAACTGGCAGAGACTGACCAAGAGAGAGATCTTGAAGGCATGGTAGATATGTATTTATTTATTTATTATATTTTTCATATTCAATGTATTGAATATTCAGTTTATTGGTCATCCTTCTCTGCAAACAGGGCTCAGAAACCAGCAGTGAATCCAAGATGTTGAGGATGATATCTCACTGAAAAAATTGACTCAGTGTGCGACTGCAATAAAAAAAGGCCAATGCTATGCTGGGGATTATTAGGGAGCCAGCCTGGTTAAGTGCGCGGACTCTAATCTGGGAGAACCAGGTTTGATTCCCCCACTCCTCCACTTGCAGCTGCTGGTGTGGCCTTGGGTCAGTCACAAGCGCTGGCACAGCTGTTCTCGAAAAAGAGCAGTTTCTGTCAGAGCTCTCTCAGCCCCACCTACCTCACAGGGTGTCTGTTGTGGGGGGGGGAAGGGAAAGGAGTTTGTAAGCCTCACTGAGATGCCTTTGGGCAGTGATGGGCGGGGTATAAATCCAATCTCTTCTTCTTCTACCTCACAGGGTGCCTGTTGAGGGGAGGGGAAGGGAAAGGAGTTTGTAAGCTGCTCTGAGACACCTTTGGATAGTGAAGGGCGGGGTATAAATCCAATCTCTTCTCTTCTTCTTCTTCTAGGAAGCGGATTCAAAACTAATCAGCCAGGATCATCATACCCCTGTATAAATCAATGGTGCGGCCTCATTTGGAATATTAGGTACCGTTCTGCTCACCACACTTCAAAAAAGGATATTATAGCACTGAAAAAGTGCAGAAAGGGGCAACTAAAATGCTTAAGAGGATGGGACACCTTCCCTATGAAGAAAGGTTGAAGAGGTAAGCGTTCTTAAGCTTGGAGAAACGACGACGGAGGGGTGACGTGAGAGAGGGCTACAGAATCCTGCATGGAACAGAGAAGGTAGAGAAAGAACTATTTTTCTCCACTTCTCACAGTACAAGAACTCGTGGGCCCTCAGTGAAATTGCTGAGCTGCAGGCTTAGGACAGAGAAAAGGAAGTCCTTCGCCCAAAGAGTAATGAGTATGTGGAATTCACGGCCGCAGGAAGTGGCGGCGGCCACAAGCATAGACGACTTCAAGAGGGGATTGGATAAACATCTGGAGCAGAGGTCCACAAGTCGTTATTAGCCACAAGTTGCAGGGGGAACGCTCAGTGATGCTCTGTATGCTTGACGCTTGGGGGGCCCACGGTGGGAGGGCTTCTGGACTTCTGGCCCCCACTGGTGGACCTCCGGATGGCACCTGGGTTTTGGCCACTGTGTGACACAGAGTGTTGGTTGCCAAGTTACTTACAGGTAATAGCACGGGAGACTTGGTTCCTCTCTGGGACATTTGCATGTGCACACTGTGGTGACGTCACCCAGAAGTGACGTCATCACGTTCGGCACGTCCCTGGCCGATGCTCTAGCAATCAGCCTGGAAACTCATAGAGTTTCCAGGCTGATTGCTAGAGCGTCAGCCGGCGATGTGCCCGGCGCAATGATGTCACCTCTGGGTGACATCATCGCGCCGGGCATGTCGGCCCAAACCGGGCACTTTTGGTGCGGGGTTCCCCTCGCCGGCCTTTTCCGGACTGGTGGATTGGGGACTTTTAACAGGGGAACCTCCACCCTCCCGGGGGACCTAGCAGCCGTAGTTGGATTAGATGGGCTCTTGGCCTTATCCAACATGGTTTCTCATGTTCTCTTGTTCTTGGATTTTTAACAAACTGCTTTCCCCAAAGGCAACATCGGGGACTGTGGATTTCCAGGCCCTGGGGTTAGAAAACAAGTCACCGAAACATTACCAGTTTCCTTCTGATTCTGCTGTTGATGATCCCAGTCATCTTATTTGGCTTGTTTCGCTTTGGTCTTCATGGGCGCCCGAAACCAACCGGATTCCCAGAAACCAACCAGTCAAAGTACCTACTTAAAGAGCAGCCTTGGGTTTGTGTGCTTGGGGGATGGGGAGCATGTCCTTTTTCTCCCCACGCTATTTCCCCAGTGCAAATTAACCCTGCCCTGTACAAAACTGCCATTTGCTCTTTGGGAGAAAGCGTCCAGGAGTCCAGGGTCGCCGGGCAGCAGCCAGCACCAGAAAACCAGGACACTCTAGGATTTTACAAAATAAATAAATCTGTGGTAAATCCAGACTCCGCTGCTTTAGCCACCCGTAATGACAATATTTCAAGTAACTTACGGGCTTCAAAGCCTGAAGGCAAAACGTGAAAGGCATTAGCAAGGCCGGGTGTTTTGTTTAAAATGCTCTTAAGAACCGTTGCAAGGGAACTCGGGCAGATGAGAGGAGCCCAGATCTGTCCAGAATGCACAAATTGCAGACTTGTGCTGTGTGCAGCCTCAGTTTGCCTTGGGGCCGCTCCGGGAAGCAATAGACGGTTTAACCCTTCAAGCGCCACTCTGTTTTGCTTGTTGAAATTGGAGGCTTGTGCTGTGTGCAGCCTCAGTCTGCCTTGGGGCCGCTCCGGGAAGCAATAGACGGTTTAACCCTTCAAGCGCCACTCTGTTTTGCTTGTTGAAATTGGAGGCTTGTGCTGTGTGCAGCCTCAGTCTGCCTTGGGGCCGCTCCGGGAAGCAATAGACGGTTTAACCCTTCAAGCGCCACTCTGTTTTGCTTGTTGAAATTGGAGGCTTGTGCTGTGTGCAGCCTCAGTCTGCCTTGGGGCCACTCCGGGAAGCAATAGACGGTTTAACCCTTCAAGCGCCACTCTGTTTTGCTTGTTGAAATTGGAGGCTTGTGTTCTGTGCAGCCTCAGTTTGCCTTGGGGCCGCTCAGGGAAGCGATAGATAGTTTAACCCTTCAAGCGCCACTCTGTTTTGCTTGTTGAAATTGGAGGCTTGTGTTCTGTGCAGCCTCAGTCTGCCTTGGGGCCGCTCAG
>JAPDNY010000334.1:0-50943 GCA_029375565.1 Gekko gecko | reverse complement strand
CAGGGGTCTTTTCGGGGGGAGCGCACCGGAGCGCAGCTCCGGGAGCTCAGGAGCCAAGCCCCGCCCCCAGCCGGCGTCCCGGGGAGTCTTTCAGGCAGCCGCATGTCAATTTCAGCTCCATTATATCCTATGGGCCATTGAAGTCAATGGTGAAAACATAGGGTTTATTCTGGGGGCTGGAGGGGAGGGGTTTGAGGGAGAGGCTCCAAACTCACAGGGTAGCTGATGGAGCCTCTCCCCAAGATACCCACCAAGTTTCAAGAATATTGAACGAGGGGTCCAATTCTATGGGCCCCCAAACAGGTTGCCCCTATTCCCTCCATTGTTCTCTATGGTGGGGAAAAAGTTATATTTTCCCACCATAGAGAACAATGGAGGGAATAGGGGCAATCTGTTTGGGGGCCCATAGAATTGGACCCCTGGTCCAATGTTCTTGAAACTTGGTGGGTATCTTGGGGAGAGGCTCCATCAGCTACCCTGTGAGTTTGGAGCCTCTCCTCAAACCTCTCCTCCAGCCCCTAGAATATACCCTATGTTTTCACCATTGACTTCAATGGCCCATAGGATATAATGGGTCCGAATTGCCACAGAATTTCTTTCATTCCCTCCTTTCCTTCTCTCTTTTTCCTTTTTCCCTCCTTCTTCTCTTCTCTCTTTCTTTCTTTCTTTCCCACCTTCTTCTCTTCTCTTTTTTCCTTCTTTCCCTGTTTCCCTCCTTCTTCCCTCTTTTTCTTTCCCTCCCCTTTCCTTCTCTTTCTTTCCCTCTTTCCTTCCTTCTTTCCTTCTCTCTACTCTCTCTCTTTCCTTCCCTCTTTCCTCTTTCTGTGGCCCAACTCTCATGAGAAGGAGTTTAAACTTCAAACCCCTTCTCTCTTAGCTCCCCCACCCAGACCAGCCGGGGAATGGAAGGGGATGCCTCCTCCTCTTTTGCTTCCCCTTCTGACATCACTTCCGGTGATGTCAGGGGGCGTGGCATATGCTAATAGCCTAATAGCTCATTAGCATACCATATGCTAATGAGCTCCTGCAGCTGTTTTTCTACAAAAAGACCCCTGGATCCAGATATACCCGGGAAATACTAGTAAGGTTTTCTTCTGGTATATTTTCAGATCGGATATATCTGTGTGCACAGCCCTATTAGGGAAAGCATGATTTGGAGAGGGAAGGGATCCCAGCCAGGCATAGGGATATAAAGTCCACCCTCCAAAGCAGCCATTTTCTCTGAAATTTGGAGATCAATTGGAATTCAGGCAGATCATAGAACCATAGAGTTGGAAGGTCATCTAGTCCAACCCCCGCACAATGCAGGAAATTCACAAATACCTCCCCTCCCCACACACACACAGCCAGTAACCCTTGCTCCATGCCCAGAAGATGGCAAAAAAAAGAGAAAAACCCTCCAGGATCCCTGGCTAAACTGGCCTGGAGAAAAATTGCTTCCTGATGTCAAAGTGGTGATCGGCATTTCCCTGGGCATGTGAGAAAGGGCAACGAGAACAAAGCATTGATGCAACCCTTCCTGCCCTCCCTTCTCGTGATCTGCCTCAGTTCACAGAATCAGCATTGCTGTCAGAGGGCCATCCAGCCTCTGCTTAAAAACCTCCAAAGAAGGAGAGCTCACCATCCTGGTCCGACCTTATGGGGCGACAGAAAACAACTTCACACCACCCTGTATGTGGCAGCCCTTCAAGTAGAAGATGGCAATCATATCACCTCTCAGTCGTCTCCTCTCCAGGCTAAACATACCCAGCTCCTTCAACTTTTCCTCATAGGACTTGGTCTCCAGACCCCTCACTATCTTCGTTGCCCTCCTCTGGACACATTCTAGCTTGTCCATATCCTTCTTAAATTGTGGTGCCTCAAACTGAACACAATACTGTAGGTGAGGTCTAACCAGAGCAGAGTAAAGCGATACCATCTCTTCACGTGATCTGGACACTATACTTCTGTTGATACAGCCCAAAATGGCATTCGCCTTTTTTAGCTACAGCATCACACTGCTGACTTGTGTCCAGTGTATGGGCTACTAAGACCCCTAGATCCCTTCTGCACATATGACTGCCAAGACGAGTCTCTCCCATTCTATAATTACACATTTGATTTTTCCTACCTAAATGCAGAACTTTACATTTATCCCTGCTAAAATTCATTTTATTTGTGTTAGCCCAGTTTTCCAGCCTGTCAAAATCATCCTGTGTCCTGACTCTGTCTTCGACTGTATTTGCTACCCCTCCCAATTTAGTATCATCAGCAAATTTAATTTAGTATTATCTGCAAATGTAATAAGTTTGCACCCCCTGGGCCAGATCAATTCCAGCTGTGGAAAGGGCAGTCATGGTGGTGATTTTTGAGTACAGTGTACAGTTCTGGTCACCACACCTCAAAAAAGATATTACAACACTGGAAAAAGTGCAGAGAAGGGCAACTAGAATGATAAAAGGGTTGGAACACTTTCCCTATGAAGAAAGGTTAAAACACTTGGGGCTCTTGGCGTAGTGGTTAAGTGTGCGGACTCTAATCTGGGAGAACCGGGTTTGATTCCCCACTCCTCCACTTGCACCTGCTGATGTGACCTTGGGTCAGTCACAAGCTCTGGCACAGCTGTTCCTGAAGGAGCAGTCTCTGTCAAGAGCTCTCTCAGCCCCACCTACCTCACAGGGTGCCTGTTGTGGGGAGAGGAAGGGAAAGGAGTTTGTAAGCCGCTCTGAGACTCCAAGTGAAGGGTGGGGTATAAATCCAATCTCTTCTTCTTCTTCTCTTTAGCTTGGAGAAATGATGGCTGAGGGGTGACATGATCAAGGTTTATAAGATTATGCATGGGATAGAGCAGGTAGAGAAAGAAGTACTTTTCTCCCTTTCTCATAATACTAGAACTCGTGGGCACTTGAAACTGCTGAGCAGTCGGATTAGGACAGATAAAAGGAAGTCCTTCTTCACCCAAAAAGTGATGAACACATGGAATTCGCTGCCACAGGAGGTGGTGGCAGCTACAAGCATGGACAGCTTCAAGAGGGAATTGGATAAACATATGGAGCGGAGGTCCATCAGTGGCTATTAGCCACAAGGTATAGATGGGAACTCTTGGTATGGGGCCAGTGATGCTCTGTATTCTTGGTGCTTGCAGGGGGGCAACAGTGGGAGGGGCTTCTAGCATCCTGGCCCCATTGCTGGACCTCCTGATGGCACCTGGTATTTTTGGCCACTGTGTGACACAGAGTGTTGAACTGGATGGGCCATTGGCCTGACCCAACATTGGCTTTTCTTATGTTCTTCTGTCTGGGGCAAGTGATGCTCTGTATTCTGGGTGCTTGGAGGGGCAACAGTGGGAGGGCTTCCGGTGTCCTGGCCCCACCGCTGGACCTCCTGAGGGCACATGGTATTTTTGGCCACTGTGTGACCCAGAGTGTTGGACTGGATGGGCCGTTGGCCTGATCCAACATTGGCTTCTCTTAATGTTCTTATGTTCTTATGAGTGCTGGGCCCAGGTTTTTCTCCATCTGAAGCTTCATTTCCAGCTACGGCCATATTTGTAGCCTCCAGGAAATGTGAAGAATATCGCCACACTGTTAGATGAAAACACCCCCAGTAATCATTCCCACCCGTCCAGTTTTGTGAACATCTAAAGACACGATTTCCAGCATCCAGTTTCCTGTTTGGTTTATTCTGCTCCTCTCAGCCTGAGACAGAAGAGGACCCCCCCCCTTTTGCCTTCCCCTTTGTAGCCACACCTCATTTCCAGCAGATCAGCTTTCAGATGTCCAACGTCTCTTCTAGGGTACAGACACCTCTGCCTCTTCGGTCTCCCACAGTCCCACAAACAGCTCACAAGTTACTGGACGGGTTGGCCCCTTGTTTTTGTTCACCATTCCAACCCAAAGACCCCTCTTCTCTTTCATATTATTCAATGTTATTCCCCCCTCCCAGATTCTAACACGGTTCAGGAATTTCTATGTGGTCTACTTTTGGCAGCTGGAGTGTGTTCGCGTCTTCTCTGGGCATCTGAAAAGTGGACTCGTCTGTTTGCTGGCCCTGCGATGCCACCTGCTTGCCCGTCTTGGTGTTAACCCAGACTCCTTCCTCTCTCGAAACGGCGCTGTATATCGGCTCCGACTTCGTGTCTGATTCCACAGCCGCTATGCTTTGAAGGGTCGCCTCACTCAGGCGCCTGCTTAGAACTTTCTCAATCTCATCCGGACCCTGGAAGCCTTCCTCCTCGGGTTGCTCTGGACTCTCATCTTTCTGAATGCTATGTTGTGACTCTTGACCTGCAATGTGCTGGATATTATGGCGTGACCCTTGACCTAAGGCTTCCTCCTGACTACTACGGCGTGGCCCTTGAACTGAGGCTTCCTGGCTACTACGGCGTGACCCTTGACCTGGGGCTTCCTCCTGGCTACTACGGCGTGGCCCCTGAGCTGAGGCTTCCTGGCTACTACGGCGTGACCCTTGACCTGGAGCTTCCTCCTGGCTACTACGGCGTGGCCCCTGAGCTGAGGCTTCCTGGCTACTATGGCGTGACCCTTGATCTGGGGCTTCCTCCCTGGCTACTACGGTGTGGCCCCTGAGCTGAGGCTTCCTGGCTACTACGGCGTGACCCTTGACCTGGAGCTTCCTCCTGGCTACTACGGCGTGGCCCCTGAGCTGAGGCTTCCTGGCTACTACGGCGTGACCCTTGACCTGGAGCTTCCTCCTGGCTACTACGGCGTGGCCCCTGAGCTGAGGCTTCCTGGCTACTATGGCGTGACCCTTGATCTGGGGCTTCCTCCTGGCTACTACGGCGTGGCCCTTGAACTGAGGCTTCCAGACTACTACGGTGTGACCCTTGACCTGAGGCTTGCTGGCTGCCACGGCGTGATTCTTGACCTGAGGCTTCCTGGCTGCCACAATGTGATTCTTGGCTTATCGGTGGCTGGTAGTCCTCAGCCTTCCCATCGGCAATGGCACTGCTTCGACGGGTTTCTTCAGCCTCTGGTCTTTCTTCTGCAGCATCTGCCCCAAGTCCAGGTGATTCTGGAGCCACTCTTGGATCTCCATAGCTTTCCGGTGCTATTCTATGAACTTTCCGAAATGACGTCACGCTTAGTTTGCAAACTATGACTTATCAAAAACTTGCCAGTTTTTCTGTTCCAGCCAGATGCCCTCTTCGAGAGAAATGACACTGTATGTTTGCAGAGCTATTTCCTCTGTCTCTGTAGTGACCATCTCCAGGCTTTTGGGCTGACCACTTCCTTCAGCCACGGACAGCCGGTGACCCGGTTGGGACCCCTGGCCTGATTCCTGGAAGGCATGCATCTCCTGCTGTTGACTACCCCTTCGGGACTCTTGAGCCGCTGCCTGTTGACTGCTCTTTCGAGATTCTGGCTTTTGGCTGCTCCTTCTGGACCCTGGTGCCTCTTGGTCTTGGCTGGCTTTCCGGGACTCTGGAGCTTCTGGATGTTGACTGCTTTTTCTGGACCCTTGAACCTCTTGGTCTTGGCTGCCTTTTCGGGACTCCTGCACCTCTGGATGTTGACTGCTCCTTCTGGACCCTGGTGCCTCTTGGTCTTGGCTGGCTTTCCGGGACTCTGGAGCTTCTGGATGTTGACTGCTTCTTCTGGACCCTTGAACCTCTTGGTCTTGGCTGCCTTTACGGGACTCCTGAACCTCTGGATGTTGACTGCTCCTTCTGGACCCTGGTGCCTCTTGGTCTTGGCTGCCTTTACGGGACTCCTGCACCTCTGAATGTTGACTGCTCCTTCTGGACCCTGGTGCCTCTTGGTCTTGGCTGGCTTTCCGGGACTCTGGAGCTTCTGGATGTTGACTGCTTCTTCTGGACCCTTGAACCTCTTGGTCTTGGCTGCCTTTCTGGGACTCCTGCACCTCTGGATGTTGACTGCTCCTTCTGGACCCTGGTGCCTCTTGGTCTTGGCTGCCTTTACGGGACTCCTGAACCTCTGGATGTTGACTGCTCCTTCTGGACCCTGGTGCCTCTTGGTCTTGGCTGGCTTTTCGGGACTCCTGCACCTCTGGATGTTGACTGCTCCTTCTGGACCCTGGTGCCTCTTGGTCTTGGCTACCTTTTCGGGATTCCTGCACCTCTGGATGTTGACTGCTCCTTCTGGACCCTGGTGCCTCTTGGTCTTGGCTGGCTTTCTGGGACTCTGGAGCTTCTGGATGTTGGCTGCTCTTTCTGGACCCTTGAACCTCTTGGTCTTGGCTACCTTTACGGGATTCCTGCACCTCTGGATGTTGACTGCTTTTTCTGGACCCTGGTGCCTCTTCGTCTTGGCTGGCTTTTCGGGACTCCTGAACCTCTGGATGTTGACTGCTCCTTCTGGACCCTGGTGCCTCTTGGTCTTGGCTGGCTTTCCGAGACTCTGGAGCTTCTGGATGTTGGCTGCTCTTTCTGGACCCTTGAACCTCTTGGTCTTGGCTACCTTTACGGGATTCCTGCACCTCTGGATGTTGACTGCTTTTTCTAGACCCTGGTGCCTCTTGGTCTTGGCTGGCTTTCCGGGACTCTGGAGCTTCTGGATGTTGACTGCTTTTTCTGGACCCTGGTGCCTCTTGGTCTTGGCTGGCTTTCCGGGACTCCTGAACCTCTGGATGTTGACTACTTCTTCTGGACCCTGGTGCCTCTTGGTCTTGGCTGGCTTTCCGGGACTCTGGTGCTTCTGGATGTTGACTGCTTTTTCTGGACCCTTGAACCTCTTGGTCTTGGCTGGCTTTCCGGGACTCTGGTGCTTCTGGATGTTGGCTGCTCCTTCGGGACTCCTGTTTGGAAGGTTCCTGCACTTTTGCTTCCATTTCATCACCCTCATAATAGATTGGTTCTTGCTTTTCACTCTCTTCTACCTTCATTCCCTCCCGTTCACTCTTCAGTTCCTCCCTTTCTCTTTCGGCATTTGGTTTATCACCCACACGGTGTGGTGCCTTCCCATATATTTTTTCTAGATAGTTTATGAACAAGCTATCTGTAGTCTGTTGGCTACTTGATCTCATTACAATCCCAGTTCTTCCATCCACCCAGGTATTTTCCTCACTGTAAACAGCTCCCTGGTTGTCCTCGGCAACTAAAGATAGCTTTTGGTCTAGCACATTTTCACCCTCCATCATGGGCTCAGGGCCTACGGACTGCTGGCTGCCCTGCCGAGATTCTTGCCTCATCGACCGCTGGCTGTGATAAGATTCTTGAGTGTCTAGTTGCCGGCTTTCACCCTGAGGTTCCTGCTCTTCTAGTGGTCTGTTAGTAGATTCTAATTCCTGTCCTTCTGCTTGCAGAATACTGTGCTGAGATTCATGCAGCTGGCTATTTTGTTTTCTAAGAGATGTCGTGCTACTTGCAACACTGCTGGGAAAGTCTGTCTGCTCGCCTTGGTCCGCAAGTTCTTTTTGCTTAAAAACGCTAATTTTGCTATCAGTCTGCAGAGTCTGGTCTGTCACCGTTTCAGCAGAAGTTATCTTTCCCTCCACCTGTTGGCTGCCATGCCGAGACTCTCCAGTTCTCCGAGACTCGTCTGCTTGTTGACTGCTACGCCGAGACTCCTGTCCCTCCACCTGTTGACTGCTACGCCGAGATTCTCCAGTTCTCCGAGATTCTTCCACTTGTGGAATGCTATGCCGAGGCTCCTGTCCTTCCACCTGTTGACTGCTACGCCGAGATTCTCCAGTTCTCCGAGACTCGTCCGCTTGTTGAATGCTATGCCGAGACTCCTGTCCTTCCACCTGTTGACTGCTACGCCGAGACTCTCCCGTTCTCCGAGACTCGTCCGCTTGTTGAATGCTATGCTGAGACTCCTGTCCTTCCACCTGTTGACTGCTACGCCGAGATTCTCCAGTTCTCCGAGATTCTTCCACTTGTGGAATGCTATGCCGAGACTCCTGTCCTTCCACCTGTTGACTGCTACGTCGAGACTCTGCAATTCTCCGAGACTCTTCTGCTTGTTGACTGCTACGTTGAGGCTCCTGTCCTTCCACCTGTTGACTGCTATGCCGAGACTCTCCCGTTCTCTGAGACTCGTCCGCTTGTTGAATGCTATGCCGAGACTCCTGTCCTTCCACCCGTTGACTGCTACGCCGAGACTCTCCCATTCTCCGAGACTCTTCTGCTTGTTGAATGCTATGCCGAGACTCCTGTCCTTCCACCTGTTGACTGCTACGCCGAGACTCTCCTGTTCTCCGAGACTCATCCACTTGTTGAATGCTATGCTGAGACTCCTGTCCTTCCACCTGTTGACTGCTACGCCGAGACTCTCCTGTTCTCCGAGACTCATCCACTTGTGGAATGCTATGCTGAGACTCCTGTCCTTCCACCTGTTGACTGCTACGCCGAGACTCTCCTGTTCTCCGAGACTCTTCCACTTGTGGAATGCTACGCCGAGACTCCTGTCCTTCCATCTGTTGACTGCCATGCCGAGACTCTGCAGTTCTCTGGGACTCTTCTATTTGTTGACTGCTACGTTGAGGCTCCTGTCCTTCCACCTGTTGACTGCTACGTCGAGACTCTGAAATTCGCCGAGACTGTTCCTCTTGTTGACTGCTACGCCGAGTCTCCTGTCCTTCCACCTGTTGACTGCTATGCCGAGACTCTGAAATTCGTTGAGGCTCTTCCACCTGTTGACTGCTATGCTGAGGTAGCTGTTCCATTTCTATATCCATTGGAGGGTGGAAATCCTCTTCAATAGTCCGCACCATTTCTCTAACATTGCTGATGATTTGGGGTTCTTGTCTAGGGGCGTGAAGAATTTCTGCAAGAGGTTTTTGTTCCCAAAACGTGTTTGTCTGCTGACTCTTGCATTTCAGGAGCTTACCTGTTCTTTTGCTGATCCAAGACATGTCGTCCTTGGATTCCTGGCACTCTAGCAGTTGGCTTCTGTGTTTGGTTTCTTCTGCAGCGGGCTGTTCCAATTTTGTACCTTCAGAAGGAATGGGAACCGATTCCTGATCTGCACCTCTGCTTTTCTGCAAGCCGAACGGGTGCAGAATTTCAGCCAGTGGTTTGTATTCCCACACTCTGCTTGTCTGCAGGATTTCACATTTCATGACTTTTCCTGTTCTTTGGCTAATCCAGGTCATATCCTCCTTGGTTTCAGCCTCATTTATGATTTGCATTCTGGAAGACTCTTGGCTCATGGACTGCTGCCTGCGGGTTTCCGGGCCAGGAGCCTGTTGGCTACTTCGGCACAGTTCTGGGTGGTGGCCTGGGATCTGCAAGCTGCTCCGGCGGGATTCGTGGCCTGGGATATGTTGACCGCTGTGGCAGGTTTCCTGGTATGTGATTGGCTGGCTGCTTCGGCGGGATTCCTGGCCTGGGATCTGCTGGCTGCTTCGGCGGGATTCCTGGCCTGGGATCTGCTGGCTGCTTCGGCGGGATTCCTGGCCTGGGATCTGCTGGCTGCTTTGGGACTGCTTTCTAGGAGACGCTATGTCACTGGCGACACTGCCAGAAATATCTATCTGGTTATTTTGGTCCATCGGTTCTTTGCGCCGATAAACGCTCATTTTGCTATCGGTTTGCAGAGTTTGGTCTGCCAACTCTTTAGCCGGAGCTGGCATCTTGGGAGCGTCTTGCTCCATTGCTGGGGCTGTGTCTCCACTTTCCGGGTGCTGCGCTACCTCGCTGTCATTCTCCCCATGGTTGATCCCATAGTTGTGTTTCTCTTCCTCGGCGCCTGGCGTTTCTTCACTTGCTTTACCGCTTTCAAGACAGATTCCATCACGAGTGGCCTGAGAATCATCCATCCTTCCGCCTGCACACGGCGACTGGCCCGGCTGTGTGTTCTCTAGGGCAGGGACTTCCACCTACACCGACACCCCACCCCTTACCACTCCAGGGGCACACTTCTCTCCTTCTTGCCTTCCTCGCTTTGTTCAGGGGTGGTCTTTACAAAAAGCAGCCCAAAGCCTAGTTGGATTCATGGCTCTTAGGCTTAAAATACAGCAGCCTCGTGACTTAGTGCTCCATTCTGGGTGTGGCCTCTTCTCCTTTCCTCCCTCCCTGGTGTCGTCATTCCGTTCTGTCGCTAATAGCAACCGCGTTGTTCTAGAAGCTTCAGAATCTGGTTGCCATATATTTATGACATCACTGATCCTTCTGTTTCAGACGCCCACTTGTTTTGCAATGAACTGGACCTGAGCTGTGACTCCAGAATTTGGAAAATTTGGAAACGGGATCCGACCCGGCGTTGGGAGAAGAATACGAATGGTGAGACTCAGTGGATCAAGTTTTTGGATTTCAGTACCGAGGACTTCAATATGGATCCTCTATCAGTCCCGTACCGGCAATGTGGGCCCGGGGAAAATACAGTCACCTAGCTTTTTGTATAAAAATAGGAATAACAATTTCTTACGATTACAATTTAGAGAACAGCTCTGACAGAACTATGGCTTGCCCAACGTCATCCAGCAGCTGCAAGTGGAAGCGTGAGGAATCAAACCCGGTTCTCCCAGATTAGTGTCCGCACCCATAACCCGCTACACCGAACTGGCATTACAGCAGCATATTTGAGCAATTCGGAGCTTCATGACATGGAGGGGGGTGCATTTCCTTCCTCCTGTGACGGCGCCGTCGTCAGGTTTACCGTTAGCCAGAGGTCGAAGCGGAGTCCAGAAGCCGAGCCGAGGTCAGGAGCCAGAAGAGCATTCAGAGAGGTGCCGAGGTCAGGAGCCAGAGAGTCAAGATGCGGGAACGAGGATGGGCGCAAGGCGAGCTGTCTTTCGACGAGTTTGCCAGCACGGTTTGCTCATGGCTGGGGATGTTCTTAAGTACCATGCTGGCTCGTTAACTCATTAACCGGTCGCTATTAGGTCCCTGCTCTGGTTAATACTCAGGGCTCATTGACCGTTCCCCCATGCACGTGCTTCCTTCCATCGAGCTGCTAAGTCTTTGCGCCTGCGAGCTCGCAAATGATCGGCACGTGGGGGCGAGTCGGGTGGGGAAGCATCCACCCCAGGTGCTTGCTGACTTTTAGCTGGGAGCGCATCCCTCCCAGCACTTAGATCCTTTGCGGACTCCGGCACCTCGGAGGGACTTAAAGGTGCCACATCCCTGATCCCTGGCGCCAGGTCCGAGGAGGTCGTGGCCAAGCTGTCCTGTGCCAGATTGGGGGTAGAGCCCGCTGGTGCCGGGTCTGGAGGTGTTTCTGAGCTCACGGCCGAGGCTTCAGGCGCCAGATCGGGGGCAGGCATGACAGATAGCTTCTTAATAGGCCATCACAGGTCCAGCATTCCGTGGGAGAACGTCACACCCTCTCAGACTCTTCCCAGTGGGGCTGGTCCACAGATTCCCCTGCTGTTGTCACACAGTGACGAGAGACCAATCGGTGGGCATCCTGTCCTACTGGCACACAGAATGGCAAGAATAACACCCATGACTCATGTGGCATTCAGGGGCCGAGAAGAACGCTTCGCACATGCTGTTCTTCCAGTAGCCCACACTCCAGTCCTGTAAAGGAGGCCAGGGATTATCCCTTTCAGGTAGTGAGTGTTGAATTCTCTGGACTTGGCGCTGCCACGAAACCACAAACGCGTAGCAGAGCGCTCGAGGCTTTAATGCAGTCGAGCTGGGGCTAGGTGTGGCCCCAGGCTGACAAAGGCACGCGGAGTCAGAAGCAATGCTCCCTCCAAGCCAGGGTGTCAAACATGCGGCCGGGGGGGGGGGTGGATCAGGCCCCCGGAGGGCTTCTATCAGGCCTGCAGTGGGAACTGGCCGTCTCCTGCTTCTTCTTCCAATTCTGCTGCTGCTGCGTCATCGTAGGTTTGCAGCTGACAGATACACACCTGAACAGCAGACTCAAGATTGCAGCAGCACAGACATTTTGAGGCAGTAATTCAGAGCAAGAGGGGTCAGTTATCAGAGACTGTTAAATAAACAAAACATTGCAAGAGTGCTGATGTTTTCAGCATGTTTTTATTTTAAGTAAAAAAACCCTTTGTGTTTGTGTCCTTTATAAAGTTTATATCTCCGCCACCTGGCATTACATTTTATGACAAACGAGGTCTCATTTATGTCAGATCCGGCCTTCGTAACAAATGAGTTCGACACCCCTGCTCTAAACCATGGCATCCTGTGAGCAAAAATTCTACTTTCTTTCTCCCTTCCTTTTTCTCCCTTCCTTCCTTCCTCTCCCTCTTTCTCCCTTCCCCTTCCTTCCTTCCTTTCTTTCTCTCCCTCTTTCTCCCTTCCTCTTTCTCCCTTCCTTCCTTCCTCTTCCTCTTTCTCCCTCCCTCCCTTTCCTCCCTCTTTCTCCCTTCCTTCCTCTCCCTCTCCCTCTTTCTCCCTTCCTCTTTCTCCCTTCCTTCCTCTCCCTCTCCCTCTTTCTCCCTTCCTCTTTCTCCCTTCCTTCCTTTCTCTCCCTCTTTCTCCCTTCCTCCTTCTCCCTTCCTTCCTTCCTCTCCCTCTTTCTCCCTTCCTTCCTTTCTCTCCCTCTTTCTCCCTTCCTTCCTTCCTCTCCTTCTTTCTCCCTTCCTTCCTTTCCCTCTTTCTCCCTCCCTTCCTTCCTCTCCCTCTTTCTCCCTTCCTCTTTCTCCCTCCCTTCCTTCCTCTCCCTCTTTCTCCCTTCCTCTTTCTCCCTCCCTTCCTTCCTCTCCCTCTTTCTCCCTTCCTCTTTCTCCCTCCCTTCCTTCCTCTCCCTCTTTCTCCCTTCCTCTTTCTCCCTCCCTCCCTTCCTCTCCCTCTTTCTCTCCTTCCTCTTTCTCCCTCCCTTCCTTCCTCTCCCTCTTTCTCCCTTCCTCTTTCTCCCTTCGTTCCTTCCTTTCTCTCCCTCATTCTCCCTCCCTCCCTTCCTCTCCCTCTTTCTCCCTTCCTCTTTCTCCCTTTGTTCCTTCCTTTCTCTCCCTCATTCTCCCTCCCTCCCTTCCTCTCCCTTCCTCTCCCTTCCTCTTTCTCCCTCCCTTCCTTCCTCTCCCTCTTCCTCCCTTCCTTCCTTTCTCTCCTTCTTTCTCCCTTCCTCTTTCTCCCTTCCTCTCCCTCTTCCTTCCTTCCTTCCTTCCTAGAATCATAGAGTTGGAATGGGCTATACAGACCATCTAGACCACCCCCTGCCCAGTGCAGGACCAGCCTAAAGCATCTCTGACAAATATTCGTCCAGCCTCTTCTTGGAAGCTGCCAGTGAAGGGGAGCTCACCACCTCCCGAGGCTGCTCTTATTCCACCTCTGAACCACTCTGACTGTGAAAAAGTTTTTCCTGATATCCAGCCGATGCCTTTCTGCGTGTAATTTAAACCCGCTGCTTCGGGTCCTCTCCTCTGCTGCCAACTGGGACAGCTCCTAGCCCTCCTCCCAATGACAGCCTTTCAGATATTGAAAGAGGGCAACCCTGTCCCCCCTCCGTCTCCTTCCTTCCTTCCTTCCTTCCTCCCTCCCTCCCTCCCTCCCTCCCTTCCTTCCTTCCTTCCTTCCTTCCTTCCTTCCTTCCTGTCCAGAATGCCAGGGCCGGGGCCTATGAATTGGACCTGAAATGAGGCAGGAGAAAACATTCCAGCCGAGTTAAGGACAGCCTGCTTTGTCGAATGTTCCTGCCACCTGACCTCTGCGGCACATTTCTGTGTAATAATATATGAAGAGAGGTCTGAGAATTGGCCTCCTTTCAGGCTGGTGGAGTCAAAATGACGCTCACGTCCAAATGGCACATCGTGACTCTGGGCTTCTGGCCACTGCTGTTTACCTGCTGGGAACAACCACAGCCTGAATCCCTCCTCCTCTTCCTCTCCCGCCTTGGCTGTCCTGTCGTTTCCCCGTCTCTCCTACAGACGGTGATTTTACATGCACTTAACATGGCTGGAAGCCCAAGTAGAATAACGTTCGTTCTATCTGCAAGAATGCGAGAAGCGAGCGCCGGGCGATGGGGGCGGATAATGCTGTTAAATAGCTTCCGTTTAATGTTAACAAGCTGACTAGCTTGTCCAATAAGGCAGAGTAGCTGCAGGCCTCTGTTTTTTTAAAAAAAGAAAAGGAAGTTCTTTCCAAAAGCATTAAAATTAAATTACCTTCTTTTTAACAAAGTGCTGCGTTAAGTTCATTACCCTGATTCACTTCACCTGCCTGCAAAAGGCAACGTCTGCTAATGGAGGAGGTAAGTTGGGGGGGGTGGCTCTTGCCACCCTGTTCCACCCCACAGCTTGGGGGTTGTATTGAAGGCACAAACCAGTGCCCCCTCTAAGCTGTGGAGTCTTGTGAGCAAAAATTCTACTTTGTGAGCTACCGGCATTAAAGTTGTGAGCAAGCAGTTTGGTTACTGCATAAATTAGTTTGCTATGGAGCCATCCTTCCTGAGCTGAGACAAAAATGTGTGAGCTGGAGGCTAAAAACCTGTGAGCTAGTTCACACTAACTCAGCTTAGAGGGAACACTGAAAGGCACTTGCAGTGGTGTGGGCATAGAGACCAGGGGGCCAGAGAGGGAAGGAGGGTCCATCTGCTGCTAGGAGCCTCACGGGAAAAAAAATCCTCACTCTTCCGCTGGTCTTTTCAGAAGCTGTCCACAAGAAGGCATAGTGTGGGTCCATTTCACTTTGGCAGCAGCATCAGGATGCTTGGAAATAAGGGAGGAGACCTTGCCCAAATAGACTAACAGAAAAGTAAATCAATGAAAGGCTCAACTTGACTGTAAGACTGAATGTAAGATTCCTATATAGGATTTATTTCTGAGTGTAAGTGAGAACTGAGTGACTTAGCATGTGTGGTGAGATAAGAACCCGGTATCTATCTTAAGCCCTGTGAGTTCCATTATAATTCAGCAATCTCTCATTCCAGTCTGTTTCTGAAATTCCTTTGCAATAAAACAGCTACTTTAAGGTCCCCCATTGAATGCCCTGTGAGGCTGAAATGTTCTCCTGTAGAATGTTAGAAGATGAGCAAGTGAATCAACCTGAGATAGAATCATAGAATCATAGAATGTTAAAGTTGGAAGGGACCTTGCAGGTCATCCAGTCCAACCCCCTGCACTCTGCAGGAGCAGAGCCGGAAGAGAGCCCTACATACCTACAACATACCCGAAAGATGATCGTCCAGCCTCTGCTTGAAAACATCCAGGGAAGGAGCATCCACCACCTCCCAAGGCAGACTGTTCCACCGCTCAACCACTCTGACAGTTAGGAAGTTTCTCCTGATATTTAGCCGGAAACGACTCCCTTGTAATTTCCACCCATTAGATCTAGTCTTGCAATCTGAACATAAGAACATAAGAACATAAGAGAAGCCAATGTTGAATCAGGCCAATGGCCCATCTAGTCCAACACTCTGTCACACAGCGGCCAAAATATACCAGGTGCCATCAGGAGGTCCAGCAGTGGGGCCAGGGCACCAGAAGCCCTCCCACTGCTGCCCCCTCCAGCACCAAGAATAGAGTGCATCACCTGCCCCAGACTGAGAGTTCTCATTCTATACCCTGTGGCTAATAGCCACTGGTGGACTTCTGCTCCATATGTTTATCTAATTTCCTCTTGAAACTGTCCATGCTTGCAGCTGCCACGACCTCCTGTGGCAGTGAATTCCATATGTTAATCACTCTTTGGGTGAAGAAGTATTTCCTTTTATCTGTTCTAACCCGACTGCTCAGCAATTTCATAGAGTGCCCACGAGTTCTTGTATTGTGAGAAAGGGAGAAAAGTACTTCTTTCTCAACCTGCTCAATCCCATTCATAATCTTATAAACCTCGATCATGTCACCCCTCAGCCGTCGTTTCTCCAAGCTAAAGAGCCCCAAGCATTTTAACCTTTCTTCATAGGGAAGGTGTTCCAACCCTTTTATCATTCTAGTTGCCCTTCTCTGCACTTTTTCCAATGCTATAATATCCTTTTTGAGATGTGGTGACCAGAACTGTACACAGTATTCCAAATGAGGTCGCACCAATGATTTATACAGGGGCATGATGATACTGGCTGATTTGTTTTCAATTCCCTTCCTAATAATCCCCAGCATAGCGTTGGCCTTCTTTATTGCAGCTACACATTGTGTAGACATTTTCAGCGAGTTATCCACTACGATTCCAAGATCTCTCTCTTGGTCAGTCTCTGCCAGATCAGACCCCATCAACGTGTATTTATATTTAGGATTTTTGGCTCCAATGTGCATCACTTTGCACTTGGCCACATTGAACCCCATTTGCCACGTTGACGCCCACTCACCCATCCTCAACAGATCCCTTTGGAGTGCCTCACAATCCTCCCTGGTTTTCACCACCCTGAACAACTTCGTGTCATCTGCAAATTTAGCCACATCACAGCTTACTCCCAATTCCAAATCGTTAATAAACAAGTTAAAAAGCATGGGACCGAGTACTGATCCCTGTGGTACCCCACTGCTTACCACCCTCCACTGAGAAAGTTTCCCATTTATACTCACTCTCTGTTTCCTATTTATAAGCCAGTTTTTGATCCACAAGAGGACTTGTCCTTTTATCCCATGACTATTGAGCTTACTTAGGAGCCTTTGATGAGGAACTGTATCAAAAGCTTTCCGGAAGTCAAGGTAAATAATATCTATTTGGTCCCCCTTGTCCACATGTTTGTTCACTCCTCAAAAAACACTAACAGGTTAGTGAGACAAGATCTTCCCTTACAGAACCCATGCTGAGTCTGCCGCAATAGTTTTTGTTCATCAATGTGCCTACTAATTCTTTCCTTAATAACAGTTTCCACCAACTTACCCGGTATCGATGTCAGACTGACTGGCCTGTAATTTCCTGGATCTCCCCTGGAGCCCTTTTTAAAGATGGGAGTGACATTAGCTACCTTCCAGTCATCAGGAATGGAGGCAGATTTTAAAGAAAGATTACATATTTTTGTCAAGAGATCCACAAGTTCACATTTGAGTTCTTTCAGAACTCTCGGATGAATGCCATCCGGGCCTGGTGATTTATTAGTTTTTAAATTGTCCATCAGTCGGAGGACTTCCTCTCTTGTCACCGCAATCTGATTCAGGTCTTTCAAACCCCCTCCCGAAATCAGTGCTTCTGGAGTGGGCAAACACTTCTCCTCTTCCACAGTGAAGACAGAGGCAAAAAATGCATTCAGCTTCTCAGCCATTTCCCTATCATCCTTCACTACTCCTTTTACCCCTTGGTCATCCAAGGGCCCCACTGCCTCCCTGGCTGGCTTCCTACTTCTAATGTATTTGAAGAAAGTTTTATTGTTGGTCTTTATGTTTTTTGCGATATGCTCCTCATATTCCCTTTTTGCTTGCCTGATCACAGACTTGCATTTTATTTGCCATAGTCTGTGTTCCTTTTATCAACCTCACTAAGACTAGCTTTCCACCGCTTAAAGGAATCCTTCTTACCTTTTACAGCTTCCATTACTTTATTTGTTAACCATGCAGGCTTTTTTCTATACCTATTTGTACCTTTCCTAACCTGCGGTATATATTTTTTCTGAGCTTCTAGGATTGTCTTTTTAAATAGTCTCCAAGCTTCCCCAATCTGGAGCAAGAGAGAATAGATCTGCTCCATCTTCTACATGACAGCCCTTCAAATACTTGAAGACTGCAATCATGTCCCTTCTAAGCCTTCTCTTTCCCAAGGCTAAACATACCCAACTCTTTCAGCCTTTCCTCGTAAGATGGTGAAGTCGATGTTGCTAGGTCCAGTGATTGTGTTGTCTGGGTTGTATGTGGCAGCAAAGTTGACACCCGGGTTTATTGCAAGCTCTGGTCCCAGTGTCCATGTTCAAATTGGATGTTGTATTATTGTAGGTGAGGAGTTGTTTGAGATTGGGGAGAGGCTGTCTATGTGCAAGATAAAGTTTGCCCCCCAGTACTTGTGAAAATACTTGTGAAAGAGAACGGCCATTATCCAGTAGAGGTTGTAAGTCGGTGATGACGCGTTGAACTGGCTTTGTTAATCTGTTTCCTGACTTCATTGGGTGGATACTTCAGTTCCCAAAAAAGGTTTGTTGTAAACAGGACTTTTTTTGTAGAAAAAGCCCAGCAGGAAATCATTAGCATAATAGGCCACAGCCAATAGCAGAAACTTATTAGCCTATTAGGCTACACCCCTGACAGTACCACTCATAAGCACATTAGGCCACACCCCCATGTTGCCAGAAGTGTGGTCATCCAGCCATGCCCACCTTTTGCTTCTCATTCTGTTTACCTTGTTTGTTGTCAAAACCTAGGGGCTTTTTTTGGAGCAGGAACTCCTTTGCATGTTAGGCCACACACCCCTAATGTAGCCAATCCTAATGAGTTTCTGCTATTGGGTGTGGCCTATTATGCTAATGAGTTCCTGCTGGGCGTGGCCAACACAGGAGCCCACCAGAACTCCATTCCTGTGCATTCCTGTCCAAAAACAGCCCTGGTTATAGATCCTTCAGGTGAGAATCTCTGTCTGTTGGACTGGAGCAGATGGTGTTGTAGTGTAGAGCTTAGATATATACAATGGATTGTTTGGTGTGTTTAGGATGGTAGCCGGAGGCATGTAGGTATGTTTGTTGGTCTGTAGGTTTCCAGTATAAGATGCTAGCTTTCTATGTGCAGGGAATTTTTTTTTCATGCAGAGGAGTGTCCCAATCCTATGAACCCCACCTAGTAGGCTTGGTTGGCGCTGGCTGCGTCCTCTGCTCCATGTGGAAATAAAGTCAACATTAGGGAGGGGCCATGGCTCAGGTAGAGCATCTGTTTGGCATGCAGAAGGTCCCAGGTTCAATCCCCAGCATCTCCAGTTAAGAGGACCAGGCAGGAGGTGATGGGAAAGTGCCTGAGACCCTGGAGAGCTCTAAAGAGGGGCTGTGGCTCAGGTAGAGCATCTGTTTGGCATGCAGAAAGTCCCAGGTTCAATCCCCAGCATTTCCAGTTAAGAGGACCAGGCAGGAGGTGATGGGAAAGATCTCTGCCTGAGACCCTGGAGAGCCTCTGCCAGTTTGAATGGACAATAATGGTACAAAGCAGCTTCATGTCTGTGTGACTGTGTTAGTCTCTGTTAGGGGAAAGGCTAGCGGCTTAGTGGCAGACCCTCTGCTTGTCACGCAGGAGGTCCCAGGTTCAATCCCCAGCATCTCCACTTGAAAGGACTAGGCAGGAGGTGATAAGAACATAAGAACATAAGAGAAGCCAATGTTGAATCAGGCCAATGGCCCATCTAGTCCAACACTCTGTCACACAGTGGCCAAAAATACCAGGTGCCATCAGGAGGTCCAGCAGTGGGGCCAGGACACTAGAAGCCCTCCCACTGCTGCCCCCTCCAGCAACAAGAATAGAGTGCATCACCTGCCCCAGACTGAGAGTTCCCATCTATACCCTGTGGCTAATAGCCACTGATGGACTTCTGCTCCAGATGTTTATCTAATTCCCTCTTGAAACTGTCCATGCTTGTAGCTGCCACCACCTCCTGTGGCAGTGAATTCCATGGATTAATCACTCTTTGGGTGAAGAAGTATTTCCTTTTATCTGTTCTAACCCGACTGCTCAGCAATTTCATAGAGTGCCCATGAGTTCTTGCATTGTGAGAAAGGGAGAAAAGTACTTCTTTCTCAACTTGCTCAATCCTATTCATAATCTTATAAACCTCGATCATGTCACCCCTCAGCCGTCGTTTCTCCAAGCTGAAGAGCCCCAAGCGTTTTAACCTTTCTTCATAGGGAAGGTGTTCCAACCCTTTTATCATTCTAGTTGCCCTTCTCTGCACTTTTTCCAATGCTATAATATCCTTCTGTATAAATCATTGGTGCGACCAGAACTGTACACAGTATTCCAAATGAGGTCGCACCAATGATTTATACAGGGGCATGATGATACTGGCTGATTTGTTTTCAATTCCCTTCCTAATAATCCCCAGCATAGCGTTGGCCTTCTTTATTGCAGCTACATACTGTCTAGACATTTTCATTGAGTTATTCACTACGACTCCAAGATCTCTCTCTTGGTCAATCTCTGCCAGTTCAGACCCCATCAACGTGTATTTATATTTAGGATTTTTGGCTCCAATGTGCATCACTTTGCAATTGGCCACATTGAACCCCATTTGCCATGTTGACACCCACTCACCCATGATGGGAAAGACCTCAGCCTGAGACCCTGGAGAGCTGAGAAGAAGGGCTGTGGCTCAGTGGCAGAGCCTCTGCTTGGCATGCAGGAGGTCCCAGGTTCAATCCCTGGCATCTCCAGTTAAAAAGGCCCAGACAGTAGGTGATGTGGAAGACCTCTGCCTGAGAACCTGGAGAGCTGTAAAGAGGGGCTGTGGCTCAGTGGCAGAGCCTCTGCTTGGCATGCAGAAGGTCCCAGGTTCAATCCCCGGCATCTCCACTTGAAAGGACCAGGCAGGAGGTGATGGGAAAGACCTCTGCCTGAGACCACGGAGAGTTGCTGCCAGTCTGCATAGACAATACTGACCTGGATGGACTCAGTGTCTCACTCAGTATAAGGCAGCTTGATGTGTTTGGAGGAAGGGGCCGTGGCTCAGTGGTAGAGCCTCTGCTTGGCATATAGAAGGTACCCGGTTCAACCCCCGGCATCTCCAGTTCAAAGAATCATGTAGGACGTGATGGGGAAGACCTCTGCCTGAGTTCACGAAGAGCTGCTGCCAGTCTGAGTTGGCAATACTGACCTTGACAGACCAAGGGTCACTAAAAGTTGCTTCCGGTCTTCACGTGTTCATACGTTCATGCGGGACTTTGGACGTGAGCATCAGAGCAGGACAAGAAACCTCTTTTCTCTCCGCCATCTTTTGGTGGCTGCTGTTCCTTGGTCATCTGACTTATTCATCAAGAGCAGAGCTGCACAGAATCGGTTTTTCAAATGCGGAGGTGTCCACGTGCCGCGCGAAATAACTCTAATGAGATGCCGGCTCTGTCACCCTTGTTATACTCTGCTCAGGGCTTTGTTCGAGAAGAGTAACCTTGACTTCCCAGGCCTTTTGTCCTGGATAATCCTGTGCCTTTGTATCGTTATAGTCCTCCACCGCGGTAGCTCGTTTGCATGATCAAGAGTAATTGGCTCTTTGAATGCGTGATGAAGGCAGAGTTGTATCTGATTCAGGGCCATTCAGAAAGAGAGACGGTAATTGTGCCCTGTGATTTGCGATTGTGGAAACCCTTGAAAGCCGCCTGCCTCGAGAAGGAAGTTCAATTGTCGCTGATGATGCCGGACTAAGTGTTTCCAGCCAGCATCTCTGTAGTGGGACGAAGGTGGCCGCTCTTTCTCAAGGCATCAACAGTCAGGCACATCTGGGCCCCCGCGGGAAGACCGCGGCCACTGGAGAACCTTCATTTGGTTAAAAGACGCCTGTTGGAAAAACAAGTGTTCTTGAAGCGATACGGCTCAGAAGTTCAAAGAGGTACAAACAGCCGGCGCTTAAGGATCTTTGCACTGCAGCAGGTATCATCAGAGTTATTAGAAACCATCCGAAAGGCATGTTTCCACGCTACATCAAAAGGGGGCTCCCTGATGGGTTTTCTGGCAGAACATTATTGCCAGCAGGAACACAGCTGAAGGGAGGGACTGGCTGCCTGATGAGGTTAGCGCCGTTCCTTGAGAAGGTGTGGATCAATTCAGAAAGCTCTTTGAAGACAAAGGTAGGACGGGCCGTGAGCAGAGCCTGTTGGAAGAGGCAAGCAGCTGGCATCCAAAACGGTCGCCCTGGGGCAGGTTCTCCCCAACCCCGCCACACTTTGGAACAGAGAGCAAAACTGACTCCGCGTGCAAATCCCCACCACCTCCACGTTACATTGCTGCCTGCCATTGGCAGGAATAAGGAAATTCGCAGCCTTGTGAGATGGAAATGTGACCAGGTACATATCGAGCGGCTCAAGAGCAGCTCCACAGCCGACACGGTGTGTGCAAGGCGCTCTGTGCTCCTAGAATCATAGAGTTGGAAGGGACCTCCAGGGTCACAGAATAGAATCATAGAGCTGGAAGGACCCTCCAGGGTCATCTAGTCCAACCCCCTGCACAAGGCAGGAAATCCGCAAATACCTCCCCCTCCACACCCACAGTGACCACTGTTCCACGCCCAGAAGATGACAAAAAACCTCCAGGATCCCTGGCCAAACTGGCCTGGAGAAAAATTGCTACCTGATGCCAAAGTAGCAATCAGCATTTCCCTGGGCATGTAAGAAGAGAAGAAGAGGGAAGAGACTGGGTTTATACCCCACCCTTCACTACCCAAAGGAGTCTCAGAGTGGCTTACAAACTCCTTTCCATTCCCCTCCCCACAACAGACACCCTGTGAGGCAGGCAGGGCTGAGAGAGTTCTGACAGAAACTGCTCTTTTTCAAGAACAGCTCTGACGGAACTATAGCTTGGCCAAGGTCATCCAGCAGCTGCAAGTGGAGGAGTGGGGAATCAAACTCGGTTCTCCCAGATTAGGGTCCGCACACATAACCACTACACCAAAGTGGCGTAGGGCCATGAGAACTAAGCACTGAAGCAACCCTTCCTGCCCTCTTCTCATGATCTGCCTAAGTTCACACGGATCAGCATTGCTGTCAGATGACCACCCAGCCTCTGTTTGAAAACCTCCAGAGGAAGGAGAGCCCACCACCTCCCGAGGAAGCCTGTTCCCCTGGGGAACCGCTCTAACTGTCAGGAAGTTCTTCCTAACGTTAAGCCGGAAACTCTTCTGATTTCATTTCAACCCTTTGGTTCTGGTCCAATATTCTGGAGCAACAGAAAACAACTCTGCTCCATCCTCTATCTGACAGCCCTTCAAGTACTTGAAGGGTGCATTCAGATGGGCCGTTTACTCCGCTTTCAGCACGCTTCAGTGACGGATTTTATATCCGCGTTCACACACCCAACATCTGCGCACCGTCCCCAGCCGTCGCTTTCTAATTCAAACCCCTTTTAAAACGGAGTATTTTGATACCACTTACCCACGTGGTGTTTTCCTGATTCTCCGGTTTTGAGACGCAGTTTCCAACATCTGATCGCCCCTGTGGTGTCGAACCACTTCCAGGCGCCTCAACAACCTCCCCTCTGGAAAGCTGCCGCGGAAGCCTCAGGCTTCTGCTTTTCGTCCGCCATTTTTTTTAAGCCTCAGCGTTTTGCGCATAGGCAGAGCTCCGCTCCTAAGTTAATAAAAGCAAAGTTTAAATGGTGCCTAGTTTAAGCATTTAGATGAGTTCGGGATCTCACAGAGGCCAGTTTCGGGGGTAAAAGTTTCATTTGAAGTGTTCATTTAAAGTTTAAAGGGAAGTGTGGAAATCGCTGTTCTGCGCATGCACGAAAAATTTTAGTTCTAAAGACGGCTGCCTGTGTGCATGCTCAGAGAAGGAAAAACCCACCGATGCATGCTCCCGGTGGGGAGTCATGTGGCTGCGCAGCGATCCAGAACAAGGAGGTCAGTGTGATCGCGATTCTCTGTAAGAACATAAGAACATAAGAGAAGCCAATGTGGAATCAGGCCAATGGCCCATCTAGTCCAACACTCTGTCACACAGCAGCCAAAAATACCACGTGCTATCAGGAGGTCCAGCAGTGGGGCCAGTAAAACAGTTCCGCAGTTCCGCAGGGCCTGTAAAACGGAGTTCTTCCTCCAGGCCCTCGATTAAGAGCCGCACCAAACACTGAGAGGTGACCCTATGCCCTGGCCTACAACCTACAACCTGTCCTCACCACACACATAACCAGATTAACCGAGCTGGTGTGAAAATGCCATCATGGCTGCTGCCTAAGTCGCACAGTTAAAACGGAAATATCTGCTCTTGCATTTTGCCTGAATATTGCTTCAGCACTTTAGGACAACTAATAATGGTGCTTTTATGCATGGTTTTAATTGTACGTATTGTATTTACTTTGTATGTCTTGTATTAACTGCATTTATATGCGTATTTTTATGTCAGCCGCCCTGAACCTGCCTTGAATAAATAAATAAATAATAAACATTTGCATAAATGCTTTTGTATTCATGACTGGTGATCACCACATCCTATGGCAGTGAGTGCTATAGCATGATTTTTGTCTTTGAGTGAAAAAGTACTTCCTTTTTAACAACTGTAATACACTCACTGCGAATTGTACAAAATGCCGCAAGAAACGGAATGTACTTTACTTACAGCTCTTGCTATGGTAACAGACCTCAAAATGGCCGCTCCCGTTTTATTTTACTGGCTCTCTTGTGAAATTGCTTTTCTCTGGCCACCCAATCATGGAGGATTCGGGTCTTCTAATGACCTTCTGAGCCAAGAGTTACTGCTTCCATCATGGCACATAGTTAGGGGTTTTTGTTTCTAGGAATTCAACACGGCCCTCTAGCTCGTTCAAGATGATAACATACTGTTGCGGATAAATCACTAATGACCCCATTTTACAGATATGAAAAGAAGCCAAGGAGATGTTGGCTTGCTGAAGCAATGCTGAACTAGTTCAGAGAAGCATGTTCTCCAAGGCTGGGACTATCTTCTTAGAAAAGAATCATAGAATGTTACAGTTGGAAGGGACCTTGCAAGTCATCTAGTCCAACCCCCTGCACTCTGCAGGAGCACAGCCAAAAGAGAGCCCTACGTACCTACAACATACACAAAAGACGGTCGTCCAGCCTCCACTTGGAAACGTCCAGGGAAGGAGCATCCACCACCTCCCGAGGCAGGCTGTTCTACTGCTCAACCACTCTGACAGTTAGGAAGTTTCGCAGAACAGCGATTTCCACACGTCCCTTTAAACTTTAAATGGACACTTTAAATGAAACTTTTACCCCGAAACTGGCCCCTGTGAGATCCCAAACTCATCAAAATGCTTAAACTAGGCACCGTTCAAACTTTGCTTTTAGGAAACTTAGGAGCGGAGCTCTGCCCACGCGCACACCACCAAGGCATAAAAAAATGGCGGACGAAAAGCGGAATTCTGGGGCTTCTGTGGCAGCTTTCCAGAGGGGAGGGGGCTGAAGTGCCCGGAAGTGGCTCGACACCGTAGGAGCGATCAGATGACAGAAAAGTGCAGCTAGAACCAGAGAATCAGGAAAACACCACTTGGGGACCTGGTAACAAAATACTCCATTTTAAAGGGGGTTTGATCCAGAAAGCAACGGCTGGGAACGGTGCACAGATGTTGGGTGTGTGAACGTGCACATAAAATCTGTTACTGAAGTGTGCCGAAAGTGGTTCAAATGGAGCGTCTGAACGCATCCAGGGAGTTGGTCTGCAAGAGACAGAGGCAGGTACGGTCTGGTTCCCAGGCCACAGATGGAGGCCATATGGGAGGACATGTTTGTCCAGCTTACTCCAGAGTAACAAAGTAATGCACCTGCCCTGCACACCACCTAGACGGGGCATGTGTTCAGAGGAGGGAGAGCAATGAAGCACTTTTGTCAATGTTATTTTTTTTTTCTTCCGTTCACTTCTAAGGTTCCTGTATATATATATAGTTGTTGTACGCACAGTTTATGAAACACTCAGCGCTTCATTATTACACATTTTCGTACTCTGCCACTGACTAAGAGGGTAACTTAGTAGGCACACTTAGCACTGCCCTGATATATAGATCTGCATATATGCTAAGTGCCATTTATAAACAGAAATTAACTATGGACGTATATTCAGATATCAGCTTTGGTTCATTTATGACTATTGCTTAAATGCCTGATGGGAAAATGAAAACTGCAACTGCGCATGTCTCCGACGCCAGTTAGCTTAGCTAAATGAAGAACAATAACAGCCTGTAAACATATATCAGCTATGAATGGATACTTTTGGAAATTCACAGTCTAAGAAAAAGAAGCGCTTATTGTTTAGCTAAAAGAAAAAAAAGTTTACTTGGGAAAGCCCAGCCCCAAAGGTTTCCCGCCAATCAGAAACCCGTTAGGTCAGAGTGCTGATGTTTGACGGAACCAATAATTCCGTTCTGTTTCTCTGATGTCATTGTGAAATATAAAATGCTATGTTACCCATTGTAACACTCGAAGAGTCTGTTGGGTATTCAGGGGTTCCAGACCTTGATATCTCTGCTCTTCCTTAATTAATTAATAAATTATTTTTTTGGTCTTCTACTCTACAGGACTGCTTTGTGTGTTTTCTCAAACTGGCCTGGGCAAACCGTTATGGATTATTATGTATTGTGTGAAACTATGCCTGAGCTTCGACTAAAAGCGGGTATCATGTAAAGCACGTTCTGATTGGCTACTCGGCACAGTAGACCAATCAGAACATTAGAAAGGTTCTGGAGGGAACTGAAATCATTGGTCTTATCTAAGCAGTTTTATTGGTTGTTATCTCACTTAGGGGCGTGGTTATATTCGCCCAGAAAGTTTAAAAGAGAGCCTTCTGCTCTCCTGTTTTCCTGTTTCTGCCATGATCTAATAAAGCTGAATCGCTTGTTAAGAGCTGACTGACGTCTCATAACACAAACACAACCAGGGACAGAGGTTCTGTCTATCATAGTTGAGAGTTTTGAAATTAAATCCTTCGATGGTTGAAGGAGTGAGATCCCTCCGTACCACATAGTTCCCCTGGCCACTTGGAAAGGCGAGGAGTGGGTCAGGGGATCCCTAGGGAGAAGGAAAGTGGTAAAAGAGCCAGTTGCCAACTCTCCAGGGGAGCCCCAAAGATTTCCAGGAAGCCCTGAGGCAGTCTCCTAGGGACGCCAGAGGGGGGTTAGGAGGCTGTCCTGCCTAACCAGAACCCAAGTCAGGGACAGTTTATTGTAGAAAATTATCAGAATATATGTATATGTGTGTGTGTGTATACACACACACACACATACAGGGCTATTTTGGGCAGGAATGCACAGGAACAAAGTTCCAGCTGGCTCCCAAGTTGGCCACGCCCAGCAGGAACTCATTAGCATAACAGGCCACACCCAACAGCAGAAACTCATTAGGACTGGCTACATGAGGGGGTGTGGCCTAACATGCAAAGAAGTTCCTGCTCCAAAAAAGCCCTGGGTTTTGACAACAAACAAGGTGAACAGAATAAGAAGCAAAAGGTGGGCATGGCTGGATGGCCACACTTCTGGCAACATGGGGGTGTGGCCTAATATGCTAATGAGCTGTGCTGTCAGGGTGTGGCCTAATATGCTAATGAGTTCCTGCTGTTGCGTATGGTCTATTATGCTAATGAGTTCCTGCTGGGCTTTTCCGGCAAAGAAAGCCCTGTATACACACACACACAAATTGGAGAGCGGATTCGGCTGGCTTTCGAGCAAGGGAAACCTTTACCTTTACTTATACACAGGTTATTGCTCTCTTTATATAACCACTGCCCTCTAATATTCCAGCTCCCCACATTTATCAATAATTAAGGCAATCTGGCTAACAGTGCTCCCTCGGTCTCTGTAGCTGAGCAGAGATCTGAATCTTGGCCTTCCAGGCTTAAACTCAACATTCTTGTCCTTGGGGGGGTCTATTCAGTGCCATCAAGTCAACCCATGGTGACCCCAATGAATTAGCGTCCCCCCAGATGTCCGACCATAAACAGCTTCGCTCAGGTCTTGCAAAGGGAGGGCTGTGCCTTCCTTGACTGAATGAATCCCTCTCCTGTTGGGTCTTCCTCTTCCCCTGCTGCCTTCAACTTTCTCCAGCATTGTTCTTCTCCAGGGACTTCTCGTCACGTGACCAAAGCACGATAGCCTCAGTTTAGTCATTTTAACTTCTAGGGAGAGTTCAGGCTCGATTTGATCTGGAACCCACTGATTTGTCCTTGACCCCGGCATATTAAACTGGAAACACTAAAGAAAACCAGGTAATCTCGTCTGAAGTTGAACAAGCAAGCATTGAGAGGAGGGCTGCTAGTTTGGAAGTTCTGGAGTTCCAAATGGCATTTTTTGGGGGGGTTTTGGCCACTGTGTTGGACTGGATGGGCCACTGGCCTGACCCAACATTGGCTTCGCTTATGTTCTTAAGTCTGGAGCAGTGATGCTCTGTATTCTTGGGGCTTGGGAGGCAACAGTGGGTGTTCTGACCCAACTGGTGGACCTCCTGATGGCCCCTGGGTTTTGGCCACTGTGTGACATGAGATGTTGGACTGGATGGTCTACTGACCTTATCCAATATGGCTTCTCTTATGTTCTTATGTCTGGGGCAGTGATGCTCTGTGTTCTTGGGGCTTGGGAGGCAACAGTGGGAGTTCTGACCCAACTGGTGGACCTCCTGATGGCCCCTGGGTTTTGGCCACTGTGTTACATGGGGTGTTGGACTGGATGGTCCATTGGCCTGATCCAACATGACTTCTCTTATGTTCTTATGTCTGGGGCAGTGATACTCTGTATTCTTGGGGCTTGGGAAGCAACAGTGGGAGTTCTGACCCAACTGGTGGACCTCCTGATGGCCCCTGGGTTTTGGCTACTGTGTGACACGGGGTGTTGGACTGGATGGTCCATTGGCCTGATCCAACATGGCTTCGCTTATGTTCTTATGTCTGGGGCAGTGATGCTCTGTATTCTTGGGGCTTGGGAGGCAACAGTGGGAGTTCTGACCCAACTGGTGGACCTCCTGATGCCCCCTGGGTTTTGGCCACTGTGTGACATGAGGTGTTGGACTGGATGGTCCATTGGCCTGATCCAACATGGCGTTGCTTATGTTCTTATGTCCTACACCAAGAGGGCTTGAGCACAGACATTTCCTGCTTGAGCATATGTATTAGTAGCCTGGATCGAGGCTTTCGACACACACGACGTGGCCTAAACGGCTCCGGTGTGGCTCATTTCCGAAGCGTGGTGCGTGGCAACGGGATCCCAGCCTGAGCTTGTAGAGACATTTCTTACAAATGCAACCATCACATCGGCAAGGGAGGGAAAAAAGCCAGGCGCAACTTGGCCATTCTGTGCGCATCAGCCACACTCTTAATCAGAGTCACACGCAGCTTTAGTGACACCTCAGCCGGGCGCTTTGGAAGCTTATTTGCTGCTGGAAGGCAGCGGCCACAGCTTCTGGGTTCTGTCTGTCGAATTTTCATGTGTTTGCTGAACATGCTGTGCGAGCGTTTGTTGTCGGCGATTTCGCCTGTGAAATTGAATGCGCCGGCTGGGGGGAAGGCGGCTCCGGCGCAGAGATGGGCCTCCTCACGCCCTGAGGAGCTTGACAGGCATGGTTCTTGCCGGCCTTTGAGCAAGTGGATTAGAACCAGTCTTTAATAATCCCGGCTGGCATGCCGTTGCAACGGCCGACTTCAGCATGGCCCAGCACTGCCTAGATTAGCCTCTTTGGGAATTGCTTCAGTTAGTTCAGCTCAAAATGGATATTGAGGAGATGTTGCAGAATTTGGCAATAATGGAGCAACCGCACAAAAGGTCCCTTTGCTGTTATTATTGGTAGGGTTGCCAAGTGCAGGTTGTGAAATTCCTGGAGACTTTGGGAGTGGAGCCCAGAGAGGGCAAGGTTTGGGAAATCAGCGGGGTATAATGCCACAGAGTCCACCCTCCAAAGCAGTCGTCTCCTCCAGGGGAACTGCTCTTGGAATCATAGAATGTTAGAGTTGGAAGGGACCTTGCAGGTCATCTAGTCCAACCCCCTGCACTCTGCAGGAACACAGCCAAAAGATGGCCCTACATACCTACAACACACCTGAAAGATGGTCGTCCAGCCTCTGCTTGAAAACATCCAGCATCCACCACCTCCCGAGGCAGTCTGTTCCACTGCTCAACCACTCTTACAGTTAGGAAGTTTCTCCTGATATCTAGCCGGTAACGATTCCCTCGACATTTCCACCCATTAGATCTAGTCTTGCAATCCGGAGCAAGAGAGAATAGATCTGCTCCATCTTTTACATGGCAGCCCTTCAAATACTTGAAGACTGCCATCATGTCCCCTCTAAGCCTTCTCTTTCCCTGGCTAAACATACCCAACTCTTTCAGCCTTTCTTCGTAAGACTTGGATTCCAACCCTCTCACCATCCTGGTCGCCCTCTTCTGGACACGCTCAAGCTTGTCAACATCCTTCCTAAAGTGTGGTGCCCCAAACTGGACACAGGTCTCCAGGTGAGGCCTGGATCTTAGATTCAAGTCTTCTTAAACTCGGCTTCCGTTCTGGGATTCATGGCGTCCTGACGTGCTCTGGCTTGCTCGTAGAGCTCCCAGAGCAAACGGAGGGTCTTGACGACAGGGTGGGCTTCCAATAGCCCACCGCAGATCCCCCCAGGCAGGGGGGTGACTGGCAGAGAGCCTGGCCCGAGAGAGGAGTTGAGATCGGCTGATAGCGGGGCTTTAAAGAGCGCCGCGACCAGCCTTGATCCCCTCCCCCAGAGAAGGCACTTCGGAAAATCTCTACAAGACCCCACCGAGTTGGATTCTCAACATAAGAACGCATGACCCAGACCTCCAAGACATTCTACAGAAACTGATATCAAGGAAACACTGCTATAACAAGACACTGACTTTGAAGGTAACTTTTTAAAATTGCTCACCGGAGACGCGTTTCGGCCGAAAATAAACAACATCCGATGAAGCGCATGATCGTGCACTATCTGCTGTACTAACATTGGAGCGGAAAAAGTGCAGTTAAACAGCTAAAAAAGGCCAAAAAGCCGAATTGTTGATCATTCCTGCGGTTAAATTATTGACTTTAAAATAGAAACTAACAGTAACTCCGCGAGAATTGCAGTGGAAAAGTACTGGAGCTGCTGCAGCAGAAATCAGCAAAACAGGAAGTGACTTCAGAACAGACAAGTAATCATCCTAGAGAAGACCAAGGAGGCCGGAAGAAGGGAAGAAACCAGGAACAAGGGGGACCATTAAGATTGCCGGACAGGAAGTGAGTACCCGGAAGAACCATTTACCATAGAGAAATTGCGCCCGCCATTTTGGGAAGGTCAGAAAAATTTTCTTTGATTTTAAACGAAAGACTTAATATAAAAAAGTGAAACCAGTGCGATTTAGGTGGGCACAAGAAGGACTTTGATTTAGAGTGTGTTGGAGGGAAGATTGTGAACAACGGCTTACGACCTGCGGCAACGACAGAGGGCAAATACCTGGTCCTCCCCGAAAATGGCTGGAAAAGAGGAAAAAAAGCTACAGGGCATGATGGAAGCTATGGAAAAACGAGTGATGGACGCGATTCTGAAGCTTGAAAAGACCGTTATATCAGAGGTAACAGAGCTGAAAAAAGAAATGTCTGGAATTACAAAAGAGATACAGACGCTGACCAAAAGAGCAGATGAGATGGATGTAAGGGTGAAGGGAGTAGCATCTAATATAGCTGAGGTCACTTTAGAAACAGATAAAGTGAATGTGATGGTCCAATACAATGCAATGATTAATCATATGAGATTCAGGGGGATCCCTGAAGATAAGAATGAGGACATCCATTCAGTCATGGTAGATGCTGTTGCAGATTTTTTGAAAATGGAAGAGGAGAGAGTGGCGTGCACAGATTGATGTGGTATACAGAGTCAATTCTGCGATTGCGCAAAGGAAAAAATTACCTAGAGATGTAATTGTCCAGTTTATATCTAAGAAGTTGAAGGAGGATTTGTTTAAGCAACAATTTCAGGACGACTTCACAATTGGCAACAAGAAAATCATGGTCCTAAAGGAACTACCCAGAGCGATGCTTCAGGACAGACGACTTTTTAAAGACCTGATTGACAAGCTGAAATCAGAGGGCATAAGATATAGATGGGAAATTCCTAAAGGTGTCAGTTTTTCATTCAAACAGAAGAGAGTCACCATCAAGTCAGTTGACCAAATGACCAGATTCATCAATGATAATTTTATAGACTCTGATAAATAATTACAGAATCAACATGGAGAGTCAAATAATTTCATGGAATGTTAATGGACTGAACTCACCCCAAAAAAGGAAAAATGTCAGACTCTGGTTGGAAAAACAGAAATGCGATATTGTTTGCTTGCAAGAAACACATATTAAAAAATCAGATGCCAAATTTTTGATTCAAAAAAGATTAGGAGAGGAATTTTATTCACTCTCCTCTCAAAAGAAAAAAGGAGTAGTTACATATATTAAAAAAGAGTTGGAACCAAAAGAAATTTTCAAAGACAATGAAGGGAAATTTTTGGCGGTAGAAGTTGTGCTGCAGAATAAAAAGACATTAATTGTTAATCTCTATGCTCCCAATGGGGCAAAAGAAAACTTTTTCAGAATTTGTGGGAACAATTACGACAGTTGACCTATGAGCAAATGATTTTAATGGGCGATTTTAATGGTACTGTTGACAATGTTGTTGATAGAAAATCAAAAAAAGGAATTGAGGCCATGGGCAAACTTCCTAAAGTCTTTTTCCAGTTGATTAAACATGAACATTTGGCAGACGTTTGGAGAACTAAACATCCCAGAGACAGTGAGTACTCTTTTTATTCATCAAGACACGAGTCTTTTTCCAGGATAGATATGATGTGGATGACAGAGAACCTAATCTTGCAAACACGCAAAATTGAGATACTACCTAGGACTCTTTCTGACCACAGTCCGATAAAATGGTCAACGTATGTTAAGAGAAAAAAATTTCGATGGCGACTCAACGAAGATTTGCTGGACAAGCAAAATATTGTGGATAAAATAAGGACAGAAACCCAAACATACTTTCAACTGAACTTAAATAAAAGTGTACAGACGCAAACGGTATGGGAAGCCTACAAGGCTGTGATGAGAGGACATCTGATTGCAATTAATAATAATGAAAGGAAACAACAAATGAAAATAGACAAAGAAATTATGGGAAATATTCGGAAAAAAGAAACAGAACTTAAGAAAAGGCCTGGTAAAAAGAAGATTTTGAGAGAATTGAGGATCCTAAGGGAGCAATATGCGGCAAGGTTGAACAAAGAAGTATTTTGGAACTTGAAAAAATTGCAACAGAAATCCTTTGAAGGTGCAAATAAACCTGGCAAATATTTAGCATGGCAATTAAAGAAAAGAAGAGAGAATAAAACAATCACTTGTTTGAAAGATGGAAATAAAGAGATCTTGGACCCAGGAGGAATTAAAAGGGAATTTTTCAAATACTATGCGACTCTCTTTCAATCGAAACAAGCAGATCCTCAAAAAATGTTGGATTACCTATCCAAAGTTAATTTGATACAACCAAATCCAGAAATGAAAACACTCCTAAATGCTGCAATAACTAAGGACGAAATTAGTAAAGCAATAGCCGAGGCAAAAATCTCCAAAGTCCCAGGCCCGGATGGCTTTTCAGCTAAATTTTATAAAAAATTTCATGAAGATTTGGTTCCGGTGCTGGAGATTCTTTTAAATGAAATTAGAAAGACAGGAAAGATCCCTGACTCCTGGAATGAAGCTGCAATCACCTTAATTCCTAAAGAAATGCAAGATTTAACAAATGTTAAAAACTATCGGCCCATTTCATTATTGAACAACGATTATAAAATATTTGCAAAAATATTGGCAGAGCGCCTTAAAAAGTTTTTGAAAGATACTATTGTGGAAGATCAAGCTGGTTTTTTACCAAATAGACAAATTAAAGACAATATGAGGGTTGTATTGGACGCAATTGAGTATTATGACAAACATCCTGAAAAAGAAGTCGCTTTTTTATTTTTGGACGCAGAGAAGGCCTTTGATAATTTAAATTGGGAATTTATGTTTAAAGTGCTTGAGAAATCTATGATGGGCGTAGAATTTACAAGAATGATCCAATCGATATATAAAGAACAAAAAGCTTCGGTGATTGTTAATGCAGAATCAACAGATATGTTCCGGGTAAGAAAAGGTACTAGACAAGGTTGTCCCCTGTCACCATTGTTATTTATCTGGATTTTGGAGATTTTGCTACAAGCGGTCAGAGATGATGTTAATATAAAAGGGTTGAATATTGGAGGTTTTTCATTTAAATTAAGAGCATTTGCGGATGATATCATGTTTATTGTTGAAGATCCTGTTAATAATATGCCTAAGGTATTTGAAAAAGTAAGAGAGTTTGGTGATCTTGCAGGGTTTTATGTCAACAAAAATAAATCTAAGATACTGTGTAAAAATATGATTGGTACAAAGCAACAAATGTTACAAAATGTGACAGAATGTGAAGTGGTTAAAAGGGTTAAGTATCTGGGAGTTGAAATTACAATGAAAAATATAGATTTGTTCAAGAATAATTATGAAAAATTGTGGGGTTCGATAAAGAGTGATTTAGAAAAATGGGAAAAACTAAGGTTATCTCTTCTTGGAAAAATTGCCGTTATTAAAATGAATGTACTGCCCAGGTTAATGTTTTTGTTTCAGACAATACCAATTGTGAAAGATGGAAAAGTGTTGGTAAAATGGCAAAGAGAAATCTTTAAGTTTATCTGGGCAGGGAAGAAGCCAAGAATAAAAATGAAGATAATGTATGATACTAAGGACAGAGGTGGCTTCCAAGTCCCGAATTTGCGTTTGTATCATGAAGCAGTATGTATGTCTTGGTTATCTGAATGGGTAAATTTGGAAAATAGAAAACTTTTAGCTCTTGAGGGGCACGATTGCAGATTTGGCTGGCATGCCTATCTTTGGTATGGGAAAAACAAAGCTGACTCCATGTTTAAGCATCATTATGTAAGGAGGACATTGTTTGATGCATGGACCAGGTATAAGGATACAATATCGGATGAAAGGCCTCTGTGGATTGTTCCAGCTGCAGTTATACATTTGTTTTCAGAATATAGAGGCAATGATTGGTTGAAGTATCAGGAATTGTTGCAAAGAGAAGGGAAAAAATATGTTTTAAAACCAAATAATGAATTAGAATTTGAGTATGGTTGGCTACAATATTGTCAAATAAGGGACATTTATAAAAAAGATTGTAAAGAGTTTGGTTTTAGGGCTATGAATGATGATTTTGAGAATATATGGTTGAAAAAAGAACGGAAAATGATATCAAAAATGTATAAAACTTTGTTGACTGTATATACTTTGGATGAAACCGTTAAAGAACAAATGATAAAGTGGGCCATAAATATGAACAAAGAAATTTCTATGGAATCATGGGAATTTTTGTGGAAAAGATCTTTTAAAATGTCCACTTGTATTAACGTAAAAGAAAATTGCTATAAGATGATGTATAGATGGTATATGACACCAAAAAAGATTGCTAATATTAGCATGGATAAGAACTTGAGTAATAAATGTTGGAAATGTAAAAAAGTAGAGGGTTCTTTTTACCATATGTGGTGGTCATGTGATAAAGCGAAAGCATATTGGTCTAATATACATTGTGTGATGCAGAAAATATTGAAAACCCCAATTGAGAGAAAGCCTGAACTTTTTCTCCTCGGTTTGACAATGGAAAAAATTCCACAAGAGAAAAGGACACTGTTATGGTACATGATTACGTCGGCGAGAATGGCCTTTGCTCAGCATTGGAAAATGGAGAAGGTACCAGATATACATGACTGGTTGAGAAAATTGTTTTTTTTAGCAGAAATGGACAAAATGACAAAGAAATTAAATGGACAAATGGCAGAACAGTACTTAAAAGACTGGGAAGGATTGAAATTGTATCTAGAAACTGAATATAGAATGAAGGGGAAAATATATAATTTGGATATGTACGGATATTGAATGAGAAGTGAAATGAATTTTGAACTGTATGTACTGTTATACATAATATGCTGAAATTGTAGAGGTTACATATAATTTAAATGTGTTACCTGGTTTGTCGAGGTATTTAAGTCTAAACTTGATTGCCTTATAATTTTTTCTGTTTGTTATTAGCAGTGTTGGAAGCCTATTAGGGGGTGGGGGGATTGGGATCTTACTTTTTGGAAACTGTATTGGTAACGTGATTGGAAATGTCGAATATATCCCAATAAAAATTTTGTTTCAAAAAAAAAAAAAAAAAAGTCTTCTTAAACTCCTATGTTCCATCTGCAGAATTCCAAGTTATGTAGTTGGGTAGCTCTCCAAGCTGAACTGGGACAACCATCCCTTACAGCTTGGTTGAAGGCTTTCCCCCGGAAGTAAGAATTGTACACTCCGACATCCTAGAGGGCTACCTCAGCTTAGTCAGAGAGGACTCTTATGTTTCCCACTGGGATAAACTTGTCGAGCAAGGACTACAGCTCCTCAGTCTTTCCTTGGATGCCCTTTATTCAGTTTCCAGACAGGAAGCCATAAGAGTGAATAAGAAACATCTGTGTATATGATTAGAACAGTACAATCTGTAGAGCACGATGTGTTCTACTCGATTTGCTGGTATTCTTCTACCTGGAGAGCTCCCCGATTATTACTGCTCATATTTGACTGTTCCTCGCTATGGGCTTGCTTTTATGCTGTTGCGCCTTAATGCCCTACCATTTAGAGTTCTGCAAAGCGGGTATCTTAAGACACCATCCTCCGATAGAATGTGAGACCCTGGTGCAGGCAACACAGACACCCTGTGCCACGTGACCGTTGAATGCAATTACTTCTCCGAGCCTAGAAATCTTTCAGTTCTTCGTTTGCTTCAAAGTAGAGATCATATGGAGACATTGCCTCTTTTATTGGAAGGCAATAGCAGACCCATCGCTCTTTCAGCTGCGGAATTTTATGCATCTGTGATAGATTTTCGCAGCCGTTCAAATGGGGTCAGCTTCTGCTATATTTTAGTAATCTGCTTCGAACTAATAAGTTAAGCAGTATGAGGTAGACCGACAGACGATGGATGGATGGATGGATGTAGGGCTCTTTTTGCAGCAGGAACTCCTTTGCATATCAGGCGACACGCCCCTAATGTAGCCAATCCTCCAAGAGCTTACAGTAGCTCCTGTAAGAAGAGCTCTGTAAGCTCTCGGAGGATTGGCCACATTAGAAGGCGTGTTGCCTAATATGCAAAGGAGTTCCTGCTACAAAAGAGCCCTGAATGGATGGATGGACGGACAGATGGACAGACAGACAGCAATTATGGGAGCTCTCCCGGCCCCAACTGGAGGCTGGCCCTAATTATTGGGCCTGTGGTGGAACAGTCCCGCTGTCCCCTGATCGCACCGTTCAGCCCTCCAAGGCATCTAGGCTCCCAGTGACCCAAGCCCCTTCCTGGAGCTGCGTTGCTCTCCCGCCTCTCAGACAGGTTGTTATCTTTCTCTCGGTCTTCGGTACGCTGCCACCAGCCAGTCATTCTAGGAAACACCCTCCAGAGGGCCAGTGCCCCCACCTTCCCTTCCATGTCCCCATTTTAAGGCTCCACCTAGTGCCTGCGTCAATCACTACTGAACAACCGGTGACCATGTGGGCAGTTCACCAGACTGGCACGCTCCAGGGGAAACAGTGATTTAGTCACGGACCACCTCTCTTCCTGGGCTCCCGTTTCAAATAGCGAGTCTGAAAGGTGGGGGTAGGGTTGCCAAACTCCAGGTGGTGCCTGGAGATACCCTGGTATTACAACTGATCTCCGGGCAACAGAGACCAGTTCACCTGGAGAAAATGGCCACTTTGAAGGTAGACTCTTTGTCACAGAAGTCCCTCCCCTCTCTAAACCCCACCCTCCTCATGCTCCACCCCCAAATACCCAGGGATTTCCCAATCCAGAGTTGGCAACCCTTGGTGGAGGTTGAAGTGATCCAGAAGGGCCTTTTGTCTTTACGAAGCTTTGATGGATGGTACTTGGGAGCAGCTGACTTACCCCCTCATGCCTGTCTTCTGCAAGAAGAGACTAATTTTAAAAACTAAGCAGAGGGGGAGGGCCTGTCAAACAAAAAGGTATTTCTTCACGGGGTTGCATCTTCCTGGTTCTCTCGTCCATAGAGTCCCACCTTACCTTGGCCCAAGAGGCCAATGCTGGATCAGGCCAGTCCAACACTCTGGGTCACACAGTGGCCAAAAATACCAGGTGCCATCAGGAGGTCCAGCAGTGGGGCCAGGACACAAGAAGCCCTCCCACTGTTGCCCCCCCTTCAAGCACCAAGAAGACAGAGCCTCACTTGCCCCAGACTGAGAGTTCCTATCTATACCTTGTGGCTAATAGCCACTGATAGACTTCTGCTCCAGATGTTTCTCATAAGAACACAAGAGAAGCCAATGTTGGATCAGGCCAATGGCCCATCCACTCCAACACTCTGTGTCACACAGTGGCCAAAAATACCAGGTGCCATCAGGAGGTCCAGCAGTGGGGCCAGGGCACTAGAAGCCCTCCCACTGTTGACCTCCCCCCCAAGCACCAAGAAGACAGAGCCTCACTTGCCCCAGACCAAGAGTTCCTATCTATACCTTGTGGCTAATAGCCACTGAGGGAATTCTGCTCTTAACATAAGAACAGAAGAGAAGCCCATGTTGGATCAGGCCAATGGCCCATCCAGTCCAACACACTGTGTCACACAGTGGCCAAAAATACCAGGTGCCATTAGGAGGTCCAGCAGTGGGGCCAGGACAATAGAAGCCCTCCTGCTGTTGACCCCCCCAAGCACCAAGTATACAGAGCATCACTTGTCCCAGACCAAGAGTTCCTATCTATACCTTGTGGCTCATAGCCACTGATGGACCTCTGCTCCAGATGTTTATCTAATTCCCTTTTTGAAACTGCCCATGCTTGTAGCTGCCACCACCTCCTGTGGCAGTGAATTCCATATGTTTTAATCACTCTTTGGGTGAAGAAGTACTTCCTTTTATCTGTTCTAACCTGACTGCTCAGCAATTTCATGGAGTGCCCACGAGTTCTTGTATTGTGAGGAAGGGAGAAAAGGACTTCTTTCTCGACCTGCTCTATCCCATGCATAATCTGATAAACCTCGATCATGTCACACCCTCAGCCATCGTTTCTCCAAGCTGAAGAGCCCCAAGCATTTTAACCTTTCTTCATAGGGAAAGTGTTCCAACCCTTTTAGACTTTTCATCTTCCCCTAACTCTGCACCATCCAAACTCCCATTTTCTTATCCAGGTTTCCAGTAGCTGCCAGCACACTCCTCCATTGTTTTCAGACTGTCGAGGTTCGTATGCTGAAATGAACTGAAACCTAATTAGCAAAAGCTGCAATAGGCACAGGCTCCTTCTGTCTTGCAGTGCAAAGAGGCCGCTGGCTAGTTAAACCGGCCAAATGCAGTTCACTTAATGCCTTCGTTCTGTTTATCTTTTCATTCCAGATTAAATTTGTCAGCACAACATAATCTCTGCAGAGTGCATTCGGGAGAAGTTCGCTTTCCTAGAATCGTAGAGTTGAAAGGGACCTCCAGAGTCACATAGAAGAAGACGGAGAGATTGGATTTATACCCCGCCCTTCACTCAGAGTCTCAGAGCGGCTTACAAACTCCTTTCCCTTCCCCTCCCCACAACAGACACCCTGTGAGGTCGGTGGGGCTGAGAGAGCGCTGACAGAAAATGCTTTTTCCGGAACAGCTGTGTCAGAGCTTGTGACTGACCCAAGGTCACATCAGCAGGTGCAAGTGGAGGAGTGGGGAATCAAACCCAGTTCTCCCAGATTAGAGTCTGCCCACTTAACCACTACACCTAACTGGCTCTCAACCAGTCCAACCCCTTGTACAATGCGGGAAATTCACAAATATCTCCCCATCCATACCCCCAGTGATCGCTGTTTGGTGTGGTGGTGAAGTGCATGGACTCTAATCTGAAAGAATCGGGTTTGATTCCTCCACTTGCAGCTGCTGGATGACCTTGGGCAAGCCATAGTTCTGTCAGAGCTGTTCTTGAAAGAGCAGTTCTCGAGAGAGCTTTCTCAGCCCCACCTACCTCACAGGGTGTCTGTTGTGGGGAAGGGAAGGGAAAGGATTTTGCAAGCTGCTCTGAGACTCCGAGTGAAGGGCGGGATAGAAATCCAATCTTTTCTTCCTCTTCTTTTTCCATGACCAGAAGATGACTAAAAACCTCCAGGCTCTCCAGCTAAACTGGCCTGGAGAAAAATTGCTTCCTGGCCCCAAAGTGGTGATCAGCATTTCCCTGGTTGTGTAAGAAAGGGCCACAAGAACTAAGCATCGATGCAAACTTTCCTGCCCTTGTGTCAGGTTCAACAGCAAGCAAGTCCAGGCACACTTTACTCAGAAAGTTATGCTTTATTGGAATACCAGTCTGCTGCCCATTAATGCAGAGTCATTGTCAGGAATAACGGGTGTAGCGTGGGGAGCTGTGTGTATACTCTGATGCTTCAACTAGCCAAGCAAATGAAATCCAAGTGCGCGTGCGGGAAATCTCCCGGCGGGACATTACATCATTAATGGGAGATCACCGCCCCCCCATAAGAGGGCCGATATATTCCCACCGGCTGTGAACCCAAGCCCTCCCCTCTGTTCAAGGTTACACAGATAGTGGCTTCCAGCAGAGGAATTTCTCCCACGGTTTGCCTTAGCAAAGCAAAGCAAGGGACGAGGTTTACAGAACACATGGCAGTTATCTGACACCTCGAAACGGAGGACAATTTTTGAAGAAATGGGAAGTGTACAGAGACCCACATACCTGCAGAGAAATGTTTACCTCTAATCCTTTCTTTCCCAGGGAAGGGGAAAAAACCACTCCTCCCATTCGAGAACAAAGTGAACAAGGACAAAAAAGAAATCTAATTTGATTGGTCAGCGGACTATTTTTATTCTCGTCTCACGTCAGCTGCCGGCACTGTTTGTATTTCCTGTTCAGGGCCACATGCTGGTTTGCAGAGAATGGGACACAAAGCCCGGACTTCTTCATGGGACGCCAAGGCCCTGCAGCCTCCCTTTCTTATTTATCTAGTGCAGCGGCTGAGCCGGAGTTCTCCTTCGGCGGAGGCTATGAGCTGGGGAAATCAGCAGGCCTGAGTGGAAAGGAAGGAGGACTTGGCCCTGATCCCTCTCCTTGCGGGCGTGGCCTTCCTCCAGCCCGATCCCTGCAGACAAGGAAGAATTCCTCCTGACCTTTGGTGAGTCTCTAAGAAGCAGCAGGAGAACAGCCAGATGAAGGCCTGCATCAATGTGGAGACTTTGTGGACATGTTTTCAGGAGACTGTTATGTATTGGAATGGCCACATGTATGGGTGCACAAACTCCTACCGCTCACGTGAATAAGTGCAGCTTTGGCTGCATAACAACCACTGGCTAGAATTCTGGGACAGACCTAGAGGTCGCCTAGCTGGTCTGTCTTGAGTTTGAGCTGAAATCACAATAAACCACGAGCTGATCCCTCTACGCATCTGAACCCAGTATATTTCAGAGACATTGCAATGGCAATCACATTTTGGCATAAGCTCCGTAGGCAGGAACATAAGAACATGAGAGAAGCCATGTTGGATCAGGCCAGTGGCCCATCCAGTCGCACAGTTACCCAAACCCAGGGGTCATCAGGAGGTCTGCCAGCGGGGCCAGAACTCCAGAAATCCTCCCACTGTTGCCCCCAAGCACCAAGAATACAGAGCATCACTGCCGCAGACAGAGTGTTCTATCTATACCTTGTAGTCACTGAGGAACCTCTGCTCCATATGCTTGTCCAATCCCCTCTTGAAGCCGTCCCTGCTTGATAGCTGCCACCACCTCCTGTGGCAGTGAATTCCATGTGTTCATCACTCTTTGGGTGAAGAAGGACTTCCTTTTATCCGTTCTAACCCGACTGCTCAGCAATTTCATGGAGTGCCCATGAGTTCCTGTATTGCGAGAAAGGGAGAAAAGTACTTCTTTCTCAACCTGCTCTATCCCATGCATAATCTGATAAACCTCGATCGTGTCACCCCTCAGCCGTCATTTCTCCAAGCTAAAGAGCCCCAACCGCTTTAACCGTTCTTCATGGTGTTCCATCCCCTTGATCATTTTAGTTGCCCTTTTCTGCTCCTGAACCAGCTGAAGTTAATGAATTAGAGACACAGGAGCCTCCAGATACATTGCCGGCAGCAGCCCACGAAGCACAGCTGCAGGAAAGTAGCCCACCAGGCTCCACCCTCCATTATAACAGCAAGGGAAGAGCTCCAGCAAGACTTAAGAATGCGCAGACAGAGTGCTTGCCTCTTGGCTTGGCACCAGCTGTTTAATGAAAGCAGTTCTGAGTATGTGCAGGAGCACCTCCAAGAAGATGGCTGTAAATCAGTCTTGTTAAGGAATGGCTATATAAATCAGAGGAGCTGCGGTGGCTCAAGTGGTTAAGATGCTGAACTGCAGGCTGTGGAAGGTCAGTAGTTCAAGACCCGTGAGTGCCGCATGACGGGGTGAGCTCCCGTCTCTAGTTCCAGCTCCTGCCAACCTAGCAGTTCGAAAGCAAGAAATTGCAGGTAGATAAATAGGCACCACTTCAGTGGGAAGATAACAATGTTCCGTGTGCCTTGGTGTTTAGTCATGCCGGCCACATGACCACGGAAATGTCTTCGGACAGCGCTGGCTCTTCGGCTTTGAAACGGAGATGAGCACCGCAACCCTAGAGTCGGATTCGACTGGATTTTGAGCAAGGAAACCTTTATATAAATCAGACCTGGAGAACTGCAGATTGTGGAAGTAACTTGTCACAACCTTGTGAACTTTGGGACCAGTGCTCTGGACTATGTGTGCCTCCTGTGACCTTTGGACTGGCCCTTGGCTCTGCTTTTTGGACCTGCCCGAACCTTGCTCATCAACAACCTCGGACTGCGTTGACTCTGCTTTCCTGAACAACCCATGAACTCTGACTGCTGCTAAACTGGTGTTTGGTCTCTGGATGGGACTCTTGACTGTGGCCTGGCTCTGTGGCCTCACTCTGCCGGTATTCCAGGACACAGCTCCTCCTGCTGCTGCTACAGGTCCCTCCATGTGACAGCTCTGTCTGCTCGGTGCAAGGTTTCAATCTGAGGAGAGCGCAGTACTAATACTGCTCAGCAGGGTCTTGTTTTGCCTGAGGCTGGTGTGGCGCTGGTGGAATGCATCAGTTGCTACAACAAGATGTTCTAGCAGCGCTGCCTGCAGGGACTCAAACAGGCGATGGGAGATTTAGTTGCTGCTCTGTTGTTGCTGGATTCCTTAGGTAACACACTTGTGCCTCACGTGGAGGCAGCCATGTTGGTGGTACAAGGCGGATAAGAGCCGGTTTGTTTTTTTGGGTGGTTTTTTTTGCTTTGCTTTGATAGGTTTGTCTGCAGAACCATCTGAAGGGCGGAGGATGTGGAGTTTAGAAGAAAAGAAGAAGAGAGAAGAGATTGGATTTCTACCCCGCCCTTCACTACCCAAAGGTGTCTCAGAGCGACTCACAAACTCTCTTCCCTTCCCCTCCCCACAACAGACACCCTGGGAGGTAGGTGGGGCTGAGAGATCTCTGACAGAAACTGCTCTTTGTCAAGGACAGCTCTTATCAGAACTACGGCTTGCCCAAGGTCATCCAGCAGCTGCAAGTGGAGGAGGAGTGGGTGAATCAAACACGGTTCTCTTAGATTAGAGTCTGCACACTTAATCACGACACCAAACTGGCTTTACACATTCAAGGGCTGCCGGCCTTCGTCAAGTGAAGCACTGCCTTTGCTGTAGGTAGGGCTGCCAACTCCAGGTGGGGGAAATTCCTGGAGATTTGGGGGCGGTGCCAGGGCAGAGACCTCAGCAGGGCGTAATGTCGGAGGTCACCCTCCAAAGCAGCCATTTCCTCCCGGAGAGCTGACCTCTGTCCTCTGGTGACCAATCATGACGTGGGGGATACGTGAGACAGCCTTGCCGTGGTTTATCTCATTTCTTCACCGTTGGGGACAGATGGTGGCACTTGGGGAGAGAGCTCCAGGCCCCACCTGGAAGGGAGGAGTGATAACTGCTGGGTTCCACGGATGAGCAGACCCCGAGTCTAGAGATCAGCTCAGTTTTATTAGTGATTCAGCAGATACAAGACAAAAACTCCAGGGCTGCAGCAGCCCTGTTTAAATAGCATGCAGACACCACACCCAACTCCCAACGATAGGCTATTTCCATAACATTAATTCCTCATTGGTCACCTCCAGAGTCCTGGTGGGCTATTGTTCTAGAGCTCTAAGCTCAGCCGGTCTCTGGTAGACAGTCCTGGGATGTCCCAGCCCCAATACATGACAGGAAGAAGAGGGGAGAGCAGAGATTGAATTTATCCCCTGCCCTTCGCCACCCGACGGAATCTCAGAGCGGCTCACAATCTCCTTTCCCTTCCCCTCCCGGCCACAGACACCCTGTGAGGCAGGCGGGGCCGAGAGAGCTCTTTCGAAAACTGCTCCTGAGAGAACAGCTCGGAATGAACTTGTGACTGACCCAAGGTCACACCAGCAGGTGCAAGTGGAGGAGTGGGGAAATCAAACCCGGTTCTCCCAGGTTAGAGTCCGCGCACTTCACCACGACACCAAAGGGCTTCTCAGGGTCTCCACAGGGAAGGAATGCAAACCCTTGAAAAGAAAATCACTCAGAGAGGCGATTTTTTTTCCGCTTGGTTGGACTTTCCATCCTCTCACCCCACCCCAGGGAAGGGAAGGCCTGTTTCAGAGTCTCTGTGTGTGTAGGTCTCAGAAGGGGTTGCCAGCCTCCAGGGCCTGCCTGGGGACCTCCCACTATTACAACTGAACTCCAGATGGCAGAGATCAGTTCCTCTGGAGGAAAAGGCTGCTTTGGAGGGTGGAGTCTATGCCATTAAAGCCTGCTGGGGCTCCTCCCCTCCCCAAACCCCGCCCTCCACAGGCTCCACCCCCGAAATCTCCAGGTCTTTCCCAACCCAGAGCAGCCAGTCCGAACTCAAGATCCTTTGTGTCCAGTTGGGCACCTTTAAAGCCAGCAGAGTTTTATTCACGGTATAACCTTTTGGGTGCAAGCCGGCTTCTTCAGAGATACAGTGGAACAGATTACACTGGGCGATTATACTTAAGCATCTTTAAATGACCCTTCCTAACGACAACCTCCACCCCAGTGTGGTGTAGTGGTTAGGAGCGCAGACTCTAATCTGGGAGAACCGGGTTTGGTTCCCCACTCTTTCTCCACATGCAGCCAGCTGGATGACCTTGGGCAAGCCACAGTTCTCTCAGAGCTGTCAGAATCACAGAATCATAGACTGTTAGGGTTGGAAGGGACCTTGCAGGTCATCTAGTCCAACCCCCTGCACTCTGCAGGAGCAAAGCCGAAAGGGAGCCCTACATACCTACAACATCCCCGAAAGATGGTCGTCCAGCCTCCGCTTGAAAATGTCCAGCAAAGGAGCATCCACCACCTCCCAAGACAGTCTGTTCCACTGCTCAACCACTCTTACAGTTAGGAAGTTTCTCCTAATATTTAGCTAGTAATGACTCCCTTGTCATTTCCACCCATTCGATCTAGTCTTGCAATCCAGAGCAAGAAAGAATAGATCTGCTTCATCTTCTACATGACAGCCCTTCAGATATTTGAAGACTGCAATCATGTCTCCTCTAAGCCTTCTCTTTCCCAGGCTAAACATATCCAACTCTTTCAGCCTTTCCTCCTGAGACTTGGATTCCAACCCTCTCACCGTCCTGGTCACTCTCTTCTGGACATGCTCAAGCTTGCCAACATCCTTCCTAAAATGTGGTTCCCAAAACTGGACACAGGATTCCAAGTGAGGCCTGACTATGGCATAATAGAGCGGAACGACCACCTCCCGTGATCTGGACACAAGGCTTCTGTTAACGCATCCTAAGATTGCATTAGCTTTCTTCGCAGTCACATCGCACTGCAGGCTCATGTTGAGCTTGTGATCAACCAGAACACCCAGATCCCTTTTACATGTGCTGCTGTCAAGCCAAGTCCCTCCCATTCTATATCTGTGCCTTTGATTTTTTGTGCCCAGGTGTAGGACTTTGCACTTATCTCTGTTGAATTCCATTTTATTTGCCTCAGCCCACTGTTCCAGCCTATCTAGATCATTCTGAATCCTGACTGTGTCTTCTTCAGAATTAGCAACCCCACCCAGCTTTGTGTCATCTGCAAATCTGATAAACATCCCCTCTATGTCTTCCTCCAGGTCATTTATAAAAACATTGAACAACACCGGGCCCAGGACCAATCCCTGCAGCACTCCACTCGAGACTTCCCTTCATGTAGACGCAGAGCCATTTACAAGCACTCGTTGGGTACAATTTTTCAACCAACCATGAATCCATCCAACGGTTGCACCATCCAGTTCTCTCAACAGCCGTCTTCAAAAGAGATCGCTCAGCCCCACCTACCTCACAGGGTATCTGTTTGTCAGCCACTCTGAGACTCTGACTGAAGGGAGGGGTATAGATCCCATCTCTTCTTCTTTTCTTCTCCTATAAGTAATGGTTGAGGGTGTTCCGTTCCACTGTATCTAATGAAGTGTGCTTGCAGACAAAAGCTTAAATTGTGAATAAAACTTCATTGGTCTTAAAGGTGTCGGACTGGACTCAAACTTTGTTCTGCTGCTTCGGACCAACACAGTGACGGACCCCACCTGAATCGAGATCCTTTAGTCATTGTACAAACAGAGATGTCTAGACTTGATACCTCCCTCAGAAGAGAGACAGAAAGAGAGAGGAAAGAGGGAGAGGGAGAGGCACAGGCACAGATACTTAACTAGTTCAGCTTTATTGACTTAACAAATAGTATAATGCGGGAAGGAAGAGAAAAGGCAATTCAACATGCAGGAATTATTTCAAGAGCAGTTCTCAGCCGTCCAAATGTGAGAAGAATTTTGAAAAGGCAGTTTTATGCGACCCAGTGGTCAAGCACAATGGGAATTTACTCCTTTCTAATTGATATATCTAATAGGCAAGGCGCCCCACCCCGCGTGCGGATATCTAAATCCGCACCTAGAGGGCATCTAGGGGCAAAGTATTTCCCTGCACATTTGGGGCAATCCTCAGATGAGCAGAAAAATCTAAAATCTTTAAAAAACTATAGGGGGATAGGGCTGAGTCATTATCTTGTAGGAGTCCCCCAGGCTATGAACATGCTAATGGAGGAGCTTTCCTGAGGAGGTTCTTTTGTCTATGGATTGTTTCCTGAGGAGGTTTCCTGTTTCTTGAGGAAAAAAACACAAAATGCTCTACAACTGATAATAGCACTACAGATAAGATTAGAATTTCAACAGCCATTCCACACACAAAAGAACCTCCTCAAGAAACGGGAAACAAGTCATAGACGAAAGAACCTCCTCAGGAGAGCTCCTCCATTAGCATGTTCATAGCCTGGGGAACTCCTACAAGATAATGACTCAGCCCTACCCCACCTTCCAGGGTAGATATAAATTACCTGCCTACCATTTTCCTTCCCACCTTGACACAGAGAGTACTCCCCCTTTCTGTGTTATACCTCTGAGGATGCCAGTCACAGATACTGGTGAAATGTCAGGTCCTACTATGCCAAGACCACGGCCACGCAACCCGGAAAATCTACAGGAACTAATTGCAGTCATCTTCAGGGGCTGTGCTCCAGGTGTCATCTGAGGGTAGATGGGTGAAAACTCAAGACAAGGCCCTTCTTAGTCATGGTACTGAAACTGAAATATCATTATCTTCTGCAGGTAGTGGAAGATCTTTTTCTGTTTTGCTTGGAGCTGCCTTATGAAGCCTTCGATCTGGGTAGGTTTTTAATTGCATTTCTGTATTCAGGCGTGTTGGTCTGTAGCAGCAGGATGAAGTTTGAGTCCATTGGCACCTTTAAGACCAGCAAAGTTTTATTCAAGGTGTCATGATCTATGCAGGATGGAGGTGGGGCCTAGAGGCCTAAGCTCGGGGGGGGGGGCTTTCTGAGAGTCGAAAGCAGACAGCCTACAATCCCCACAACGCTTGGGGACAGTTTTTAGCTAATCAGAATCAGGGACTCTGTGAAAAGTTTGTTTGCTGGTTGCATAGTTTGTGAGGAGTTTTTTGGGTTTTTTTACTGAAGCTGTTAGCTGTGGGAAATGGTGTCCTTGCTCTCCGAGCTAAACTGAAGGTGTTCTTATCTGGTCTCCCAGGGGACAGGCTGGTCTGGTGAGAGAAAGATTTCCCACTTGGCTCAGCCTGAGTGGTAAGCAGGAGGCCTGGTAAGAAGGCTTGTAGGCCTTAAGTGGAACAGTTAAGGAGCAGGACTATTTCTGGGTCGGAACGCACAGGAACGGAGTTCCGGCTGGCTCCCCAGTTGGCCACGCCCAGCAGGAACTCATTAGCATAACAGGCCACATCCAACAGCAGAAACTCATTTGGATTGGCTACATGAGGGGTGTGTGGCCTAACATGCAAAGGAGTTCCTGTTACCAAAAAAAGCCCTGGGGTTTTGACAACAAACAAGGTAAAAGGAATAAGAAGCAAAAGGTGGGTGTGGCTGGATGACCACACTTCTGGTAACATATGGGTGTGGCCTAATATGCTAATGAGCTGTGCTGTCAGGGTGTGGCCTAATGTGCTAATGAGTTTTGGCTGTTGGGTGTGGCCTATTATGCTAATGAGTTCCTGCTAAAATACACAGCTTAAAATAATGCATTAAAATTAACATGGCCACAGAATTTAATTTGTGTTAATTAATCAGACTCAAGGCATTCAACGCCTTCCGTGTGTCTCATCCTCATCCGCTAAAGCAGTGATGAATTTGGCCAGTGACAATGTGATACACGGAAGGCTTTGGATGCCTCGATTTCAGGGTGGTGGTGAAACATCGCGCTTGCTGGCCGACTGGGTCTCTCAGCTTCAGTTTGGAAAGGGAATCACCTCCATTTCACAGTTCCTGTCGGAGTAATCAATATCACAAGCCTTGTAGAAATTGGAAGTCTTGTTTGGATTGGGGATTTTGCAGCTGTAGAAGGCAGGACCTGGGCTCACCTGTAGCCTGTTTCGATCTAGGCAGAGAAGGATACAGACTTGGGGGGGGAACAGGTATTCCTCGATTAAAACCCAACAAGGCCAAATGCAGCTGGTAAAAATTGCTCTGTCGACCAAAGCTGCCTCTGATTTCTTCATTTGCAACACAGATGCTGCTATTCAGTTAATGTACATTCTTAAAGGCCGCGGTGGCTCAGAGGTTAAAACGCTGAGCTGCGTCTTATTTAATCTTAGATAATTTAATCTTAGATTTATCTAAGAATTATCTAAGATTATTTAATCTTAGATAATTTAATCTCAGATAATTTAATGTTAGTAAATCATCTAAGATTAAGTTAAATTAAATTAGTAAATCATCTAGAGGAGCTGTGGTGGCTCAGATGGTTAAGATGCTGAACTGCAGGCTGGAAGGTCGGTAGTTCACCAGTTCGAGACCTGAGTGCCGCGTGACGGAGTGAGCTCCCGTCTCTGGCCCCAGCTCCTGCCAACCTAGCAGTTCGAAAGCAAGAAACTGCAAGTAGATCAATAGGTACTGCTTTGGTGGGAAGGTAACAGCGTTCTGTGAGCCTTGGCGTCTAGTCATGCTGGCCACATGACCACGGAAAGGTCTTCGGACAGCGCTGGCTTTTTGGCTTGAAAACAGAAATCAGAACTGCAGCCCTAGAGTCAGATTCGACTGGCTTTTGAGCAAGGGGGACAAGATTGTTTGAGCAAGATTGTTTCCTGAGGAGGTTCTGAAAGGCTGGACAACACTTACAATTAACATGTCAGATTACACAGGAAAGCCATTGGACTTCATAAACATAAACACAATTTCAACAGGAAAAAAAGAGAGTTTAAAAATAAATGAAAAACAACAGCACTACAGATAAGATTAGAATTTCAACAGCCAATCCACATACAAAAGAACCTCCCGAAGAAACAGGAAACCTCCTCAGGAAACAATCCATAGACAAAAGAACCTCTTCAGGAAAGCTCCTCCATTAGCATGTTCATAGCCTGGGGAGCTCCTACAAGATAATGACTCAGCCCTACCCCACCTGTCTGAGTAGATAGAAATTACCTGCCTACCATTTTTCTTCTCACCTTGACACAGGGAGTCCTCCGTCTTTCTGTGTTATACCTGTGAGGATGCCAGTCACAGCTGCTGGTGAAAAATCAAGTCCTACAATGCCAAGACCACGGCCATACAGCTCGGAAAATCTACAGCAACTAATGAACTCGAGCCATGAAAGCCTTTGACAACATAGACATCAGTTCCCCTGGGGAAAATGGCCGCTTTGGAAGGCGGACTCTATGACATGGTACCCTTCTAAGTTCACTCCCCTCCCCAGACCCTGCCCCCCGCCAAATCTTTAGGAATTTCCCGACCCAGAGCTGGCAACCCTATGAGTACGTGGCATGCTGAATGGTAAATTTTACTTCTTAGTCTCTTGATTTTACTGGGAGCTGTTTTTTGATCATTTTATTCTGGAAAGCAGGATAAACTTATTTTAATCAATACATTAATCAAAATACCATTTAGAGTGATAATGAAAGCACATTATATGGCAATCAACAGTCCATAATAACCAGCAGAGGAAATAAGCTAATCAGTATAGCGCCAGTCACGGATCCTGTGCATTTTATTTGATGCCTGTCTGAACGGAAGAAGTCGGAGGAACGGACTCAAATCAGCCAGAGCCCCAACTGTGGGGTCCTGAATCTCAGTTGGCCGTTCCGGTTGTAAAAAAAAATAAAATAACCAAGACAAGATTTCCAAGCATTTCTAAATGCCAGCACCCCTCGGTTTGCAAATCAACCACTGTTTTTCTCCCTCATCATCTTCTTCTTCAAGAAGAGAAGAGATGGGATTTATACCCCTCCCTTCACTACCCAAAGGAGTCTCAGAGCGGCTTACAAACTCCCTTCCCTTCTCCTCCCCACAACAGGCACCCTGTGAGGTAGATGGGGCTGAGAGAGCTCTGACAGAAACCGCTCTTTTTTCAAGGACAGCTCTGACAGAACTATGACTTGTCCAAGGTCATCCAGCAGGTGCTGCAAGTGAAGGAGTGGGGAATCAAACCGGGTTCTCCCAGATTAGAGTTGGTGCACTTAACCACTGCACCAAACTGGCTCATCATCATCATCCCCCCATATCGACTGTGGCAACACACTAACCCGACCTAACAAGCCCAGACATCTCAGGTCCATTCACTTGTCTATCTTCCAATGTTATATATGCCATCAACTGGCTGAGAGCCAGTTTGGTGTAGAGGTTAAGTGCACGAACTCTAATCTGGGAGAACCGAGTTTGATTTCCCACTCCTCCACTTGCACCTGGCTGGATGACCTTGGGACAGTCACAAGCCCTGCCAGAGCTGTCCTTGAAAAAAAGCCGTTTCTGTCAAGAGCTCTCTCAGCCCCGCCTCTCTCACAGGGGGTGTCTGTTGTGGGGAGGGGAAGGGAAAGGAGTCTATAAGCCGCTCTGAGACGCCTTTGGGTGGTGAAGGGCGGAGAGCCAGTTTGGTGTAGTGGTTAAGTGCGCGGACTCTAATCTGGGAGAACCGG
>JAPDNY010000333.1:0-50950 GCA_029375565.1 Gekko gecko | reverse complement strand
CGTCATACCTTATATGGTGAAAATGCGTGCCGGAATCAGTTGGCTGAGGGACCTGTCAGTCAGAGACAGGGTCCCTTGCCACTGGCCGCCTTGCTTGCCTGTGTTGCTGCCATTGGCCCGCCAGCTGCCGCTCAAGACTGCTGGTGTGCCATTGGCTTGGAGGCGGGAGGCGAACGCTGCAAGCGAACACCGCCACCAGGAGCCAGGGAAGGGAGGCTGCGATGCCAGCCGACGGTGCTGGCCAGGGAGCGAGGCAGGGCCAGTGCCAGGGGGACGTTGCAGCCCCCGGAGAGACGGAGTCTCAGCGAGAGGGACAGCGGAGGCTGGGGACGGCGGGTGAGCTCCTTCCCCAATGGCCGCCAGATACGCCTGCCTCCAGCACCTTCTTCGCGGGAAGGGGGCCTGTCTAGCGCCCGTTGTCTCGGTTCCACAACGGGCTTCCCTTCCTAGTACCATCTATAAAACATTTTATAAATATTTTCTTTATATGAAATTGCTTTAGTATTTTTTACATTTTTTTCCATACCTGTGATCATTGATTCAGATCAATACTGTGACCCAAGTTTTGTGCTCATTTAACTATGAAATTTTTGACTACTTCATCTTGTGTCTTATTTTCTAAAATTAATACATACCATTGCTTAATTTCTCATCAGTATACATCAATAGCTTATCAATTTCTGTTATTTTTTGTATAAAAACCTGTTGGCTTATACTTGGCATATCTTGACTCTATTTGTACTCTTTCCCACCAAGTTAGGCTGGATTCTTGTTTTTTAATGTGTTCTGTTGGTTGTAGTTCGTTTTTATTTTCCAACAGTCTTCATATCTTATCAATGCATTTTTTTGAAATAAATTTGGATTTGTGAAGGCTTCGAGTGGTGAAACCCATTTCGGTATCTTGTTATAAAAAAGTCTTTTAACTTCTTCCCATACCTTCAATAGGGAATTCCTGATAAGGTGTTGTTTAAAGTATTTGTGAGTATCCACTCTTCCATACCATATAAACACATGCCAACCTAGTAAAAGTTCATGGCCCTCTAACATTAGTAGTCTAGTATTTTCTAATGTAATCCATTCTTTTAGCCACATCAGTGATGCTGCCCTATAATACAAAAGCCAATGTGGTGATGAAAATCTAGCTTTTTCTTTAGCATCTTGTAAGACTTTAAGTTTTATTCTTCGTTTCTTGTTTTGCCATATAAATTGTGTCATCAATATGTTAAGTTCTTTAAAATATTTTTGATTTTGAAGGATTGAAATTGTTTGAAATAAGAGGGACTTGGCTTGACAGCAGCACATGTGAAAGGGATCTAGGTGTTATGGTTGATCACAAGCTAAACATGAGCCTGCAGTGTGATGCGGCTGTGAAGAAAGCTAATGCAATCTTAGGATGCATTAGCAGAAGCATTGTGTCCAGATCACGGGAGGTGGCAGTTCCGCTGTATTCTGCTATGGTCAGGCCCCACCTGGAGTACTGTGTCCAGTTTTGGGCACCACATTTTCGGAAGGATGTTGACAAACTCGAGCGGGTCCAGAGGAGGGCGACCAGGATGGTGAGAGGGTTGGAGTCCAAGTCCTATGAGGAAAGGCTGAGGGAGTTGGGAAAGAGAAGGTTTAGAGGGGACATGATTGCAGTCCTCAAGTATTTGAAGGGCTGTCATGTAGAAGATGGAGTGGATCTATTCTATTCTCTCTTGCTCTGGATTGCAAGACTAGATCTAATGGGTGGAAATTACAAGGGAGTCGTTACCGGCTTAATATCAGGAGAAACTTCCTGACTGTAAGAGTGGTTGAGCAGTGGAACAGACTGCCTCGGGAGGTGGTGGATGCTCCTTTGCTGGACGTTTTCAAGAGGAGACTGGACAACCATCTTTTGGGTATGTTTTAGGTATGTAGGGGTTTCGGCTGTGTTCCTGCAGAGTGCAGGGGGTTGGACTAGATGGCCTGCAAGGTCCCTTCCAACTCTAACATTCTATGATTCTATGATTCTAAGCAGGCTGACCCTCCTGTCTCCCAAGGGGGGTCATTTCAACCAGCAATGGACCCCGTAGGACTGCCCCAGGAGTCTAAATACCAGGCATCTTGACATAAGTGGACACAAAGAGGGTTTCCAGGACTTGCAAGACCTATACTCATGCCTAGGTATCAACCCTGGGAAGCGCATGCGATCTTGTTCCGGCAGCTGCAAGCCGGGGTGGATTAAGGCTCACTGGTGCCCTAAGCACTGACCAATTTTGGTGCCCCCCCTCCTTTCCACACTGACCCAGTCCATTTTAGTTGTTGACCTGTCTGACCAGATATACAATGCAGGCTGCAGCAATACAAAAATGTATTCCTATGATAACACAATATACTGTACAAACTAAGCCAAGCTTTGGCTACACAAAGTATCAAAGTTCCAATATTCTTGACCTGAAAGGCGTTTTCTACCTTTTTCACCCTTTTCCCAACTTTGTGGTGTTCTAAGCACGTGCTATACGATGCAGGTTGCAGCAAAACAAAAATGTATTTGTATGACAACATTCTTCTATTTTAATATTTCCCCAACTTTGTGGTGCCCCCTTCGGCCCTGGTGCCCTAAGCATGTGCTGAGTCTGCCTAATGGTTAATCTGCCACTGCATGCAGAGGAAAGCTCATACCTTGAATAACCCTTCCTTCATCATAAAGGTGCTGCTGGACTCTACATTTGTTCTTCTCCATTCGGAGTTTCCGCCAGGCTGCTCTTTGCGGTGCCCTATGCTGCTCAGTGGGGCTGCTCTGGAGTAACTCTGAATGGAGTTGTCGGGTCACCAACCTCCAGGTGGGGCCTGGGGATCTCCCACTTTTATGACTCATCTCCAGCTGACAGATCAGCTCCCCTGGAGAAAATGGCTGCTTTGAAGGGTGGGCTGTAGGGCATTGGACCATGCAGAAGCCCCTCCTCTCCTCAAACCCTGCCTTCTTTTAGCTCCACCCCCAAAATCGCCAGGTATCTTCCAACCCAGTCCTGGCAACCTTAGGTAGCATGCCCAAAGTCTCCCCTTGCAGTTCAGGTATCTCAGGAAAAAGGAGGCTGGAGCTGGGTCCGGGGTCCTTATTCACATCCCGGCTCCTTATTCATCTCCCCCTAGTATTAGGACAGTAAAACTCCATGGGGGGGGGAGTTGTTAGGTCATCCTACTTCTATCTATATAAAAGAAAGTCTCCACATGGTAAAATCAACACACAGGGCAAACCCCTGGCCCTAGAAACAGGGGAGAGTGCTCCTATCATGATGTAGATGCTCACTAAGAAAGGATTTTTAGAAATTCAACCCCTAAGGGGGGTCAAAAGGGGGTAAAGTGTGCTCCCCCATTGCTTCCTATGTGGCTGCCAGGCTGCTGCCTCATGCACCCCCCACCCTCTGATTGGTCAGCTGCAGAGCTCAGTGTTCTGAGGTAAAAAAACAGTTACAGGAGACTGCACAGAGCAAATGCCAGTTGAGGAAAACAGGAATGACCAACTGCCCTTGAGGTGCAGTTGTGGCTCAGAAGCCACAAATATTTCAGCCTTTCCGCTTAGGTTTCTCATTTCTGTGCCTGATTTCAGCCTGAGCCTCAGGAAAATCTTGAGCAGAAGGATTTTTAGAGAGTACGCTGAAATAAGCCGTCTTGAGCATTGTTTCCTCTAAGCTATGGAGTCTTGTGAGCAAAAATTCTACTTTGTGAGCTCCTGGCATTAAAGCTGTGAGCAAGTGATTTGGCTACTGCATAAATTAGTTTGCTCTGGAGCCATCCTTCCTGGGCTGAGACAAAAAGGTGTGAGCTGGAGGCTAAAAATCTGTGAGCCAGCTCACACTAACTCAGCTTAGAGGGAACACTGGTCTTGAGTAACTATCTTCTGCACTTTATGAAACTGTACTAATAATGGAATTGTTTTATATTGTTTTATGTGGTTTTAACTGTATTGTATTGTACTGTATTGTATGTACCGACTGTAAGCCTCCCTGAGCCTACTTTGTGGGGAGGGCGGGTTATAAATGTGATTAATAAAATAAATAAATATAGTTTTTGAGGTGGGGCAAATCTGACCACTTCTGACCAAGGCAACACAACCAGTAGCTCTTTGGCCTTTGCCTGCCGTTTGGCTACCATCTCTCCTGGTTCCCAGAACTGATGGTGCTGTCATGGCAACGGAGAGAACAAGTGAAAACACTGGAAATCATGTGACCTGATGAATATTGCTCTCTCCAACATCCTTCAGAACAGCACCGGCAAGAATGACCTATGGGATGTTTCACTTGTGCAGAGGTTTCAAGTGGGATCCTTGGCATCTCCGATGAATGGATCTGAGGCATCAGAGAAAGTCTTTTTTTACCTAACCACCTGGAGTTCCTCTGCCAATCAGAGCACAGAATACAGAGTGGCATGAACCAATGGGCAGGTTTCATACAGGGCGGCTCTGTATATTCAATCCCATTCTTTCTTCTGCTCCCAAAGAAAACAGGTAAGTGGAACTGGAAGAGGAGGAGGGGGAGGAGGAGAAAAAGAAGAACAGAGTAGATTTATACCCCGCTCTTCATTACGCAAAGGAGTAATCTCCTCTTCTTCTTGTTTTGTATCACCAAATATGACAGACCACCAAATATGATGGACCCCTGTATCTCCCCAACTATCTGGCAGATTTTTCCTGCCAAAATTTCAGTTCCCCTCAGTGACTGAGTTGCCCTACAGTAGCATGTATATATTCTTTGTCAACAAAGACTTGACTGTCCCACCCTATGTCAGAGATTTAGTTTAAGTTTTGACCCAGTACAGAAACTTATTTATTTATTTATTTCAATTTATACCCCGCCCTCCCTGTGAGTGGGCTCAGGGCGGCTTACAACATTGAGTGAAAATACAGGAGAGCTGTCTTGGTCTTGTATTTAAATCCTTAATGAAATGGCACTTGAGGCAGTTTAAATTTCAAAACAGAATAGAGATTTTATTAAACAGGCAGGGAAGATATGTATAAAAGGAGGAGTCAAGGTTTTGAGGCTGCCGAGGTAAAAACTTTTTAATATATACAGACTGGGATTCTTAGAATATTCAAGAGAGAGTATTTGTAGTTTTGTTTCAAGATTTTCCTGTCCTTTCTTTGAGTGGTACTTTTGCTTAGTATAGTTCAGCTCTAATAACGGTTCTTTATAATGTTTCTTCTGGAGGACAGCGTTTGCTTAGAGTTTCTTGATGTCTCCCTTCAGAGATTTTGGTTTTCTCTTTAGATTTTACAGCTTTTCACTAACTTCTGAGGTGTCTAAGGTTCTCCCCTTTATCACAGACCACGGTTCTCTTCCAAACCCCTTTCACTGGCAGGAAGTTATTCTCCTTGTCCCTAAGAAGCAATAACTCCCTTACTATTTAGTTTGTATGGGAGTTCACTCTAACTACTCAAACTTTCTGCCAAATCCTCCTCCAGTATCTTTTGTCTATAAAAGGCTGTTCTATAGCTGTAAGGTAAAAGTAAAGGTTCCCTTGCTCGAAAGCCAGTCGAATCTGACTCTAGGGTTGCGGTGCTCATCTCCGTTTCAAAGCCAAAGATCCAGCACTGTCTGAAGATGTTTCCGTGGTCATGTGGCCAGCATGACTAAACACCAAAGTGCACGGAATGCTGTTACCTTCCCACCAAAGTGGTATCTATTTATCTACTTGCAATTTCTTGCTTTCGAACTGCTAGGTTAGCAGGAGCTGGAACTAGAGACAGGAGCTCACTCCGTCATGCGGCACACTCGGGTCTCGAACTGCTGAACTACTGACCTCCCACAGCCTGCAGTTCAGCATCTTAACTGCTTGAGCCACCGATAATCTAAGTTCTCCCTCAGAGCAGGTTTCATATGTTTAAGACAATGGGCTCTCTCTTCGTCACTCAATAGAAGTAGTTTTCTGACTCTGGTCTGTCAGAAATCATGACTCCCAAATGTCTCTTCCCTCAAAAGCCACTGATCCAGATATTAGCTTTCAGACCAAGATCAAAAGCATCTCAAAAAGCAAAAGACCCAAAGAAAAATACCTCTTCTCCCTCCAGATCAGCTGTTTTATTTTCTGTCTCAGCTGATGCTGGCCAATCAGAGAGTGAGTAGAGCAACCAATCACCAATGCTCCCTCTAAGCTGTGGAGTCTTGTGAGCAAAAATTCTACTTTGTGAGCCCCTGGCATTAGAGTTGTGAGCAAATGATTTGGCTACTGCATAAATTAGTTTGCTCTGGAGCCATCCTTCCTGAGCCAAGACAAAAATGTGTGAGCCAGTGGCTAAGAAACCGTGAGCTACCTCACACTCACTCAGCTTAGATAGAACCCTGCCATTCACATAAGCTCTTATCTCTAGGGAAGATTAACTCTTGAACTCCCTGACTCTCTGACACACACATTTTAAAAAGCCTTTTCTTTGTAATACACCACACAAGTCCATTGTGTGGAGTATGCGCATGTCAACAGGGTGAAGGGGGGTTGCAGCTGTCAGAACAAGATCGCATATGCTTCCCAGGGTTGCCTAGGCATGAGTATAGGGCTTGCAAGTCCTGGAATCCGTCTTTATGTCCATGTAAGGGATGAGAGAAATGAGTTACTAATTGACAAGCCCCAATGATTAGAAAAGAGTGTAAGTTTGGGCAGGATTCTATCTTAGGGAAAGAGGCTGCGCGCCGTGGTAATTACTAGCAGCTGTAAAGTTTCGTATCAAAAAAGGGAGAACATAAACATAAGAACATAAGAGAAGCCAATGTTGAATCAGGCCAACGGCCCATCTAATCCAACACTCTGTCACACAGCAGCCAAAATATACCAAGTGCCATCAGGAGGTCCAGCAGTGGGGCCAGGACACTAGAAGCCCCCTCCCACTGCTGCCCCCTCCAGCACCAAGAATAGAGTGCATCACCTGCCCCAGACTGAGAATTCCCATCTATACCCTGTGGCTAATAGCCACTGATGGACTTCTGCTCCAGATGTTTATCTAATTCCCTCTTGGAACTCTCCATGCTTGTAGCTACCACCACCTCCTGTGGCAGTGAATTCCATCTGTTAATCACTCTTTGGGTGAAGAAGTATTTCCTTTTATCTGTTCTAACCCAACTGCTCAGTGATTTCATGGAGTGCCCACGAGTTCTTGTATTGTGAGAAAGGGAGAAAAGTACTTCTTTCTCAACCTGCTCAATCCCATTCATAATCTTATAAACCTCGATCATGTCACCCCTCAGCCGTCGTTTCTCCAACCTAAAGAGCCCCAAGCGTTTCAACCTTTCTTCATAGGGAAGGTGTTCCAACCCTTTTATCATTCTAGTTGCCCTTCTCTGCACTTTTTCCAATGCTATAATATCCTTTTTGAGATGTGGCGACCAGAACTGTACACAGTATTCCAAATGAGGTCGCACCAATGATTTATACAGGGGCATGATGATAGTTTCAGAGAGAGATTATTCCTCTTACAGGGTCCAGGAGAGTTTGCTTGGCGGCGGTGTGATGAATAGTTCTGGAAGACGGCCCAGACAGCCGTCCGAGGCAAACAGAATTACACAAGGTGCTGCGACGAATGATTGGGAAGAAGGCTGCAACTTCCTTTCATGAAGGGTCATTTTATCTTTGTAAGTTGCGTGTCTTATTGCCGACGGCTTCAATGAGGGCTGTTTTCTGCTCTGCATACAGCCTGTGAGTGTAAAGACTGTTTTATCTATTAAATGAACTGCTTTTAGTAAAGATTCTTCTGCTGCTGGGAGCCGCGTCTGTGGATATATTGTTAACTTACAAGCTGAAGTGAACTCTCAAGGTCCGTCTGACCTGTCAGTCCACTTATGTCAAGATGCCTGGAATTTAGACTCCTGCGGCAACCCTACAGGGTCCATTGCTGGTTGAAATGACACCCCCACCCTTGGGAGACAGGAGGGTCAGCCTGCTTACAATGGGGTTTTCAAGGCAAGAAATGAACAGAGCGGGTTGGCCATTGCCTGCCTTTGAGCCACATCCCTGGACTTCCTTGCTGGTCTCCCATCTCAGCACTAACCAGGGCTCATCCTGTTGAGCTTCCAAAATCAGCCAGCTCAGGGCACGGGCAACCTTCACATGGGTGATCTGTGGCCACACTTATAGGTCAGCCCTTCTCCCCAGCCCTCTACGCATTCTGGCTCATGAAAGTGGAAACAACACAGGCCACACAGAAGAGTGGGAAGAAATAGCCTAAGCTGTGACAGGGAACAGCCCTCATAGATCAGTTATCTTTTTCTAGGGGGCACGGAGCAATCTGAGTAGTCAAGTTCTAGCCCACAAAAGCTTCTCACCAGAAGAAATATGTCAAATTTTGAGACACCTGAGGCCTCTTGGGGTGGGGGCTGTGTTCTAACCGGCCGATCAAACTCAGGTCTCCATTAATAACTAAAAGCCGTTCCCTCAGAGAAGGCCTGGGCCGCCTTTCCTTTGAGGAAAGAGGCTCTCCTCAATGAGGCTGTGTGACCAGCCGGCCATCCTTCTTCCCTGGTAGGAGGCCTGAGACAGCAGAAGAATCACAAAGGCCACAGTTGAATGCTCTTTTTCAGCTATTTCTGACACACACACCCCACACAGATAATTATTTTAGAAAGGAACATGTGTAGGAGGGAACTGGTGGGGTTGAGGGAGTGGAAGATTCTGCAGTTCATCTCAAGCTCCCCATCTTTCCCCTCAAGGTTTGGGCACCCCTCCTGGGGGCTGAGGTACAGATTAAGAGTCTTTCTTGAAGGTGAAGGAATGCCCTGGGCTCATAGGGGTGGGTCATTGTGGGATAGTGAACTCAGGTGATGGTACTATACAAGATGATCTTGATAGGCTGGAAAACTGGGCAAAAACAAGCAAAATGAATTTCAGTGGGGATAAATGTAAAGTTCTGCATTTAGGTAGGGAAAATCAAATGCATCATTATAAGATGGGGGAGGCTTGTCCTGGCAGTAGTATGTGTGAAAAGGATCTAGTAGACCACACACTGAACATGAGTCAGCAGTGTGATGCGGTAGCTAAAAAGATAAATGTGGTTTCGGGCTATATCAACAGTAGTGTCCAGATCACATGAAATGATGGCATCACTTTGCTCTGGTTCAGAGGTCATTTCGTAGAAAAAGAGGTGCAGGAGCTCATTAGCATAACTTATTTGCATATGCCACACCCTCTGACATCATCGGAAGTGTGTCAAAAGGCAGTCTTTAAGCAGTGTCTGGACAAACACTAGTCGGGGATGCTGTTGGCCGATCCTGCATTGAGCAGTTGATTGGACTAGATGCCCTGTATGGTCCCTTCCAACTGTGTGATTCTGTGATTCTATTATATTCTATGATTCTAGACTTCACTCTCCCTCCCTCTTGCCTAATGTCTCACTTCACTTTCCCCTAATATCTCCCTTTACTCTCCCTCCATCTTGCCCTCAATGGTTCACCTCCCACCAACTCTTGAGTTATTACTAATACCACTGTTTTTGCTTACGATCCCCTCCAAACCCAGGTCTTTGTTCCTCTGGGGTACCATATACACTATGAAACAAGCAAGCACTGCATAAATAACGCAGACCAAAGAGTGCCCAAGTAATATAAACAACAGAGAAAACGTTTATATAACAAGATAACACTATACTAACAAGGAATCACATGTATCAGTGATAGCAAAATTACATCATGTAATGCACAAGTACATAAGTAGTACAGAGAAAACAGGACGAAGACTCGGTTTCAATCTTCGTTTTGATGGCTCTTCTTCAAAAAATTCATCAAACTTCATAAAGCTCTCATAATGTACAGAAGCCTTCAAAACAGCATATATAGGCAAAAATCCAATCCTTGTATTAAATCAACCGGGCACCCGATCATCAATAGAACATTTTCTTATATAGTCAGTATAGGCTTTTGATCTGAATAAGGTTTCCAATAACTCAGTATTATTATGCTAATGTCAGGTCTTGAACAGAACTCACTAACAACACTAACCTTGGCAGTGATTTGTTGGCAGAGAAAGAGGTTTCAAGCATAGACAATTCTGTGTGAGAACTGGCTCCGTTGCATTATACATGATTCAAACAATCGCCCCCCAGTGCCCAGTCCAATCACACCCTCACATCCAGCCCGCCAAAATCTACAGTGCTCCAGCAGCCCTCCTCCAGCACCTGCAAGCCTACAGTGACATTATCAAAGAGTGTCTGGTACTCAAGGTCAACCACACATACTTCCCACCATGGGGAGGCCCACATGAATGCAGTTACAAGCTGGCGTAACCCTAAGCGAAGCAGTTCCAGACATTCACCCACCCACTCACATTCCCCCCCCAAACTGGTCAGCAGAAAAAAAACAAAGCATCTAGAGATACAGAAGACAGTCAGTAAATACAATGCACGGCAAATGAGGGTCAAGTTTGACAGTTAAAGCATTTTAAACTTAAGAAGAAAAAGTCAGCTTGATTTTCCTTATAAAAAATACTAAAAGTCATGAACAGTAATGAGCTTCTGAAACTCTTCTTATGAAGCAGAAAGCCTAAACATAACTGTTCAACTTCTGGCAGGTTGTTACTGTGACGGATTGTTCCATCCTCATTAATAGTGTACTGATGGGGTTTTTTGATGCTGGGACACCTGTTTATTAAGAAATTCCTTCTTTGACCGTTAAATAGGATATGAGACAGCTGGTTTTTTTACAATTCTGCTTGGTATTAACTGGTTTGCCAACTGTTCCAGGAAATCCCAATGTCTTTTCCCAAAGACCTCTGAAATACAAGCAATAATCAACAGATTTTGTTCATTAAGCCTCCTCTGCAATTCTATTGGTGTACCGGAGATTTTGCAGAGTTTTAGCCGAGGACTGGGGCTCAATCCAGGCCTAATACTGCAACAGAGGCAAGAGGAGGGGGGGGGAGTTCTCCACAGCAGTACATCAGTTTACACACGTCGCTAAGAACAGCAGGTTCCCCCCCCCCGGTCTTCCTGTCAGCCAAAGGAACTACTCCCCCCCCCCATTCTCCCCTTTCTCTAAGCCTCCATGGTACAGAGCCTTATTTCCTGGAGAAAACTTCTTCCTCACCAGTTTAGCACTGCACATACACCTCACTTGCAAACAAGCCGCCGGCTAAGAGCTGTAAAGGCACCTGAGCTTCCAGTTTCGGTGCAATGATATTGGGGCGAGCTGCGGAGCTCTGCTCCAGCGACCACCCAAATTCCACAGCTTGGGAGAGTCTGGGGCAACCAGGCTCTTAGGGAACTCCTGAAGCAGAGGAACTTGATCGCGGTGGGAGCAACAATTCAGATTCTCTCGTCTGTCCTGAGCCACAGCTGAAGCAATCGCCTTATTGGCTTTAAGTTGTGACTGCTGGACTGCTCAAGAATCAAAACTAAATGATTTTCCACATGAAATGACTCTCTATAAGAAAACTCTCTGCAAGTAAGTGTTTCTCTTTTGATGAACATCTGTTGAAATATAGTAGAAGAGCTGAACTGGATGAAAGAAATTAGTTGCTGTAGAATTTTCTGGGTTGTGTGGCTGTGATCTTGGCATTGTAGGACTTGACGTTTCGCCAGTAGCTGTGACTGGCATCCTCAGAGGTGTAACACAGAATATTATACCTCTGTGTTATACCTCTGGGGATGCCAGTCACAGCTACTGGCGAAACGTCAGGTCCTTCAATGCCAAGACCACAGCCACACAACCCGGAAAATTCTACAGCAACTAATGAACTCCGGCCGTGAAAGCCTTCGACAACATATTGGATGACAGAAAGTTTACTAAGGTAAGGGGGGTTAGGGAACTACTGCTCAGCGATTCCCCCCCCTCAATTTAGAAGTGGCTCTCAAGCTGCGGTGGCTCAAGTGGTTAAGACGCTGAACCGCAGGCTGTGGAAGGTCAGTAGTTCAGCAGTTCAAGACCCGTGAGTGCCGCATGACGGGGTGAGCTCCCGTCTCTGGTTCCAGCTCCTGCCAACCTAGCAGTTCGAAAGCAAGAAATTGCAAGTAGATAAATAGGTACCGCTTCGGTGGGAAGGTAGCAGCGTTCCATGCGCCTTGGTGTTTAGTCGTGCCAGCCACATGACCACGGAAATGTCTTCGGACAGCGCTGGCTCTTCGGCTTTGAAACGGAGATGAGCACCGCAACCCTAGAGTCGGATTCGACTGGCTTTCGAGCAAGGGAACCTTTACCTCAAGCTATACAAAGTAATATTTAAAATGAGACCAGAAGTAACAGAAGAAATTTGACTGTGTTGTCCCCTTTGAGATCTAAACTTGGTTCTAAATTGGAAGAGGATTTAAAGTTACGTAAAAAAGAAGTCGGTGTGACTTTATAGTGGATTGAATATTACCTGTTTGGACTATACTGAAATAAAATTGGATTTTGGAAAAGTCGATGAGTGGAAGAAGGCTTAAAGAAATACTCAGCAAATTGGATTCAAATAAGGACTGTATACTGTCTCTGCTAGGGGCTAGGCATGGTAACCAAAAAGGGGGTGGTGTGCACTTTTGAAAGCTCCCACTCTGATCCAGAGAAAAGGAAAGGGAAAGGTGGGGGGAAATGGGGGGGAGGCTCTGTCGTCTCGATCTGACTCGCTTTCATCCCCCCCCCCGTGTGCCTTGTAAGTCCTCGATGGATACAGTTCTACCGTGGTTCAGTTGGCCAGGCAGACTGCTCAGCAGCCGCTTTCCTCCTTGCCTCATCCTGGGCCTCCTCCTGAAAGCGAGAGTGAGCTCCGTTCCATCACCGAAAGGGAAGGTGATGGAGTTTCCGCACCAGCCTCGGCTGCCTCGCAAGACCACCGCTCTCCCCATGCTCTGCACTCAGCGCCAGGTACCCAAGCCACTGCACGCTGCCAACAAAGGGGCTGGGGGAAGGGGAAGCAGGCGAACGGCGTGTTTCCCAGCGGGGTCCAGGGTGTTCCTGTTGGCACCGTAACCACCTGGGGGCCTCCCAGGACTGCCGGCATTGGAGCCATGATTCCTCGAGGTCTGCGACGCTCAAGTAGTTATGGGCCGGGAAGGTAATTACCTTCCCCGTAGCCACCTTTAAGTTTCCGTTTCTTCTTCTACTTCTTTGATGTCTTCTGGGATCTTCGTGCTCTTCAGAGCACAGCCAGCCATCCTGCTCAGAAGGCAGGGCCGGTAAGACTGGGTATCAGAGGATAAGCCCCTCCTCTCTGGGATCAAAGTTTGCCCGCCCTGCCTGTGGAAGAAGGAGGTGCTTTCCCAGGAGTAAAAAGTCAAGGACTGCCCCACTCCTGGACCACCAGATAATGTTCTACCCCTATATTGAAGTATTATAGAAACAATCCTCAATTCTAGAACAAAAGAGATTGGGAATTCAAGAAGGGGGGAGTGGAGGGGGGGGAAAGCTATTTAAGATGGAAGCACTATAGCAAAATTTTTGAATTTGAACTGGAAATTAACGATTAAATATAATTATGCGATATGTAACAAAGCTGTAGCTGAGTAAGCTCAGAAACTGAAATTGAGTTAAAATTGAAAGCAAGGGAAATAAGGCAGAAATGATGATATAAGGAAACTTACAGAAGCCTTTGGGTAGTGGAACCTTTGTTAAGATATTTTAAGGATGAAATTGTTATAGCAGCGAAAATGATTCTTCAACTGGAAAGGAGTATAAGACAGAATGTGTCTTCAGGATATTTGAAACGGAATGTAGTAGAAGTTATTTTTTAAACAGAATTGTGTGATTTTCATTATTGCTCTAGTTGCCTAATCTAAGAAAAAACTGAATTAAAATTGAAACTAAAGTAAACAATGGCTATAAGATAGACATACTGATAATAAGATAGTTATAGGTACTATTTTAGGAAATCTTAAAGATAGAAGCCTCTGGTGTAATGTTTGTTAAGATGTACTTTTACTTGCCAGGATGTTTTCATTATAAACTAGTTGTGGAGATTGGGGGGAAAATGCAAGAGTTTGTGGGAGCTAGATCATGGAAATCAATACATATGAAATAAACATGTTACAGTTGAGAAGCTAGTTAGACATAGTCTATTAAGAGATATCATTAACTTTCGGTGCTTTATTTTTCCTTCTTATTAATCCTCTTTTTTATTTCCTTAAGAAATTATACAATGGTTGGGTACCGGTACAGAATTAAGTGATTAGCTATAACCAATTTTCCCTCCAAGCTGTGGAGTTTCGTGAGCAGAAACTCTACTTTGTGAGTTACTGGCATTAAAGTTGTGAGCGAGCGATTTGGCTACTGCATATATTAATTCGCTCTGAAGCCGTCCTTCCTGAGCGAAGACAAGAATGTGTGAGCTGGAGGCTAAAAAAGCTTAGAGGGAACACTGGCTATAACATTTGAATTACCAAACTGTATTAATATAACAAGGATTAATATAATACTGTATGTGGAAGTAACTGTAAGCAAGAAATTTCTTTTTTATAATACTGTACTCTTTTCTTATCCCATACCCCTGGCTGTTTTTCTATAAAATACTCAATAAAAATTATACTGGGGGGGAGAGACTTGCAAAGGCACCTTAGTCAACCCTCAACGGATAGACTGGGGGGGGAATTGGCTTTGCTCTCATTATTATTGCAGAACTGTAACTGGAGAAGCTGTCCTCCATCATCCTAAAGCCCGTGCCATTTCCTCCTCCCAGGTTTATTCCCCCCATCCTACTCCAGCCTACCCTCTTTCCCCACTTCCCAGGTCCGGCAGCTTCTCTTTCACCTGCCTTGCTTGCTTGCTCCCTTGGTCTCACATGGAGCTGGCCCCAGGATCTGCGTGTGGCAGGGAGATCTCTCTCTCACTGCACGGAGACCCGGCTGGGAGGCTTCCCCTACCCAGTGGTTTAAACAACACCCAGGAGAAGCGGACTGCGGTGGGGAGGTCTCTTGGCACTGCACGCAGACTTCTCCGGGTACAGGAAATGGGTGGCTGTTGGGGAAGAAGACAGTGTGGGCCCAGGGGATCTTCTGGCTGGGCACAGAAGAAGCAGGTGAAAATAAGGCCAAGCAACCTGGTAAGGTGAACTGAGGGGCAGCACAGACGAGCAGGGGAGGGGGCGGAGAGCAGAGAGCCACGGGTTGGATTAAAGCCCTGGGCAGGTCAGTCCTGGCCCGCGGGCTGTAGGTTTGACACCCCTGCCCTAACGCTTTATCTAAGCCACTTCATGAGTCATTGAGTACAGTGCAATGCTCTTGCCTGGGTAGGAAAGCTCTCTTGAATCATTCAGGTTTGCATCGTTTGTGGAAAGCCAGGGGAGACAGGCCACTCCAGAAGGTGGGAACCATAAGAGATGCAACAGGAGTATGAGCAGTTGTTGATCTTGACCACTGGCAAGATGCCAAGGCCACGAAGGGTTTTCTGTGTAACAGCCAACATTTTAAATTGAGCCCAGGCACTGAAAGGGCAGCCAATGGTGTGACTTCAGAGTGGGAAGAATATGCATGATCCATCTACCTTCCGATGAAAAACTGTGTTGTGGCAATCTGCACCTGCTGGAGTTTCTGAACCGATCTGGAGGAAAGACCAATGTACAGTGAACAAAGTTTGAGTCCACTGGCACCTTTAAGACCAACAATGTTTTATTCCGGGTATAAGCGGGCACATGAAAGTTTATACCCAGAATAAAATTCTGTTGGTCTTCAAGGTGCCACTGGACCAACACGCAAAGGAGAGGAGGAAACATAAGAACATAAGAGAAGCCAATGTTGAATCAGGCCAATGGCCCATCTAGTCCAACACTCTGTCACACAGCGGCCAAAAATACCAGGTGCCATCAGGAGATCCAGCAGTGGGGCCAGGACACTAGAAGCCCTCCCATTGCTGCCCCCTCCAGCACCAAGAATAGAGTGCATCACCTGCCCCAAACTGAGAATTCCCATCTATGCCCTGTGGCTAATAGCCACTGATGGACTTCTGCTCCAGATGTTTATCTAATTCCCTCTTGAAACTGTCCATGCTCATAGCTGCCACCACCTCCTGTGGCAGTGAATTCCATATGTGGGAAGAATATGCATGAGTCATCTACCTTCCGATTAAAAACTATGCTGTGGCAATCGGCACCTGCTGGAGTTTCTGAACCGATTTGGAGGAAAGACCAATGTACAGTGAACAAAGTTTGAGTCCACTGGCACCTTTAAGACCAACAATGTTTTATTCCGGGTATAAGCGGGCACATGAAAGTTTATACCCAGAATAAAACTCTGTTGGTCTTCAAGGTGCAACTGGACTCAAACTTTGTTCTGCTGCTTCAGACCAACACGGAAAGGAGTGGAGGAAGCATGAAAAGAGGCGGTGCTATGGGGTCTTTCAGGAATGGGAAATATGAAAGAGCGGGGAAGGGAGAAATGAGGTGTATCCCACAAGTCCTTTTCGGTTTCTACTCGAAAATAAATACAGAAGTCATGAGATTTCAGCACCTCTTTGAGGAAAACCTCCCAACCCAAAGACTTAATCCCTCCAACTTGAATGTACTTCAGCTGGCAGAGCCCATCCTTATTTTCTTCTTTGTGGGATCTACCGCAGGTTTTCAAAGATGGCTAAAATTCCTTCTTTAGTTTGAGCATTTATAGCATTTCTTCCAAATTAGGGTAAGATTTCTGTGTAGATTAAAGGTTTTGACAAAAGTTTGTATTCTTTTGATGCTTTATGCGTTCTGTGGTTGTCTTTTAGCAGTGAAATGAGAGAAGTGCTCTTTTCAGGACTAAGCGGTTGCCTGGTTTCTCCTTTGGAGGGCTCTTACGTATTTATGAAAAGTGCTACTCCAACTCAATCTTCCATGCTCTGAGCATTCAAAAGATTTCTCCTCCGTGTGGGTGCTTTGATGCCGCTGAAAACTGCCACTCTCACTGAATCTCTTTCCACACTCTGAGCACTCAAACAGTTTCTCCCTTGTTTCTTCGATGCTTCTGAAGATCGCTGGTCATACTGACTCTCTTTCTGCACTCTGAGCATTCAAAAGGTTTCTCCCTCATGTGGGTTCTTTGATGCTTCTTAAGATCACTGCTCGTACGGACTCCCTTTCCACACTCTGAGCATTCAAAAGGTTTCTCCCCTGTGTGGGTTCTTTGATGCTTTTGAAGATCGCCGCTTGTACTGAATCTCTTTCTGCACTCTGAGCATTCATAAGGTTTCTTCCCTGTGTGAGTTCTTTGATGACACCGAAGACTGCCACTCTGACTGAATTTCTTTCCACACTCTGAGCACTGAAAAGGTTTCTCCCCTGTGTGGATTCTTTGATGATACTGAAGACTCCCACTCTGACTGAATCGCTTTCCACACTCTGAGCATTCAAAAGGTTTCTCCCCTGTGTGGGTTCTCTGATGATACTGAAAACCGCCACAAGTACTGAATCTCTTTCCGCAGTCTGAGCATTCAAAAGGTTTCTCCCCTCTGTGGGTTCTTTGATGACACTGAAGACTCTCACCATGACTGAACTTCTTTCCACACTCTGAGCATTCAAATGGTTTCTCCCCTGTGTGCGTTCTTTGATGCCTTTGAAGTTTGCTGCTCGTACTGTCTCTCTTTCCGCAGTCTGAGCATTCAAAAGGTTTCTCCCATGTGCGTTCTTTGATGCTTTTGAAGATCGCCGCTCCTACTGAATCTCTTTCTGCACTCTGAGCATTCATAAGGTTTCTCCCCCGTATGGGTTCTCTGATGACACTGAAGACCGCCACAAGTACTGACTCTCTTTCCGCACTCTGAGCATTCAAAAGGTTTCTCCCCTCTGTGGGCTCTTTGATGATAGTGAAGACCACTACGCGTACTGAATCTCTTTCTGCACTCTGAGCATTCAAAAGGTTTCTCCCCTGTGTGGGTTGTTTGATGCTGATGAAGATTGCTATTCTGACTGAATCTCTTTCCACACTCTGAGCATTCAAAAGGTTTCTCCCCTGTGTGAGTTCTTTGATGCTGATGAAGTTTGCTATTCTCACTGAATCTCTTTCCACACTCGGAGCATTCAAAAGGTTTCTCCCCTGTGTGCATTCTTTGATGCCGCTTAAAAACACTACTCTCACTGAATCTCTTTCCACACTCTAAACATTCAAAAGGTTTCTCCCCTGTGTGAGTTCTTTGATGATATTGAAGACTGCGAATGCGACTGAATTTCTTTCCACACTCTGAGCATTCAAAAGGTTTCTCCCCTCTGTGGGTTCTCTGATGACACTGAAGACCGCCACAAGTACTGAATCTCTTTCTGCACTCTGAGCATTCATAAGGTTTCTCCCCTGTGTGGGTTCTTTGATGACACTGAAGACTGCTACTCTCACTGAATTTCTTTCCGCACTCTGAGCATTCAAAAGGTTTCTCCCCTGTGTGCGTTCTTTGATGCTTTTGAAGACCGCCACTCATACTGAATCGCTTTCCACACTCTGAGCATTCAAAAGGTTTCTCCCTTGTGTGGGTTCTCTGATGACACTGAAGACCGCCACAAGTACTGAATCTCTTTCTGCACTCTGAGCATTCATAAGGTTTCTCCCCTGTGTGGGTTCTCTGATGACACTGAAGACCACCACAAGTACTGAATTTCTTTCCACACTCTGAGCATTGAAAAGGTTTCTCCCCCGTGTGGGTTCTTTGATGCCGATGAAGACTGCTACTCTCACTGAATCTCTTTCCGCATTCTGAGCATTCAAAAGGTTTCTCCCCTGTGTGAGTTCTCTGATGACACTGAAGAACGCCACAAGTACTGAATCTCTTTCCGCACTCTGAGCATTCAAAAGGTTTCTCCCCTGTGTGGGTTCTTTGATGACGCTGAAGACTCTCACTGTGACTGAATTTCTTTCCACACTCTGAGCACTGAAAAGGTTTGTCCCCCGTGTGGGTTCTTTGATGCCGCTGAAGACTGCTACTCTCACTGAATCTCTTTCCGCACTCTGAGCATTCAAAAGGTTTCTCCCCTGTGTGCGTTCTTTGATGCCTTTGAAGTTGACTGCTCGTACTGACTCTCTTTCCGCACTCTGAGCATTCAAAAGGTTTCTCCCCTCTGTGGGCTCTTTGATGATAGTGAAGACCGCTACGCGTACTGAATCTCTTTCTGCACTCTGAGCATTCAAAAGGTTTCTCCCCTGTGTGGGTTCCTTGATGCTGATGAAGACTGCTATTCTCACTGAATCTCTTTCCACACTCTGAGCATTCAAAAGGTTTCTCCCCTGTGTGGGTTCTTTGATGCTGATGAAGTCTGCTATTCTCACTGAATCTCTTTCCACACTCGGAGCATTCAAAAGGTTTCTCCCCTGTGTGCATTCTTTGATGCCGCTTAAAAACACTACTCTCACTGAATCTCTTTCCACACTCTAAACATTCAAAAGGTTTCTCCCCTGTGTGGGTTCTTTGATGATATTGAAGACCAACATTGTGACTGAATCTTTTCCCACATTCTGAGCATTCAAATGGTTTCTCCCCTCTGTGGGCTCTCTGATGCTTTTGAAGACTAACACGGTGACTGAATCTTTTCCCACACTCTGAGTATTCAAAAGTTTTCTCCCCTCTGTGGATTCTTCTGTGCCTTTGAAGATAAACACTGTGATTTAATCTCTTTCCACACTCTGAGCATTCAAAAAGTTTCTCCGCTGTGTCCATTGTTTGATGCTTTTGAAGATCGCCGCTTCTACTGTATCTTATTCCACACTCTGAGTTTTCAAAAGGTTTCTCTCCTCTTTGTATTTTTAGGTTCACTAGAAGCTGTGACTTATATTTGATGTACTTTCCGTAGTGAACAGATTTATTTGTATTCATTATATTGTACTTTGGAAACTGTACATTACGCTGTCTTCCATCTCTCTTCTCAACCAAACGGCCTCCTTTCTTTCCCATAGGTCTGCTTCGATTCTTGAGCTTTCCTTTTAAATCTTCATTATTAACTTTATCTGGCAATTGTGGATGAAGTTCCTCACTCTTCTCATTCTGCTGATTGTTCTCTGCTGGAATAAAGGGAGAGTATTTATTTACTTATTTATTTGGTTTGTTTACTGGGCCGTTCACATCAGTCATATTAAACAGATGAAATCTATTAAATAGTTTAAGATGCAATTATTGAGCCCAATAAACATATGGCGCCGTCATACAATTCTGGCCCCCTATTTACATTAGCAATGGGGGAAGAGGAGTGGAAGCAGATTGTGAACAAAATGGTTCTTAAGAACTATTAAACTATTAAGAAACCGTCACTGACCTCAGCCGTATGCTTGGCAGAACATCTTTGCTCTGCACAGCCTCCTAATTTTTAGCAAATCCCTTGGTGCCCAGATGTTAAACAGCTGAGAGTTCCACCAAGTTGGAGCCAAGACTAAAAAGGCCCTGGCTCTGATTGAGGACAGCCGGACACTTTTTGGGCCAGGAACTTCCAATAGATGTTGGTCACTTGAGCATAATGCTCTCCGGGGGACATACCAGTAGAGGAGGTCCTGTAGGTACTTTGGTCCCTGATTGTTTAGGGCCTTTAGAGCCACTGCATTCTGGACAAGCTGTAACTTCTCAATCAGCCACAAGGGCAGCCCAGCCTACAGCAGGTTACAGTAATCAAGTCTACAGGTGACCGTTGCGTGGATTACCATGGTTAGGTTGGGGGTTGACAGGTAAGGGGCAAGTTGTTTTACCTGGCTACATTTAGCAACTGGGAGGGCAGGTAAGTTTATTGTTGGGGAAAAGATGGGTGCAGGAACCGTTTCATGTACTCTCCTTCCCACAGTGTTCGTTTTGAGGAAGGAGAGAACCTGGATTCCTATTGTTATCCAGAGGGAGAGAGATATGTTCTGAACTATACACTATACACATAGAATCATAGAATGTTAGAACTGGAAGGGACCTTGCAGGTCATTTAGTCCAACCCCCTGCACTCTGCAGGAGCATAGCAGAAAGACAGCCCTACAACATACTCGAAAGATGGTCGTCCAGCCCCCGCTTGAAAATGTCCAGCGAAGGGACTTCTGGTTTAAGCGTTTTGCTGCTCGGATGCATCCCCGTCTGGCTCTGATGGGGTCGCACTGAGACTCGGCTGACGGGAAGGGTCCGAGTTCGTCCCGGACCCTCCTGGGGTCTCTGTAGGAGACCCTCAGCCTGGAGAGTTGAGGCGAGCCTCTTCCAAGGCGACGGCCAAGGAATTGAGGCTCCCCTTTATCTCCGAAAGGTCCCGTCACTGAAGAGCCTGTATGATGCCGAGAGACGACTACCGGATCAACGGACACGATCAACAGCTGCTGAAAAGCTTCTTAAAGATCTCCAAGGCTGCAAAGCATGAGTCAAGCACTGTTCAGGTGATTTAAGTGAACAAGAGCCTTGGTAGTAATTAGAAGCGTCTAAGGGCAAAGCAGCAGGGGGAGGGAGACACTCAAGAGTTCACCCACCCGTTTAAAACAATGCAGTTTTAAAGCGAAGTTTTAAAATAACTTTGAAACAAGCTATGCGCATAAGAGGACTAGAGAAAACAAAAGCTGCATAATAACGAAAAGCAGGTTAAGTTCTGCCAACTTTTACTTTGTTTTGGGAAACTTACTTCTTGTTGATATTATGGCTGGGAGAGGAAGAAGCCAGGTCTGTAGAAAAAAACGTCAACTGGAAATAGCCTACCAACGACTGCCTCCTACAACCAGGAAGTAGCTGCGGAGGTGTCCACACTGCTGGCGAATGCACTGCGCCCTCTAATGGAGCAGATGACTAATCTCAACGCGAAAATGGATAACTTACAAAAGCAGATGAATCAAATGGACAGAAGGACCTCAGTAACTGAAAAGACTCTAAAAAAATGGAAAAACAGACTGAGAGTATCAACAAAAGAGCAGATGAAGCAGAAAAAGAGAGACTCTCTAATAAAAACCAATTAATACAGCTCCAGCTGGAAAGATCTATGTACATCCTAAGTTTCCAAGGGATTCCTGAAGAAAAGAATGAAGATTTAAAGGCTATCTTATCAGAGACTTTGGCTCCAATAATGGATTACAAACAGGAAGATCTACTGGAGGAGATGGACTGGGCCTACAGGGCTTATCCAGATTTTATTAAAAAGAATAAACTCCCTGGAGAAATATGCTTGAAATTTACGAGAAGGTCTACCAGAAATCAGGTGCTGAAATCTACACAGGGGAACCCTTTAAAAATCAAGAATGAAGAGATAAAAATCCTGAAGGATATCCCCTTTGAAGTCAGAAAGCGGAGGAGACTCTACAAGGAACTTACTCTCTCTACAGAAGAAAGGGGTCCCTTACAGATGGTTATTTCCTGAAGGACCGAGTTTTAAATATGGAGACAAAAAATACAATATTAACTCTGTTCCTAAGGCTAAAAAGTTTGTGGATCAACACTTCAATGCAAAGCAATACAACAAAGATAAGAAACCTAAAAAGGATTAGAAGGAAGAAGAGGAAGAAGAAGAATCCTACTCACAGGATTCAGAAAGCAGTAGCCCAATACTCTTTAGTTCTTCAGATACATCGGAATCAGAGAAAGGAGCAGCTGCTCCCAAACCCCGAGGAAAGAAGAAACGCAAGAAGAAGAGAACCTAAGACCAAGATAATCGTTGAAAATGCAGTTTTTATTAATTAATCAGTTTTTGCAATTTTTTCTTTTTATTATTTTTTGTTAACTTTCTTTTTATAAGCAACAAATCTTTGTAACATCAGGTGATAATGACACAATATGTAACTAGATCGTGTCACCATGTCAGTCTTCCCTTCCCCATGTCCAGTAGGGTATATAGAGGTAGAGTTTAGTTTCCTTCCCCATCCTGGTACTGGTTTATGTATTAGTTTCCCTTACCCATATCCCGTAAAATTTTTAGAGGTAGGGATTTAGTAACCCTTTCCCATATCCTGTAGTAATGCAAAAACAATGAAATTCTTTATTAAAAAAAAAAGAAAATGTCCAGCAAAGGAGCATCCACCACCTCCTGAGGTAGTGTGTTCCACTGCTCAACCACTCTTACAGTTAGGAAGTTTCTCCTAATATTTAGCAGGTAATGACTCCCTTGTAATTTCCACCCATTCGATCTAGTCTTGCAATCCGGAGCAAGAGAGAATAGATCTGCTCCATCTTCTACAAGACAGCCTTTCAAATACACTCTTTGTCAAAGAGAGCCTCCCTCCGAATCCTGCCCAACCCGGGCTGGAGATCATCTTCACCAAGGAGATGGCTAGCTACAATTACAAAGGGGGCTTAAAGGCACCTGTATACCTTTAACCAAATAGTGCTACCACCAGAACTTTCGTGTCCCTCCAGTCAAGAACCAAAGGACAGGCTCCTGACCTTACCGGGCTCAACTACGGAATCCTTCCTGCGAGGTTGGCTCACAGCAGGAGACCCACACGTTATCCTATTCTGCTTGCGGGGAGGGCGGGGTATAAATTTGATAATAAATAAATAAATAAATACAGGTAGTAACCGGCAGTCTTAGGCACCAGGTAACTTATTGCAGCAGTGGAGACAGAAACCAGAAGTTGGTAAATAAAATATATGTTTATTTAAGTGCACAAGATATATTCACTGAAAGGTGCAGAATTATTTAAAACAGTACTGTGAGGGAAAACAAGAAAGCTAGAGATTAACAAACTTGCTAAACACTTCCAGAACCTTGGTTCTCAAAGACAAGATGTTACCCATTCAGTTCTGGGTCCAAATGTACTCCGTCTCCAGAATCCGAAACGCCAGGCTGGTTGGCTTCAGCAGCCAGCTTCCAAGATGGCCAAAAGGTGAGCAAGACATAAGAACATAAGAACATAAGAGAAGCCAATGTTGAATCAGGCCAATGGCCCATCTAGTCCAACACTCTGTCACACAGCGGCCAAAATATACCAGGTGCCATCAGGAGGTCCAGCAGTGGGGCCAGGGCACCAGAAGCCCTCCCACTGCTGCCCCCTCCAGCACCAAGAATAGAGTGCATCACCTGCCCCAGACTGAGAGTTCTCATTCTATACCCTGTGGCTAATAGCCACTGGTGGACTTCTGCTCCATATGTTTATCTAATTCCCTCTTGAAACTGTCCATGCTTGCAGCTGCCACGACCTCCTGTGGCAGTGAATTCCATATGTTAATCACTCTTTGGGTGAAGAAATATTTCCTTTTATCTGTTCTAACCCGACTGCTCAGCAATTTCATAGAGTGCCCACGAGTTCTTGTATTGTGAGAAAGGGAGAAAAGTACTTTCTTTCTCAACCTGCTCAATCCCATTCATAATCTTATAAACCTCGATCATGTCACCCCTCAGCCGTCGTTTCTCCAAGCTAAAGAGCCCCAAGCATTTTAACCTTTCTTCATAGGGAAGGTGTTCCAACCCTTAGACAGTTATCAGTCAGCTTGTTATGCAACTCCATCATGCCCCCCGAAAGGAAGTTAAAGCAGGTTATTTATTGCTGGAATCCTCAGTGGTTGCTAGGCCTGGGCACCAATCAGAGTTCAAGCAATGTCTTCCAGATACAAGAAGGCAAATCAAGGAAAGGACGATTTCATTGATCTCTGATTGGCCTCTGGTCATGTCAGAAGAGCAGGTGCCGTGACCTGCAGTTTCACAGCACCAGTCCCTTCCCACAGGACTTAACTGCTCTGGAATGTGCACGAGGGACGCCAAGGCCAGAGAGGGAACGTGTTACCTTGCAAGTACAAGGATGTTCGGTCTCCTCCGTATGGCTGTGTGAAACTAAGGAGACTTAAGGACAACATTCTCAAAGAAGAGCAGGCCGCAGCCAGACGGAACCAACCTTTTAAAGCAAACTCCATTTTGAGTGAACCAAAGTCCTTGAGACTCCTCAGTCAGAAAACATTTTTGTAGCATCCCAACAGTCAACACAGAATATTTCAACACCACCCCAATACATAAATTGTGCACTTCTAAGTTTGAAAGGGATATCCTTGTTTGTTCTGCCAAGACCCATCACGGCAGGGGGGTTGATCCGAACAACATCAAACAAAACTCATTCAGACATTAAGTACTCTTTTTCACTCACTGAAATGAATGCAACTGTCAGTCAAGTCTGTGATGAGCATTTGATGTGTATAACAAAGTCAGCCCCTTTCATTCTATTTGTGGAGTCAGGAAAGTCAAGGACAGCTGCGTTAAGCTGGTTCCTGATACTCTATTTAGAATTTGATAGTGACTTCGGACTGCTGCAAAGTATAAACATTCCCAGAAGGCAAAGTCATAGAATCCTACACTCATAAAATGTTACAGTTGGAAGGGACCTTACAGGTCATCTAGTCCAGCCCCCTGCACTCTGCAGCCGCGTAGCCGAAAGACAGCCCTACAACATACCTGAAAGATGGTCGTCCAGCCTCCGCTTAAAAACATCCAGCGAAGGAACATCCACCACCTCCCAAGGCAGTGTGTTTCATTGCTCAACTACTCTTACAGTTAGGCAGTTTCTCCTGATATTTAGCCGGTAACGACTCCCTTGTAATTTCCACCCATTAGATCTAGTCTTGCAATCCGGAGCAAGAGAGAATAGATCTGCTCCATCTTCTATCATGTCCCCTCTAAGCCTTCTCCTTCCCAGGCTAAACATACCCACCTCTTTCAGCCTTTCCTCGCAAGACTTGGGGTGATTTCCCACTAAAGCTTGTCGCGGGGTTGTGCCGCCGTTTGCCCGGAGATTTTTAGTCAATTTCACACCCAAAGCCGCGGGGCTGCATTTTGACCCGCGGCTTCGCCCGATTTCCCCCGCAGTTTCGTAATCCTGTTTTTTGAGGATTACGAAACTGCGGCGGAATCGGCCATCCCGCGGGTCAAAATGCAGCCCTGCAGCTTCGAGTGTGAGACTAAAAATCTCCGGAGCAAATAGCGGCACAACCCCGCGGCAAGCTTCAGTGGGAAATCACCCTTGGATTCCAGCCCTCTCACCATCCCGGTTGCGCTTTCCTGGACACGCTCGAATTCGTCAACATCCTTCCTAAAATGTGGTGCCCAAAACTGGACACAGTACTCCAGGTGAGGCCTGACCATAGCAGAACAAAGCAGAACTACCACCTCCCATGATCTGGACACAATGCTTCTGTTAATGCATCCTAAGATTGTATTAGCTTTCTTCACAGCCACATCGCACTGCAGTCTTATGTTGAGCTTGTGATCAACTAGAACACCCAGATCCCTTTCACATGTGCTGCTGTCAAGCCACATCCCTCCCATTCTATCTCTATTCCTTTGATTTTTTGTACCTAAGTGTAGGACTTTGCCTTATCTCTATTGAAATTCATTTTATTTGTCTCAGCCCACTGTTCCAGCCTATCTAGATCATTTTGAATCCTGACTCTGTCTTCTTCAGAATTAGCAATCCCTAGGCTTCCCAAGAACTTACCGCGTGCCAGCGGGGGATGGATACTTCTTCGCAGGACCATCCCCAGGGGAAGGAGAGGCGCAGGGCACCATGCCGTCGCCAGGAAGGGACGGTAGGCGACGCTCTGGCAATGGGGTTGGAAACTCAATGGTACCATCGAGTTTTCAGCCCCATTGCCAGAGCGTCACCTGGTATCACTTCCTGGCGACGGCATGGTGCGTTACCAGGAAGACTGGTCCGGCTGGGGAGCATTCGTCCCCCGCCCCCAGACGGTAAGTACTTGGGAACCCTAGCAATCCCACCCAACTTCATGTCACCTGCAAATTTGATAAGCATCCCCTCTATGTCTTCCTCCAGGTAATTTATAAAAATATTGAACAACACCGGGCCCAGGACTGAGCCCTGTGGCACTCCACTTGAGACTTCCCTAAATGTAGACACAGAGCCATTTACAAGCACTCGTTGGGTACGATTTTTCAACCAACTATGAATCCATCCAACCCACATTTAACCATCTTATCCTCAAGGATATCATTAGAAACTTTGTCAAATGCTTTACTGAAATGTAGATACACTATATCCACAGCATTGCCAGAGTCAATCATTTTAGTAACCCTGTCAAAAAGGAGATAAGGTTGGTCTGGAATGACTTATTCTTGATATACCCATGCTGGCTACTATCAATTAACTCATTCCATTCAAGGTGCTCACAGACACAGCATTTAATAATCTGCTCTAGAATTTTTCCAGGTATTGATGTCAAACTGACAGGCCTGAAATTTCCTGAGTCCATCATTTTCCCCTTCTTGAAGATCGGGACAACATTCGCTCTTCTCCAGTCTTCTGGCACAACACCAGTACTCCAGGACATCTCAAAGATTAGAGCCAGAGGCTCTGAAATAACATCTGCAATTTCTTTTAGCACCCTGTGATTTGAAAATATTTAAGGCAGCTAGATGCTCTCTAACCATTTCCTTACTTACTCTGGACTGGCAGTTCCTTCTTCCTTCATATTCCCTGCATTCTTCAGTTTGTATAGAGCTCGCCTTACAGTTAAAGACCGATGCAAAGTGAGAGCTGAGTAATTCTGCTTTGTCTTCATCCTTTGTTAAAGCTTGACCGTCTTCCCCTAGCAATGAGCTTACCCTATCCCTGTTCTTTTTGCTCTGAACATAGGCATGGAAACCTTTCTTGTTATTTTTAGCATCCCTCGCAAGTCTCAGCTCCATCTGCGCTTTAGCCTTTCTGACACCATCCCTACAGATTCGAGCCTGCTTCTTGTACTCACCCTCAGTAATCTGATCCTCCTTCCATTTCCTGTACATTTCCCTTTTTAGTCTCAGCTCTTCAGAGAGTTCCTTCTTCAGCCACCTTGGCTTCTTTACTCGTCTCCCACCTTTCTTTCTTACTGGAACAGTTTGGGATTGTGCCTTAAGCACTTCATTTTTCAGTAACACCGACCCTTACTGTGCAGATTTCTCCATCAGCATTTCCAGCCATGTGATCCTACCTAATATTTCTCTGGGTGTTTTGAAATCAGCTTTCCTGAAATCCAGGATACGAGTCCTACTATGTCCTGGTTTTACATCCTTCTCTGTGTCAAATTCCAAGCTGACATGGTCACTATTCCCCAAGGATCCCACAATGTTCACTTCATCAACCAGTTCTTCCCTGTTAGGATTAAATCTAGGATAGCAGATCCTCTGGTGCCCACCTCCACCTTCTGAGAGATGAAGCTGTCCGCAAGACTGTTCAAGAATCTGCGGGATGCCCCATGTCTAGCAGAGTTAGATTTCCAGCAAATACCTGGATAGTTGAAATCTCCCATAACCACAACATCCTGTCTCTGTGAAAGTTTAGCAAACTGTTGTACACATGCATCATCCAGTTCCTCTGGTTGGTTTGGAGGTCTGTAGTATAAACCCAGAACAATATCACCTTCTTTTTTCTCTTGCTCTATCCTTACCCACACACTTTCAACAGGGCAACTCTTGAAAATCCTGAATTTCAGTGCAAGTGTATTCATTCTTGACATATAGTGCCACCCCGCCTCCTTTTTTGTTTATTCTGTTCCATTTGAACAAGGTATATCCTTCAATCGCTGTGCTCCGTATATGAGACTCATCCCACCAAGTCTCAGTGATACCTATCAGATCATAGTTACTTTCCAATATTTGAACTTCAAGTTCCTCCTGTTTATTTCCCATACTCTGTGCATTAGTATAAAGACATCTCAGATTACAGACATCCTTTCCTACCATAGGTCCCCTCTGAGTCACGTGAGTCAAAGTGGTGTACAGTGAGGGCCACAGCCCTCAGCAGAGTCCTGAAGCTTCCTGGGAACAGGATCAAAGTTTCAACTACGGAAACTAATTACTGTAGAAATTAAAATACCAAAGGGGTATCAGAGGTTTTGCAGAGTTCTAGCTGAGGACTGAGGCTCAGTCCAGCCCTAATTCTGCAACATTTAGCATCTGGGAGGGCAGGTAAGGTCCAAAAGGTCTATACGTGACTTCAGTAGGAAAGGATTGACGGGCCTGTGGCCTCGTCCAGCTTGATTGACCTTAACCACCCACTCACCTTTCCCCAGAATATCCAGGATTTCAGGATACCACAGCCTGGGCGGGGGTGGTGGTGCTAGGTAACACTTATATGGGAAAGGGCAGAAATCCAAAAAATTCTCCTGGAAGGACAGAAACATGGTCAACATCAAAGCCCACAATCCCAAACAGTAGAAGGGGGACAGATTATTTCCAGATCACAGTCAGAGCAGATGTTTGTAATCCCACCCAGGGAAAAGGTATGTTGCAAATACTGGAATCATAGAATGTTAGAGTTGGAAGGGACCTTGCAGGTCATCTAGTCCAACCCCCTGCACTCTGCAGCAGGGTAGCCAAAAGATAGCCCTACAACATATCCGAAAGATGGTCATCCAACTTCTGCTTAAAAAACCCAGCGAAGGAGCATCCCAAGGCAATCGGTTCCACTGCTCAACCACTCTTACAGTTAGGAAGTTTCTCCTGATATTTAGCCAGCAACGACTCCTTGCAATTTCCACCCATTAGATCTAGTCTTGCAATCCGGAGCAAGAGGGAATAGATCTGCTCCATCTTCGACATGACAGCCCTTCAAATATTTGAAGACTGCAATCATTTCCCCTAAGCCTTCTCTTTCCCAGGCTAAACATACCCAACTCTTTCAGCCTTTCCTCGTAAGACTTAGGGGAATTTCAGACAGATGATATAATCCGGAAGAGGAACGGTTCCCAAACGGTTTCTGGTCTGGCATTTCAGACAGAACCGTTTTAGAACCGGTTCCCTACCGGAATATATTTGTAATTTCACACAGAATCGCTTCTGTCCCGTTCAGGAAACGGGGCTGAAGCGTTTTACCTGTCAACCGCTTCCAAGTAGTCGTCAGTTTCTTCTCCCGGATCCGATACGCTTTTTTCCCGCCTTTTTTCGCCCGCGCGGGCGATCTCCGGCTTTTTTTTTTTTTAACGTTCGCTTTAGAGCGCTATAGCGCAATAGCGCAATAGCATCATAGCAACCCCATTGGAATGCCTGCAGTGTTGTTTTTATAGCGCTATAGCGCTATAAAGCGAACATTTTTTAAAAAAAAAGGCGTGGCGGGAACCGGCGGGAAAACAAAGCGGTGCAGTCTGAATTGCCAAACCGCTTCTGATTCGGCTCTTTTCCGGTCAGGGAAAGCCATGTGTGAAATGGCAGCCCTGTACCGGTTTACTTCAAGACGAATCAGAAACGGCTTCAATCCGGCAGAGTCTCGGTAATGTGAAATTCCCTTTGGACTCCAACCCTCTCACCAGCCTTGTCACCCTCTTCTGGACACGCTCAAGCTTGTCAACACCCTTCCTAAAATGTGGTGCCCAAAACTGGACACAGTACTCCACGTGAGACCTGACCATAGCAGAATACAAACAGACAAATGAGGATCTGGACCCCTCCAGAGTCTTTCCGAGGGCCTTTCATCCCACCTTCGCTTCAGGCCACGACACTTTCTCTGGCTTAGGTAATGGCCGCAACACTGGCCTCAGTTGCCTCTGGGCAAACAGCCGGACAGGCCCCCAAATGGTGTACTGCTGTTCCACATTGTGATATGTGCCTCCTCACAATGGCAGCCACTCACACCTTTGCCGCCTATGAAAGATCCTTACCCAGAAAGGCCACGCTCTCGTAGTTCTCCAGCATGACTTCCCGGTAGAGGGCTCTTTGGTCCGGATCCAGCAGGGCCCACTCTGCATCGGTGAAATGCACGGCCACCTCCTCAAAGGAAAACGGACCCTGAGAGAAAAAGCAGAAAATCCCTCAGCAGAGATCACGCCAGGCAGAAGGGAGTAGTCTGGGAGGGTACAGGATGAATGGGGTAAAGGGAGTGGCATTCAGAGCCTCTCTCGCCCAGACACGTTGTAGAACTGCAGGAGAAAAAGCCCCCTGAGAAAAGGATGGGGAACCCAGGCCGTCCCTGCTCAAACCCCCTACCTGGACGGGAGGGGCAGCAGCCGTTTCCACACCTCTGAAAAGAGGACAGGTCAACAGCATCTCTCCACTGCCTGTTAGGGAGACAAAGGAGGAAGGAAGATGTTTTCCCCACGACTTTTTTGTTTATTTCTTCCCTGCTTCGTTCACCACATGAAAACGGGTGTAAAGCCCTGCCCTGTGTACACTCAACACATTTTAACACTTTTTACAAAATACTGGGAGAGGCAGAAGAGAAGGACCAGGTACCAGGAGCCCCGGGGATTCCAAATGCTTCCAACATATTTCAGACTTCTGTCAGGCCTGGGTCAGGATTGAGGGAGGGTGAAGAGGGAGGTGGAAATTACATTCCCTGAAACGTCACTGTCACATTCGGCCCGGACTTGACTTGAGTGCATCTGAAGACTCGAGGGTCATATGAATGAGTTTTCAGAGTGCCTCCTGGCACGCTCACTTCCCAATCAGGTTTTCAGTTAGACGCAACATCAACATGACATCACATCTGCCCCAAGCCCCACCCCAAAGCCCCTCCCCAAAGCTCCCAGGGGTGCCAGGCAACAGCCCACCATCCCTCTCCCAGCATCCTGTTTCCCAAAGCGGCCCGCCAGATGCCCCTAGAAGCACGGGCACAGAAGCCAAATGTTTCCATCCTCATTGGCCCCCAGAAAGTGTTTTTCAGAGCTCTGCCGCCCAGAAGGTGGAGGCTCCCTTTATTCACCAAGTTGAATAGTTCTGCCGAGATTTGTCCACCTTATGGAAGGAGGGAGAGAGAGGACTCTTTTAATTAATGGGAGGAATTGCCTTCCATGAATTTGTCGAATCCCCTTTGAGAGGCATCTCAAGTCGCAGACACTGAGTTCCGCAAATCAACTCTGTATTGTGTGAAGAAGTGTTTAATTTTTTCCCCCTGACCTGAGCTCTCTACCCATGAAATTCACTGGGTGCCCTAATCATATCCAGGCACAAAGAGTCCTTACCGCAGGATAGGACATCTTGGACACGCTCCGTGGCCTGCGTCCTCTGATCTTGCTCCAAGGAAGTTTCTTCCACTTCAGGGAATGTCGCTTCTACCTTCAGGGATGGTGCCCACATCTGAAACAGCAGCGAGGGAGAGGGGTAAGAGATGGAGTGAAAGAGACCAAGGAATGGATCCTGACCCACTCTTAGATTCTGCACCCTTCCATCAGCAGACCTGGTGAGTTATCTGGAGGGATGTACAATACTCTAGTAGAAGAGGCTGCTGAAGGAGGCTGTAAAATCTCCCATCTGGATGATTCACACTTGGAGAAATATCTCTCCGGGACACTTTAGGTTAGGATAAGGCCAGATATCATTGCTTGAACAGGACATGGAAAACCAAGCTATTTTAGATGTGCCTCCTTGGTGCTTTGGGAAAGTTCCGTGTCTCTGTTTGGCTCTTTAAGGATCCAATGAAGCTCATGGGCAATTGAATCAGGCAAGACAGAAAACGCTTAAAGGAAGAACCGGTTGCGGTGCGGCAAGAGCGCTCGACTCCTGGGGGCTCCCAAGTATTGTCCAGATTGCCAGGTCTTTTAGTGGGGCTTGAGAGCTCCCGAAGAGAAGCCCAAGGCAGGGGACTTGGTCCGGGCATCCCACAAGGGGCGGCAAGGGGGTGGTTGTCTTGGATCGTCCTGATGCTGGACCGAGGCAAGAACATCTGCGGCAGCTACGTATGAGTAGCTGCAGCTGCCGGAATGAGGGGGAACCAGCTAAAGTTAAAGAAGACTCGACGCCATGAGTACTTATAATCTGCAATAAAGCCTAAGAATCTTCAACTCAACTTAACTTTAAGCCCTTTAAAGTTTAAACACCAGCGTAAAGAAAAGGGAGGGGTGAAGAGCGTCTTGCTCTCCCGCCCCCCCCGGCCTTTCTTTCTTAGGCGGCTTCATAGAGAACTTTTAAAGAGACTTACTAACTTGCTGGGCTAAAGGAGAAATCGGTGCATGTCTGAGGTTTGTTTTACAGGTTTTTAAGCTTTGCAAGAAAAGGAGCTGCGGTGGCTCAAGTGGTTAAGACGCTGAACTGCAGGCTGCGGAAGGTCAGTAGTTCAGCAGTTCGAGACCCGAGAGTGCCGCATGACGGAGTGAGCTCCCGTCTCTAGTTCCAGCTCCTGCCAACCTAGCAGTTTGAAAGCAAGAAATTGCAAGTAGATAAATAGGTACCACTTTGGTGGGAAGGTAACAGCGTTCCGTGCGCCTTGGTGTTTAGTCATGCCGGCCACATGACCATGGAAACGTCTTCAGACAGCGCTGGCTCTTCGGCTTTGAAACGGAGATGAGCACCGCAACCCTAGGGTCGGATTCGACTGGCTTTCGAGCAAGGGGACCTTTACCTTTACCTAAGCTTTGCAAGGCCTGACTTGGGATTATAATTTTCTTTCCCTTTGGATCAACTTTCATCTCATTGCTTCCTCTCTCTCTCAGATTACCATTTAAGCCTCCGACTTCTGGAGAATTTTCTACTATATCTCTTTTTGAACTCTGCAAGATTTTACGGGGGATTTTTACATGGTCCTGTTTGGAAATCTTAAACTTTTCCTTTCTATTGGTTTGGCTGAAAAATTCTTTTTGTTTCCTTTTCTTTTTTTCTGTTGGAGATACAATATATCCATTTGGGAATGAGAAATTTTTCAAAACCACTTTCGCAGAGCTAGGACTGGTAGACCACCCCCAAAAAAGAGAGGAAACAGACTAAAATGGCAGGAAAGAGAGACTAAAGAGATCAAGTCACCGAGTGCTCCATATGGCTCAAATGTCTGATGCTCACGTTTTCACACGAAAAATTCAGATGAATAAAATCTATGTTGTCGAAGGCTTTCACGGCCGGAGTTCATTAGTTGCTGTAGATTTCCCAGGTTTTGTGGCCGCGGTCTTGGCATTGTAGGTCCTGCTGTTCCGCCAGTAGCTGTGACTGGCATCCGCAGACCCTTCCTTGACACAGAGAGTACTCCATCTTTCTGTGTTATATATCTGAGGATATTTATCAGTCGCCTTTCTACCCTGAGGCACTCAAGGCGGCTTACCATAAAGCCCCTAACCTTGGGACCAGAGACCCCCCCCCCAGGAAGGGAAAAGGTGCCCCCCCCTTTGACACTCTCTGCTCTTGACTGCTTCGTCTGGGAGCCCCCCCGGACCCTCGCAAAGCAGAGAGCAGAAGGGGATTTGGGGCTCTCTGGTCAGGGGATGCTGCCTCACCTTAACACCACGTTCTCCAGGCATGCCCCGGGCCCCGTCAGCTCCGGCTTGACCCTGGGGATGGCACAGAGAGAAGGCATGAGAGGATGCCCATCCCCACGACCCCAGGCCTGCCCTCCACACACAGCCCTCAGTCCAACCAAACAACTGACCTGGTGGCCTGGTTTCCCTGGGGGGCTGATTAGCTTCACGGGCCCCCGCGGGCCCTCAGTCCCACCAATCAGTTTACCTGGTGGCCTGGTTTCCCTGAGGGGCTGATTAGCTTCACGGGCCCCCGCGGGCCTCAGTCCCACCAATCAGTTTACCTGGTGGCCTGGTTTCCCTGAGGGGCTGATTAGCTCCACGGGTCCCCGCGGGCCCTCAGTCCCACCAATCAATTTACCTGGAGGCCTGGTTTCCCTGGGGGGCTGATTAGCTCCACGGGTCCCCGCGGGCCCTCAGTCCCACCAATCAGTTTACCTGGTGGCCTGGTTTCCCTGAGGGGCTGATTAGCTCCACGGGTCCCCGCAGGCCCTCAGTCCCACCAATCAATTTACCTGGAGGCCTGGTTTCCCTGGGGGGCTGATTAGCTTCACGGGCCCCCGCGGGCCCTCAGTCCCACCAATCAATTTACCTGGCGGCCTGGTTTCCCTGAGGGGCTGATTAGCTCCACGGGTCCCCGCGGGCCCTCAGTCCCACCAATCAATTTACCTGGCGGCCTGGTTTCCCTGAGGGGCTGATTAGCTTCACGGGTCCCCACGGGCCCTCAGTCCCACCAATCAATTTACCTTGCGGCCTGGTTTCCCTGAGGGGCTGATTAGCTCCACGGGTCCCCGCGGGCCCTCAGTCCCACCAATCAATTTACCTGGCGGCCTGGTTTCCCTGAGGGGCTGATTAGCTTCACGGGTCCCCGCGGGCCCTCAGTCCCACCAATCAATTTACCTGGAGGCCTGGTTTCCCTGGGGGGCTGATTAGCTCCACGGGTCCCCGCGGGCCCTCAGTCCCACCAATCAATTTACCTGGAGGCCTGGTTTCCCTGGGGGGCTGATTAGCTCCACGGGTCCCCGCGGGCCCTCAGTCCCACCAATCAACTTACCTGGAGGCCTGGTTTCCCTGGGGGGCTGATTAGCTCCACGGGCCCCCGCGGGCCCTCAGTCCCACCAATCAATTTACCTGGTGGCCTGGTTTCCCTGGGGGGCTGATTAGCTCCACGGGCCCCCGCGGGCCCTCAGTCCCACCAATCAATTTACCTGGTGGCCTGGTTTCCCTGAGGGGCTGATTAGCTTCACGGGCCCCCACGGGCCCTCAGTCCCACCAATCAGTTTACCTGGTGGCCTGGTTTCCCTGAGGGGCTGATTAGCTTCACGGGCCCCCACGGGCCCTCAGTCCCACCAATCAATTTACCTGGCGGCCTGGTTTCCCTGAGGGGCTGATTAGCTTCACGGGCCCCCACGGGCCCTCAGTCCCACCAATCAATTTACCTGGCGGCCTGGTTTCCCTGGGGGGCTGATTAGCTCCACGGGCCCCCGCGGGCCCTAGAGAGAGAAGGAGACAGACAACAGAGACTTATTCTGGGGCCTCCGCCCAGTTTCCCCACCAATGAAGTGGCGGCACAGGAAAAGAGGGGGTCGCAGGGTGAGGATTCATGTGGACACCAGCGTAGGGCCGAGCACAGGACTGAAGGCCTCGCGGCTGTCCAAGGGAGAGGTAGGAGCCATGCCCCTCAATGTCAGTTACAGGCTGGAGGGGGGGCTCCGGAGGGAGTGGAGGAGCAGGAGGGGCGGGTTCTGGGCTGGGGAGACGTGCCGTAGTCCACGGCAGGAAAGAGAGGGTGCAGGGCCAGGGTGGGAGATTCGTTGCTGCAGCCAAGGATCCTCTTACCTGGGGCCCCGAGTCACCAGCCTCACCCTTTACACCGGGGTTGCCGGGTTGTGGGGTTGCCAGGTTGCTCCTGGAAGAGAAATGCTCAATGGTTACCTCTGTGGTCCTCCCCAAGCCGTGAGAGCCAGTTTGGTGTCGTGGTTCAGCGCGGCAGATTCTAATCAGGAGGTTCGATTCCCCACTGCGATCTGTTGGGTCGACTGCATTCAGAAGTTAGGGAAACACCATGGCTCAGCCCTTGAGCATTGGCTTTGCGTGCAGGAGGTCCCAAGTTCAATCCCCGGAATCTAGCAGGTGGTGTGAAAGACCTCTATCCCGTACTAAGCAAAGTCTTCACAGGAAGTTTTATCATAAAAGAGAGAGGGGAAAAAACAGGAAAGGAGGGGTTGGAGTCAAAAAGTGTTGGGAAAGGGGCAAAACCAAATGCAGGGGAGAGGCACACAACACCCAGCACAGGGATTTTCAAATCAAAAGCAATACAGTTGGCCTAACTGAGGTAAGTGTACATTACCAAGGCTGTATCAGTTTCCTCAGAGCATGTGCAGAGTTCCTTGCTGTACCCAGGTGTTGGAAGAGGCCTCATATCTAATGAAAACCCAGCCTCCCGTAGATCCTTTCCACTGAAGGCAAAGGAAAATCCCAAATGTCCAGGTATTGATGGTCAAAGGAATCTGGTCTAAATCAGCCCCTCCTCCTCTAAGAGTGACAGGCTGATTTCGCCAGTGCCACTCAAAGACCCATCTCTGATGTCAGAGGCTACTGCTACCAATCAGAAATATTTAAAATGATAGTCCCACCTCCTCGGGCATCTGGAAATGGCCCTGGACTTCCAAACCAGATGGTCCTTTGTCCAACTCTGTCAGGATGGTCTAAAGTGGAATGGAAATGAGTGGGGCATTCTAATGAGAACACCGGAGGTCCAAGACTCCCAGATGCTCTTGGTCGCGCTCCTGACTAGCCCTAGTAAGGTTTTAGGGTCTCTGCCACAGGTTTTTTGTTTTTTTAATGGCACTCAAACTTGTAATAGCCAAATATTGAGAAACAGAGACCCTGGAGAGTAACTGCCAGTCCAAGTAGGCCCTGACAGACCCATCAATGGGCTTCTTGCCTTCATGTTCGGCCAAACCACAGTTTATAAATAACAGTTGATCATGATGTCTGAATGGGATTGGTGGCCAGTTTTCAAACATGGAGCGTTATTTTATGATGTGTTATTCCTGGCCCCACTGCTGGACCTCCTGATGGCACCTGGTATATTTTGGCCGCTGTGTGACAGAGTGTTGGACTAGATGGGCCATTGGCCTGATTCAACATTGGCTTCTCTTATGTCCTTATGTTCTAATGTGGCCCCAGAATCCTGATCAGCCATGAAACAAACTGGTCAAACTGGATCCAATCACTTTCAGTCAGCCTAACCTACTTCACAGGGGTGCCGAGAGAAGAAATTTGGGAGACCGAACTCTTTCAACACCAGCTGGAGGGACCCGGAGGAAACCCGAAGACAGATAAACAGAAGGCGTTGGCTATGTAAGGATCGCCTGGTCTGAGATCTGCTTCTTGGAGTGACTCTCTGGCTTCAACCAGAGGCTGCAAAAACCTCTCGGGGCCCCTCAGCCTCATGGTAGAAGAAAAGAAGAAGAGATTGGATTTATACCCTGCCCTTCACTCAGAGTCTCAGAGCGGCTTACAAACTCCTTTCCCTTCCCCTCCCCACAACAGACACCCTGTGAGGTAGGCGGGGCTGAGAGAGCTCTGAGAGAAACTGCCCCTTTTCAAGGACAGCTCTTGTCAAAACTGTGGCTTGCCCAAGGTCATCCGGCGGTTGCAGGTGGAGGAGTGGGGAATCAACCCTGGTTCTCCCAGATTAGAGTCCGCGCACTTAACCACTTTGGATGCTTCGGCAATGTACATCTGAAACTGCAGTGAGCTGATGAAAGATATCTGGCCCCGGGCTTCCCCAGAATTCAACACCACTCCCAGCTGGGAAGAGGAGGGGCCCTTTCCTTGCTGTCCAGCCAGTTCCAGGTCCTCCTGGGTCCTGCCCTTCCATCTCCTGCCCCTTCTACTGAGTCACCTCCATCTCTGAAAAGATGCCTTTAGACACTTGGCTGTGAAGAGAGGCATCGATCTCTCTGGGGGGAAGGAGAGACACAGACAGTCATGTGTCAGAAGGGAAGAGGAGAAAGGAGATACACCACCAACCTTCATAGGCTCAGGGGACATGTGAGAACTGCCCTGGCGGAACTGGACAAAAGTGCTTCTTTAATACCACTTACATACCAAGGTATGAAATTAAAAGACGCCTGCTCCTTGGGAGGAAAGCAATGGCAAACCTAAACAGCATGATAAAAAGCAGAGACATCACCCTGCCAACAAAAGTCCGCATGGTCAAAGCAACGGTATTCCCCGTAGTAATGTATGGCTGTGAGAGTTGGACTATAAGGAAGGCCAAGCGCCGAAGAATAGATTCTTTTGAACTGTGGTGCTGGAGAAGACTCTTGAGAGTCCCTTGGACGGCAAGGAGATCAAATCATTCAGTCCTAAAAGAAATCGACCCTGATTGTTCCCTGGAAGGCCAGATCCTGAAGCTGAAGCTCAAATACTTTGGCCACCCAATGAGAAGGGAGCATTCACTGGAGAAGACCCTGATGCTGGGAAAGATTGAAGGTCAAAGAAGAAGGGGACGGCAAAGGATGAGATGGTTAGACAGTGTCATCGATGCAACGAACATGAAATTGAGCACAACAACAGACCAAGGTATTTTAGAGATGCAAAGTTATGTGTCTCTGTTTGGCTTTTTAGAGATGTCCCAAGCTGAGCCTCTCATTCCTTAGGCTCCGTCTGTCCTTGGGGCCAGTTCTTAAGAAACCAGAGCCCCAAGAGGACGAGAGGGACTGGGGATGCCTTTACCCCTGCATTAGCATTGGTGTAGTGGTTAAGTGTGCGGACTCTAATCTGGGAGAACCAGGTTTGATTCCCCAATCCCCCAATCACAGCTGCTGGATGACCTTGGGCAAGCCATAGTTCTGTCAGACCTGTTCTTGAAAAGAGCCGTTTGTGTCCGAGCTCTCTCAGCCCCTTCTACCTCACAGGGTGTCTGTTGTGGGGAGGGGAAGGGAAAGGAGTTTGTAAGCCGCTCTGAGACTCCTTTGGGTAGTGAAAGGCGGAGTATAAATCCAATCTCTTCTCTTCTTCTGCCTCACAGGGTGTCTTGTTGTGGGTAGGGGAAGGGAAAGGAGTTTGTAAGCCGCTCTGAGACTCCTTTGGGTAGTGAAGGGCGGGATATAAATCCAATCTCTTCTTCTTCTTCTACCTCACAGGGTGTCTGTTGTGGGGAGGGGAAGGGAAAGGAGTTTGTGAGCCGCTCTGAGACTCCTTTGGGCAGTGAAGGGTGGGGTATAAATCCAATCGCTTCTTCTTTTTCTACCTCACAGGGTGTCTGTTGTGGGGAGGGGAAGGGAAAGGAGTTTGTGAGCCGCTCTGAGACTCCTTTGGGCAGTGAAGGGCAGGGTATAAATCCAATCGCTTCTTCTTTTTCTACCTCACAGGGTGTCTGTTGTGGGGAGGGGAAGGGAAAGGAGTTTGTAAGCCGCTCTGAGACTCCTTTGGGTAGTGAAAGGCGGAGTATAAATCCAATCTCTTCTCTTCTTCTGCCTCACAGGGTGTCTTGTTGTGGGTAGGGGAAGGGAAAGGAGTTTGTAAGCCGCTCTGAGACTCCTTTGGGTAGTGAAGGGCCATGGGGTATAAATCCAATCTCTTCTCTTCTTCTACCTCGCAGGGTGTCTGTTGTGGGGAGGGGAAGGGAAAGGAGTTTGTGAGCCGCTCTGAGACTCCTTTGGGCAGTGAAGGGCAGGGTATAAATCCAATCGCTTCTTCTTTTTCTACCTCACAGGGTGTCTGTTGTGGGGAGGGGAAGGGAAAGGAGTTTGTAAGCCACTCTGAGACTCCTTTGGGTAGTGAAGGGCGGGGTATAAATCCAATCTCTTCTTCTTCTTCTACCTCACAGGGTGTCTGTTGTGGGGAGGGGAAGGGAAAGGAGTTTGTGAGCCGCTCTGAGACTCCTTTGGGCAGTGAAGGGCGGGGTATAAATCCAATCGCTTCTTCTTTTTCTACCTCACAGGGTGTCTGTTGTGGGGAGGGGAAGGGAAAGGAGTTTGTGAACCACTCTGAGACTCCTTTGGGTAGTGAAGGGCGGGGTATAAATCCAATCTCTTCTTCTTCTTCTACCTCACAGGGTGTCTGTTGTGGGGAGGGGAAGGGAAAGGAGTTTGTGAGCCGCTCTGAGACTCCTTTGGGTAGTGAAGGGCGGGGTATAAATCCAATCTCTTCTTCTTCTTCTGCCTCACAGGGTGTCTTGTTGTGGGTAGGGGAAGGGAAAGGAGTTTGTAAGCCGCTCTGAGACTCCTTTGGGTAGTGAAAGGCGGGGTATAAATCCGATCTCATTATTATTATTGTTGTTGTTGTTGTTGTTGTTAAAATTTATATCCAACCCTTCCCAAACAGGCTCAGGGCAGGTAACATCAAGGTGCAGAAACAACAACCAATTTAATACAATTAATCTAAAAACAGCTTAAGTCTAAAAACAGCATCTCTTCAAGAAGCCTGAAGGGTCAGGCAAGAACTCTGCCCAAGCACCCACGTGAGGGGCCCAACTCACCCTGACAGAAGAGCCGGTTTCCAGAGTCCAGCCAGTTTGGTGTAGTGGTTAAATGCGCCGACTCTAATCTGGGAGAACCGGGTTTGATTCCCCACTCCTCCACTTGCAGCTGCTGGATGACCTTGAGCAAGCCATAGCTCTGGCACAAGCAGTAAATCCAAATGGGAAGGGGAAAAGACGAGTGTCACAGGAGTCCCAAATATACAAATTCCACTAGTAGAAAACACCATCAATTGTTGTTGTCGTGACACCACCAACTTTAGAATTGTTTAATATATTGTTTTGGCAATCTTTGATGGCGTTTTCTACTGATGGAATTTGCATATTTTGGATAGCTCTAGGAAGAGCTGTTCTTGAAAGGGCAGTTTCTGTCAGAGCTCTCTCAGCCCCGCCTACCTCACAGGGTGTCTGTTGTGGGGAGGGGAAGGGAAAGGAGTTTGTCAGCCGCTCTGAGACTCCAAGTGAAGGGCGGGGTATAAATCCAATCTCTTCTTCTTCTCCTTTCGGGAACAAGCCTAAGCCCAGCCCTCAAACAACTCTGGATGGCTCCTAATGGTGTCAGGAGATATGGCCACAGAAAGCTGCCCCGGTGCCCTGCTGGTGTAGGGCAAATGTCAATCTGATGCTGGCACAGAACGGGATTGTGCCAGGGGTGTGGTTTGCGAGTGGAACGGGGCCGATGTGTTGCCGAGAGACAAACGGTTCTTTTCCCCCAAAGGGATTTCAAAATCAATGAACACCCCAGTGCTAGAAGGAAAACACTTGTATTCTTAACATAAATTAACAACATGAACAGAGAATAATAAGGAAGTATACCCACGTCCCTCTTAGCTGTGGGGAAACCCCCCCCCAAGTAGCAGGGGTACTCCTGGGTGTCAGCCAAAATGCTCAGCACCAGTCTGCGGCCCGGTCTGAGCTGAAGTTCCAAAGAAAAAGAGTAACCCCACCACCATAAGTTATAGCTATGTGTGTATGTCTGTGAGGTAGGTGGGGCTGAGAGGGCTCGTTCGAGGACTGCTCTTGAGAGAGCAGCTCTGAAAGAACTTGTGACTGGCCCAAGGTCACACCAGCAGCTGCACAAGGAGTGGAGAATCTCCCAGATTAGAGTCCGCGCTCCTGACCACTACACCAATAGGGCATCCCCTGCTTTCTGACACCAGGCGGGCACCTCCACTAGCACCCAAGAGTGCCCTGGCTAAAGAAGAGGAATATGCTTGAAGGAAAACCCTGGCACCATTAACCCCGTCCTGCCCGGAGCTGTCACAGGGCAATCTAGGCACAGAGAGAGAGAAACTTGTGGCTCACCCACTCTCTCCTCCGATTACAACTGTCTCCCAGAAGGCGCCACTAATACCCGGGTGGGGCAGGAGGGCTGCTGGGATGCACAGGGGCCGGGAGGGGCAAGAAATTCTGCCAGATGCACCAGATTGCCAACTCCGGGTTGGGAAATTCCTGGACATTTGGGGCTGGAGCCTGGGGAGGGCGGGGCAGGATGGCACAGAGTCCACCCCCAAAGCAGCCACTTCCTGCCCTCAGATCGAACCTCAGGAGTCTGGAGACCAGCTGTCATCCCAGGGGACATTGGCAACCCCCCCCCATCTGGGAGACGGGAGAGGGGAGGACCAGTCAAAATAACTGGCATGCTGGCCATCCAATCAGCATGGATGAGTCATCCTCTGGGCCTCCCAGCCACCAAAAGGCGAGTTTTGTATCCTGGCTGGCATCCCCCTTTGCAAGACCTGAACCCACCCCTCTTGGGACTGTGCCTCTGTGTGCCTCCCTGTGATGTTGCCCCCACCTGGGGAGGGGCTGTACCTCTCTCCCCTGGCAAAAGGATGCACTCCCCCCCCAAAAAAAAAAAAAAACCCGTACAGGAGGGAGAACGTGGCATTGTTTAGGGCTGCCCCTGGATGGGGTTGGAAGGGCCCTGTTCTCTCCCTGCACATTCAGTTTGCAAAACGCTGCTCGAATTCATGTCTGTAGCACCCCCTGGCCTGTTGACATGGCTCATGCCACCATCCTCACAGGGATGGATGCCCATGGGGTGCCCTTTGTCCCCCCGGCCCTGTGTCTGTGGGAGGCTGATGCCAGGGGGTGTGGCCATCTCAGCATGCTCCGCCCCTCTCTGCCTGGCTGGGGGGAGTCACCCCAGTGCTGTGTTTGGGGGGGCAGTGGAACTGTCTCCACGATCTTCCCAGGCATCGCCGGCCTCTCTGCGCCTTGGCCATAGAATTTTTCCACTTTTCCACTCCTCTGCCAGGCGGGCCTGGGACATCGGCTGGCAGCCCCGGCCCCACATTGGGCCCACCACCGGGACTTAGGATGGGGCTACAGTCGATTCCAGCGCCGGCTGGAGTTCCCTTCCCCCCATGCGCCCCCCCCCCCTTTAGTCGCCCAACCGGGAAAAAGGGGGCCTGCTTCTCGTTCCTGGCTTTGCACTTCAAAAATGACCAGCCACGGGTCAGATGCACGCGTCCAACTTTCCTTGTAGTGAAAGACACCGATTGTCAAACAGCGCCCCCCCCCAAGAAACAAATTCCGCTTAGGTAGTGGAACAAAACAGGGGGCTAAAAGGGTTTGCCAACCTCCAGGTGGGGCCTGACGCTCCCCGGAATTGCAACCGACTTGCAGCGGACGGAGATCGGCCCCCCTGCAGAAAAAGGGGCTTGCACTGGAGAGGGGACTCTACCGCCCCGACTCCCATCTCAGGTCGCTCCCCGGCCCCAAACCGGGCATTGCCCAGGATCTCCCCCCCCCCCGCAAGCAATTTGCAACCCGGGCTGAGACTGATCCCGGCCTCCTTTCCTCCCTCCCTTGACCGCAGAGCTTCTCCCCCGACAGACGCCTTACCTGGAACTTGGGAGCCTTCCCGGGGTCCGGCCGCGCGCGGCTTCTCTGCAACCTTCCCGGGCCTCCTTCCCCGCCGTGCAAAGGCAAACCCCTCCCTCCGCCCCACGCAAGAGCACCTCTCCTCCTTCCTGCCCCTCCTCCTCGCTCGGCCTCTCTGGCAAAAGGATCGGCGGGCTTAACCCTTCCCAGCGCTGCAGAGAAATGAAAAACGCCTCCTGCCTTCTCCCTGGGGAGGTTTCCTAAATGGGCAGGGCCGGGGCCATATTATTCTGCAGGCTAGAGAAAGCTGCCTTCTGGCGCCCCCGTCCCCCCCCCCCCCGCGGAATATTTGACTTCTGTCATCTGTTAGAAAGAACGACCTTCTCATAAGAACATAAGAGAAGCCAGTGTTGAATCAGGCCAATGGCCCATCTAGTCCAACACTCTGTCACACAGCGGCCAAAATATACCAGGTGCCATCAGGAGGTCCAGCAGTGGGGCCAGGACACTAGAAGCCCTCCCACTGTTGACCCCCACAAGCACCAAGAATAGAGTGCATCACCTGCCCCAGACTGAGAGTTCCCATCTATACCCTGTGGCTAATAGCCACTGATGGACTTCTGCTCCATATGTTTATCTAATTCCCTCTTGAAACTGTCCATGCTTGTAGCTGCCACCACCTCTTGTGGCAGTGAATTCCATATGTTCATCACTCTTTGGGTGAAGAAGTATTTCCTTTTATCTGTTCTAACCCGACTGCTCAGCAATTTCATGGAGTGCCCACAAGTTCTTGTATTGTGAGAAAGGGAGAAAAGTACTTCTTTCTCAACCTGCTCAATCCCATTCATAATCTTATAAACCTCGATCCTGTCACCCCTCAGCCGTCGTTTCTCCAAGCTAAAGAGCCCCAAGCATTTTAACCTTTCTTCATAGGGAAGGTGTTCCAAGCCTTTTATCATTCTAGTTGCCCTTCTCTGCACTTTTCCCAATGCTATAATATCCTTTTTGAGATGTGGTGACCAGAACTGTACACAGTATTCCAAATGAGGTCGCACCAATGATTTATACAGGGGCATGACGATTTCTCCTTGATTTGGCACCCCTCTCCATCCATCAGTCAAATGTCATCAGTTGACGATGACCAATAGCAAAGGGTCCCCGTCAACTGATCGTATTGGTCTGATCAATCGACAGGGGTGCCAAATCAAGGATCAAGGTCATTCTTTCTAACCGATGACAGTAGTCAAATATTCCAGGGCGTCATTTAGTTAACAAGAGACCCGCTGAGGTTTTTTTTTCTCCTCTGGCCTGCAATGCAGTGGCCGATGAACCATTAAGCAGACGAAGCAGGTGCTTAGGGCACCAGGGCCAAAGGGGGCACCACGAAGTTGGGGAAAGGGTGAAAAATGTAGAAAAATGCCTTTCAGGTCATGAATATCGGAACTTTGATACCTTTAACTTGTGAAACATTAAAATAGACGTTGTACTGCATTTTTGTAGAACTTTATGTCGCCAAAGCTTGGCTTAGTTTGTACAGTATATTGTGTTATCCTAAGAATAAATTTTTGTATTGCTGCAACCTGCATTGTCTATGTGGTCAGACAGGTCGACAACTAAAATGGATGGGGTCAATGTGGAAAGGAGGGGGGCACCAAGATTGGTCAGTGTTTAGGGCACCAGTAAGCCTTAATCCGCCTCTGCTGTGGAGACTAAGTAGTCTAGCCAAGCTTCTCTTACAGGGCACCTGTTAGGACTGTGGCCATTTCCAAACTAGGATCAGGACACAAGCAACGTTCCCTCTAAGCTGTGGAGTCTTGTGGGCAAGAATTCTACTTTGTGAGCTACTGACATTAAAGTTGTCATTTGGCCACTGCATAAATTAGTTTGCTCTGGAACTATCTTTCCTGAGCCAAGACAAAAATGTGTGAGCCAGAGGCTAAAGAACTGTGAGCTAGCTCACACTAACTCAACTTAGAGGGAACACCGGACACAAGTTATCTCCTGTAGCAAAAGGTCATTTCTTGGGACCTCTCTCGATTCCATCTTGCTTGCTGCAGCGGGAACTAGAAAATAACCACTCCGTGTTATTTTGCTTTAAGTCTGCTTTATTTTCCCCTTTCATTTGGTAACTGTAGATTGATTCTGGTGTCCCGGCATGAAAGCCAAAAAGAATTGTTCACTTTTTTTTTTGTAAGTTACACTAATCAAAAGTGAGCAAACCACACACGCCCCATTCAGAGTCATGTCATTGGATCTTTTGAATTCTTGTGTGCCATCCTTTCATATCAGAATTAAAACTAGTCCTATTAGGAAATCCATCTAAATGTTAAATACGTTGTCGAAGGCTTTCACGGCCGGAGTTCATTAGTTACTGTAGATTTTCCAGGTTGTGTGGCTGCGGTCTTGGCATTGTAGGACCTGACGTTTCTCCAGTAGCTGTGACTGGCATCCTCAGAGGTATAACACACAAAGATGGAGTACTCTCTGTGTCAAGGTTGCCAGTCACAGCTACTGGCAAGGATGCCAGTCACAGCTACTGGAGAAACATCAGATCCTACAATGCCAAGACCACGGCCACACAACCTGGAAAATCTACAGCAATTAATCTAAATGTTGTTCCAATGGAAAAGACATTTCCAGGTATAACTTCCCCCATGCATGCGAGTGGGATAAAATTCACAGGGGTTATAGTCCCCCAAGCCAAGGATCAGGCCAATTAGCTTATGCTCTTATCTCTCCTGATTTTGCAGCAGCTAGGTGAATGGAATAAGGAGCTGCGGTGGCTCAAGTGGTTAAGACGCTGAACTGCAGGCTGTGGAAGGTCAGTAGTTCAGCAGTTCAAGACCCGGGTGCCGCAAGACGGAGTGAGCTCCCGTCTCTAGTTCCAGCTCCTGCCAACCTAGCAGTTCGAAAGCAAGAAATTGCAAGTAGATAAATAGGGACCACTTCGGTGGGAAGGTAACAGCGTTCCGTGCACCTTGGTGTTTAGTCATGCTGGCCACATGACCACGGAAACGTCTTCGGACAGCGCTGGCTCTTCGGCTTTGAAACGGAGATGAGCACCGCAACCCTAGAGTCGGATTCGACTGGCTTTCGAGCAAGGGAACCTTTACCTTTACCTTTAGGTGAATGGATTTCCACCATATAGGCAATTTAAATTCTCAGCTGCACAGGGAGAGATGTCACTTCTGACGCCTGAATTCATTTCATTGTTTCACAGCGCCAAGTAAGCACTCTTTGACTAGTTTCACAGTCCTGATTCCATTCATCCTCACAACACCCTTGTGAAGGAGGCTGTTCAGTTCCCTGATGAGATACTTGGACAACTACTTGCCCACGCTCACCAACTGGCCCCACAGCTGAGCTGGCTTTGGAAATTATTTCTTTAGCACTCCATCTGCTATATCGAACCTCTCCTCCAGTTCTCATCTGCATCGACCGTGAGTTAAGTGTTATAGCAGCACTTCTAAGGCACACAAAACTCCTAAAATCTGCTAATAAAAGTGGGCTAAAACAGTGAACGGAAAGTGCAACACATTAATAACATTACGTATACCATAAGCCACCATTAGATGAATATCCTATACACCATAATCAGTGGCACTACCCATATAAATATCCTTGTTTGACAACATTGCATTAGATCAGACAGCAAGATTAGACAACCCTGGTGCAATTTAATCACCTCTTTCTAGTTCTAATATTCCCGCCAGCCATGAAGCTATGAAAATCTTTAGCTCTGTTGATTGTGCTGCATCTTCAGGGATCCCACGAAACTTAAGATTATTGGCTTTCAGTTGGTTCTCTAATGAAATAATCCTATCAGTCGCCCATTCGTCTTTTTTATAGAAATAGCAGGCATCTTCTTGTAGGATTAGGCTGGATTCCATTTGGGCCACTGATTGTTTTAGGTTAGTTAATTGTGTTAAAAGCTCAGTGATTGTTGCAGATATATTTTTTTTCAAGAGACTGCAGCGAGTCCTGGAATTCTTGCCGGGAGACCGATAATCCCTCCGGTTGTTGGTCCGTGAGGTCCGCCGCCATTTTGTGTTCTTTTCTTGGCAGTTTTAACTGCAGGCTCCTTTTTCACGGTTTTAGGAAAATAGGATGAAACGCTGTTACTTACAGATGTTGCGTTTCTGCTTTTAGCACCAGAGTTCTTTCCCATGTCTTATGGGGCTTGAATGATTTCACAAAAGTTGACCGGGATGATAGAAAGGGGGAAGGTTAGCAGGAGCTAATTGCTCAGGCATCCATTGCTCTTGTCGTCAACACCACGCCCCCATTCCTACCATGATGGAGTGCATTTCTACCATGATGGAGTGCATTACCTCACTGAAAAGTACCGAGACTGACAAGTGATTTCAGCTCTCGCATACTTTATTAGTTAAAGAACAAGACAAAAGAAGCCGGCTCGCAGGCCGGCTTTTATTCCCAAGGAAACCCACACACCCCACACACCCACACCCCGTGATTGGGCTATTTACAGTGATTGAGTTATTTCCTTAGGATTCTGGCTCCCCGATTGGAAGGGGGCTAGGATCCTGCAGTCCATTGTCTTTGGGAGCGAAGCTCAGGCCCTTTGCCTGGCCGCATGTCGGACCGGTTGGAACCAGTCCAAGCACATGGCTGTCCTGAGCCCATGTTCTCTGGTGGATACATTACACCCACAAAGAGATTTCTGAGAAACATGACCCCCCAACGGGGCAAAAAAGGGCAAAATGTGTTCCCCCCAATTGTTTTCCATATGCCTGGCAGGCTGTTGCCTCCCCCCCTCCCCGATTGGTCAACTGTGTAGCTCAGAGTTCTGAGGTAAAAACCGCCTCTTGCGCTCACCTCCCTCTGAGTGCAGTTAAAAGAGCCTGCAGACAGTTGAGGACAGTTACAGAAATCAGCGATTCAAGACTCTCGGTCCCCCATCTAAGCCCTAACCAGGGCTCATCCGGTTTAGCCTCCAAGAGTTGATGAGATCGGAGACGGCCAGCCAGCTCAGGGCAAAAGCAACCCTCACATAGATGATTTGTGGCCACACCTGTGGGCTGATGGTCAGTCCTTCTCTCCAGCCCTCTACGTACAGCACAGGCCACACAGAAGAATGGGAAGAAACAGCCCAAGCTGTGACAGGGAACAGCCCTCAAAGACCAGACGTCTTTTTCTAGGGGGCACAGAGTGATCTGAGTAATCAAGTTCTTACCCACAAAACTTCCCACCCCAAGAAATGTGTCAAATTTTAAGACACCTCAAGCTTCTTAGGGTGGGGGCTGTGCTCTAAATGGCCATTCATTCTCAAATCTCCATTAGTCGTTAAAAGCAGTTCCCTCAGAGAAGGTCTGGACCGGCTCTCCTCCATGAGGCTGTGTGACCAGCCAGCCATCCTTCTTCCCTGGTAGGAGGCCTGAGAGGGCAGAAAGATCACAAAGGCCACTGGGAGTGACAGTTGAATGCTCACGACGAAGCTACAAGAACATCTTATAGGACATTTATGAGATCCTATGAGATGGCAGTCAAAGCCGTATAAACTAGAGTATTATACGGCTGCGATTGCCTCTGTTTAGAACAATTCGGTCTATTCCTACTTTTCCGCAAGGCAAACCAAACGCTAGGGAAGTGGCCATTGGCTGTGAGGCTTCTGCGAGCTATTTTGCAGATGAAGTCCTGTCGCTCCATCACAACCTCCCTGCTAAAGTTGATACAGTGAGTGAACTTGAGGCTCCATGCATGTCTTCTTGGATCATTTCGGTCTGCTCAGCCTAAAGAAAGTTGATAAATTGCTCCTAACCGTCCGCCCTACCACTTACTCCCTTGATCCGTACCCTTCATGGCTAATTAAAGCTGGTCACGAAGGGTTTCGAGGTACCTTGTGGGAGATTATCAAGAAGTCCCTTTCAGAGGGACTGTTCCCCAAGGCACTTAAGGAAGCAGTAGTCCACCCCTCTTTAAAAAGCCATCTTTGGACCCAGCCGAATTGGCCAACTATCGGTCGGTTTCTAACTTGCCCTATCTGGGCAAGATGATAGAGAGGGCAGTGGTGGTTCAGTTACAGGGCTTTTTGGTAGGACGCTTCCACTTTAGATCCTTTCCAGTCTGGCTTTTGCCCAAGCCATAGGATGGAGATGGCACTGGCCACCCACATGGATGGGCCTCTGGAGGCATCAAGATCAAGGCAGATTGGCAGTGCTGTTGTTGTTGAACCTGTTGGCTGCGTTCAACACAGTCAACCATCAGTTACTGATCCACTGCCTTGCCAACATGGGAATTCACGTAGGAAAAACCAAATGCATCATTATTGAATGGCGGAGGCTTGTCTTGGCAGTAGTATGTGCAAGAAGGATCTAGGGGTCTTCGTAGACCACACACTGAACATGTGTGATGCGGTAGCTAAAAAGGCAAATGTGATTTTGGGCTGTATCAACAGAAGTATAGTGTCCAGATTACATGAAGTGATGGCATCGCTTTGCTCTGGTTAGACCTCTTCACCTAGAGTACTGTGTTCAGTTTTGGGCATCACAATTTAAGAAGGATACAGACAAGATGGAACAGGTCCAGAGGAAAGCAACAAAGATGGTGAGGGATCTGGAGACTAAGTCCTATGAGGAAAGGTTAAAGGAGCTGGGTGTGTTTAGCCTGGAGAGGAGACGACTGAGAAGTGATATGATGACCATCTTCAAATACTTGAAGGACTGTCATATAGAGGATGGTGTGGAGATGTTTTCTGTTCCTCCAGGAGTTGGACCAGAATCGATGGATTGTAATTAAATCAGAAGAGATTTTGGCTAAACATTAGGAAGAACTTCCTGACAGAGTGGTTCCTCAGTGGAACAGTCTTCCTCAAGAGCTTCATGGTGGGCTCTCCTTCCTTGGAGGTTTTCAACCAGAAGCTAGATGGCCATCTGACAGCAGTGCTGATTGTGTGAAATTAGGCAGATGATAAGAGGGAGGGCAGGAAGAGCTGCATTAGCGCTTAGTGCTCGTGGCCCTTTCGGACACGGTCAGGAAAATGTTGATCACCACTTTGGGGTCAGGAAGCAATTTTTGTCCAGGCCTCTTTGCCTGTGGATCCTGGAGATTTTTTGCCATTTTCTCAGCATGAAACAGAGGTCATTGGGGGTGGGGGTATTTGTAAATGTCTTGCATTGTGCAGGAGGTTGGGCTAGATGACGCTGGAGGTCCCTTCCAACTCTATAATTCTATTATTCTGAAGGCAACATCCTCCAGGGCACTAATGTTCTTTGATTTGTGCGACTAGCCAATTGACTGCACACAGTGAGATACAGTCCAGGCAGCAAGGAGGATAAAAAAAAAAAATTTATTCAAATAAAAGGGACATTATACAGCCAAAACTTTAGCCCAGATGTCCAGTGAGTAGCAGCACAGATTTGACTCATATACTTCTGTTGTTTGCAAAAATATGCCATTTTGCTTTAGCCAGTAGGGATCCTCCTTGTATATAAAATACAAGTTCTGCACTTTTAATTGGCCTTTTTAATTCTCAAAAGACTATTGGGGAGGTATTCGCTGGTGAAACCATATCCATGTCCAATCTGCTTCATTAAGAACTCGAGGAAGTAGGGAATTCCACTTAAGTTGATAAGTTAAATCCAAAATCAAGAATTTATAGATAAAAGAAATCAAGGCCCAAAATTGGGGTAATCCTTGCTTATTAGACTTTTGAAAGAAGGGCCTAAAAATTATTTTTTCACCTCAAGTCATT
>JAPDNY010000332.1:0-50952 GCA_029375565.1 Gekko gecko | reverse complement strand
CCTAGTCTTCCTAGCCCCTCTTGCCTGCGCTCATTCAAAAGCAAATGCCCCAAATGGATTGTGATGTGATCCAACTGGTTTTTCTTCTTCCATAATGACTGAATGTCATCCACAGAGAAACTAAACTTGCACTCTATAGCCTTTGTTGTGTCCTGGGATCAGAGGGCTGAGCTGGCGAAACACTGCCAAGCTTCGCTCTCTGAGAACAATAGGGACTAGGTTCCTGAGCTCGCCAGTAGTGAACCAATGGCAGCATTGGCGGGCGATTCAAACCCGCCAATAGGAATATAGGGCCGTCCCCCCTAACTGTATATAGTTGGCCTCCGGCCGTTACTGTGTGTTCTTTGTCTTATGTGAAGTACGAATAAACGCGTCTTCTCTTATGTCGTCGTCCGAGTCATGAGGCCTGAAACCCAGTACTTTACAGTGGCGACGAAGGTGGGATTCTAACGCCCTCAGTGACTCCATGAACGACGAAACGGACACCGCCGAGCAACGCATCGCTGACCCCGAGAGCAGCACCGCACCGCTCGCCGAGCATCGCATCGCTGACCCCGAGAGCAGCACCGCACCGCTCGCCCCGGCGCGCGCCGTTCCTGACAGAACCATGGCCGCTTCCCACGTAACACTGGAGCACTTCGACCAGTCGCAGCCAGAAACCTGGGACGCATGGGTCGACCAGCTCATCAGCTACTTGGAGCTCAACGAAATCCGCCACCCCGACCAGAAACGAGCGATCCTCCTGAACGCCTGCGGCACCCAAACCGTCCGCCTCGCCAAGAGCCTCTTGGTGCCCCGCACGGCCTTGGAGAGCTCGTTTGGAGAAATCCTGGACGTCCTAAATGGCTACTTCAGCCCCCGGCCGACCTTCCTGGCCAAGAGGATGGATTTCCAGAGGCGAGTCCAGACCCGAGGGGAATCCATCGCCAACTTCCTAGCCGCGCTAAGGGCGCTAGCCGTGGACTGCGGGTTTCCGAAGGTGGAGGACAACCTGCTGACTCAGTTCGTGTGGGGCCTGGCGGACTCCAAGCTGCGGCGTAAGTTGGTGGGACACCGGAAGCTCACCTTGGACGAGGCCCTCGACGCCGCCACTGCCCACGAGGCCGCAGAAGGGGATCGCCCGGTCGCGGCCGCGCAGGTGGTTGGAAGGAGCCCAAGCCCCGGAAACGAAGAGACGGACGAGGTCTTCGCCCTCAAACCCCAACAACGCCGGCCGGCGCCGTTCCAGCAGCCAAACCGGGAGCAAGCCAAGTATTCCGGCAACCGAGCCGTCTGTGCCAGCTGCGGGGAGGCCCACGGACGGAAATCCTGCAAGTTCCGGGATGCTGTCTGTCACGGGTGTGGAAAGCAGGGACACCTCGCACGGGTCTGCCGGTCCAAGGGCCCCGGAATTCGAGATCGTCGGTCCCCCAGTACCGCGCATCGTCCACCGCACACGAGACAACGGAAGAGGTCGCCGAGCTGTACCACCTCACCGACCAACCACTGCAGGTACTTCGCCTCCCCAACCCCAACCTCTCCTCTGCCCCGAAGATCCAAGTAACCGTGCGGATCGAGGGTCCCCTGTTGCATGGAAGTGGACTCGGGATCGGCGGCGTCCATCATTTCCCTGGACACTTTAAAAAGACTTTGCCCACTAGGGGGACCCCCTCTACGTCCATCACCACTAAGCTTGGTGGATTTTCAAAAGAACCCTGTCCCCATCCGGGGAGTCGGCACTTTCCGAGTGCGGTACCGAGACTTTGAGGGGAACTTGGACTTGGTGGTGGTAGAGGGTAATCTCGCGAGTCTCCTGGGGCGGGCGTGGTTCGAGGCCTTAGGCATATCGATTGGGGGAGTAAATAAATGTGGGGTGCGGGACTGGGGGGCGGTGTGCAAGGAATTCCCGGAGGTTTTTGACGGGAAACTGGGTTGTTACAAAGGGCCCCCGGTGTCGCTCCACTTAGACCCCACCGTGACGCCCATCCGTCGGCGCTTCCGCACCGTGCCCCTGGCCCTCCGCCCTAAAATAGAGACCGAATTAGACCGGCTGGTGGCCCAGGGAGTCTTAGAGCCCGTCCCGAACGCTAGATGGGAGACACCGATAGTGACACCCGTCAAGCCAAACGGGGAGATCCGCATCTGCGCGGATTATAAGTGCACTATTAACCAGGCACTTCAGGCGCACGCATACCCCGTACCAGTGGTCAGCCATGTCCTAGCAACACTGGCAGGGGCGCGCATATTCGGAAAGCTGGATCTCGCGCAGGCGTACCAGCAACTCCCGGTAGATGAGGCCACGGCCGAGGCACAAACCATAGTGACCCACCGGGGGGCCTTCCGGGTGAAGCGGCTGCAGTTCGGGGTCAGTGTGGCCCCAGGGATCTTCCAAAATCTAATGGACGATCTGTTAAAAGGGATCCCTGGAGTGACGCCGTTCTTCGACGACGTCCTCATCGCCGCGACCACCCCGGAAAGCTTCGCCGCCCGCCTCCGAACTGTATTGGAACGCTTCCAAGCCGCGGGGCTGAAAGTGAAGCGAGAAAAGTGCCTCCTCGGGGTGCCGGAGGTAGAGTTCTTGGGATACCGGGTAGACGCATCAGGCCTGCATCCGGCGAGGGACAAAGTGAAGGCCATCGTGGAGGCCCCCGCCCCGAAGTCCAAGGCCGAGCTCCAGGCGTTCTTAGGCCTCCTGAACTTTTATCATTCATTTCTCCCCCACAAAGCCGCCGTGGCCGAACCCCTACACAGGCTGCTGGACAAGGCGACACCTTGGGCATGGGGAGCGAGGGAGGAGGCGGCGTTTCGGGGGGTGAAAGTCCTCTTGATTTCAAACGCAGTACTCGCGCACTTTGACGAAAAGCTTCCGGTCATCCTGGCGTGCGACGCCTCACCGTATGGGGTCGGGGCAGTCTTGGCACACAAGCTACCGGATGGGAGGGAGGTCCCGGTGGCTTATTACTCCCGCACGTTGTCCCCCGCGGAGCGGAACTACGCCCAAATCGACAGGGAGGGCTTGGCACTGGTGGCGGGGGTAAAAAAATTCCACAATTTTGTGTACGGGCGGCCCTTCACGCTCGTAACAGATCATAAACCGCTCCTGGGACTGTTCGCGGCGGACAAACAAACGCCGCAAGTTTTGTCGCCCGGGTGTTGCGCTGGTCCTTATTTTTGGCAGGGTACCAATACCGACTGGAGCATCGGCCGGGCAAGGCGCTGGGTCATGCTGACGCCTTGAGCCGCCTACCGCTGCCGCAGACAGGGGAAGATCCGGCCCCAGCCCCCGCTGTCTTGCTGATGGAGGAACTGCCAAACCCCCCCCTTCAGGCTGCAGATGTGGCCGCCCGCACGTCCCGAGATCCCATTCTCTCCCGGGTCCTAAACTGGGTGGTGAGGGGGTGGCCAGCGGAACAGACTGGGCCAGAGTTCACAGCATACAAGGCCAGGCGGGAAGAGCTGTCCGCATTGAAGGGGTGTTTACTATGGGGAGATAGGGTGATCATTCCGGGGCCCATGAGACAAGGGGTGCTAGAAACGCTGCACGAGGCCCACCCGGGCATCGTACGAATGAAAGCTCTGGCAAGGAGCTACGTGTGGTGGCCCGGGTGGACGCAGAAATTGAATCTTGGGTCAGAGGGTGCACACGATGTCAGGAGGTCCGCCCCAATCCACCGAGAGCGCCAACCCAAAGCTGGGAGTCTACCCACAAGCCGTGGTCACGCCTGCACATAGACTTTGCGGGGCCGTTCCAGGGGCTCCAGTTCATGGTAACGGTAGACTCTTATTCAAAATGGGTAGAAATAAGCCCAGTGTCTACCACCTCTACCAAGGCGGCAATAAGGGCCCTGCGGAAGATATTTGCAACGCACGGGTTACCCGACACAATCGTGTCGGACAACGGGGCAGCATTCACATCTGCGGAGTTTCAAGCGTTCTCGAAAGGAACCTCATCAGGCACATACGATCTGCGCCTTTCCACCCGGCAACTAATGGACAGGCGGAGAGGACGGTACGCACCGCCAAAGAGGCCCTGAGCCGCATAACGGGGGGGACTGGGAGTTCCGGCTGGCCCGATTCCTTCTCACATACCGCACCACCCCAAACCCCATCTCAGGACACTGCCCCGCAGAACTATTAATGGGCCGCCGCCCTACCACTTTATTAGACAGACTCCACCCGGACCGAGCTCCCGAGAGAAAGCTGGTCGAGAACAGGGAGGCGCCCCGAAGCTTCCTACCGGGAGACCCTGTCTACTTCCGGAACTACGGAGCGGGGCCGCAGTGGGTGGCAGGGCGCATCCTAAAACCCACCGGGCCGGTGTCATACGAGGTCCTAACCGATGGGGACCGGGTTCTCCGCAAACACATCGACCAGCTCCGGAGGCGACAAGACCCCGATAGAGAGATCGAGTTACCAGGAAATGCCGCCCCCGCCCCATCATCCGATCGACCGCAAGCACCGACAGCGGAGCCAGCGCCAGAGAGTCCACGGAATCCGGAGGGAGCCCCGGTAGCCGCTGAACCGCCGCCGCCGCTGCCGCCACCGTTGGCCCCGGTAGCAACTGAACCACCGCCGCCGATGCCGCCACCGTTACAGCCGCCGCCGTCACCACCTCGGCTACTTCCAGAGGCCCAAGCTCCTTGTGCGGGTGGACCAACCGACAGGGGCCCCGCCAGTCCGGTACCGGCCCCCGACGTTCGCTAAGGGAAAGGAGGCCACCAGCATACTTAAAGGACTACGTCACCTGATAGGAGACGAACCATGGGGGGAGGGGTGTTGTGTCCTGGGATCAGAGGGCTGAGCTGGCGAAACACTGCCAAGCTTCGCTCTCTGAGAACAATAGGGACTAGGTTCCTGAGCTCGCCAGTAGTGAACCAATGGCAGCATTGGCGGGCGATTCAAACCCGCCAATAGGAATATAGGGCCGTCCCCCCTAACTGTATATAGTTGGCCTCCGGCCGTTACTGTGTGTTCTTTGTCTTATGTGAAGTACGAATAAACGCGTCTTCTCTTATGTCGTCGTCCGAGTCATGAGGCCTGAAACCCAGTACTTTACAGCCTTAGCCTTCAATATTAAGCTCGCTGTTCCTTGTGACAACTGCATACAGTTTCAAGCATGTCACGAAAAGTAACTAGTCCCTGTTGAATAGTACAAGGACTTCAGAACAAGGACGCTACTGGATTTCACAGCCGCTCTGGTTTGATACAGGAGTTCAAGAGCAAACTTTGAGTCTGGTGGCACCTTTAAGACCAATAAAGTTTAATTCTGGGTATCGGCTTTTATGTGCAGCTTGGTGTAGTGATTACGAGCACAGGCTCTAATCTGGAAGAGCCAGGATTGATTCCCCACTCCTCCACGTGCAGCTGCTGGTGTGACCTTGGGCAAGCCACAGCTCTCTCAGAGCTGTTCTCTCAAGAGCTGTTCTCTCGGAGCTCTCTCTGCCCAATCTACCTCACAGAGTGTCTGTTGTGGGGAGAGAAAAGGAAGGAGATTGTAAGCTGCTCTAAAATGCCAAGTGAAGGGCGAGGTATAAATCCAATCTCTTTCTCTCCTTTTTTCCTCTTATACCCTTTGTAGGTCTTAAAGGTGCCACTGGACGCAAAGTTTGTTCTGTTGCTTTAGGCCAACATGGCTACTCACCTGAATCTACAAAACGTCCAAGTTGCTTTAATAGTTTATCTGAAACGGAAATCATACCTTCTTCCAAACTATTATTGGAAGTTGACAGAAACACTGCAGTTAAGTGGCACCTCTTTTGATATTAATCATCTATATATATAAAAGAAGCCCCAACCTGGATGGTCCAGAATTAGGGTTCCCAAGTACTTACCATGTGGGGGCGGGGGAAACATGCTCCCCGGCCGGACCATTCCTCCCTGTAACGAACGATGCCGTCGCCAGGAAGTGACGCCAGGCGATGCTCTGGCAATGGGGCTGAAAACTCAATGGTACCATCGAGTTTCCAGCCGCATTACCAGAGCGTCGCCTAGCATCACTTCCTGGCAACGGCATTGTGCGGTGCATCTTTCCTTCCCCGGGGATGGTCCTGCCAGGACATATCCGTCCCCCGCCAGCACGAGGTAAGTATTTGGGAAGCCTATCCAGAATAGCCCCATTTCATTAGATCCCAGAAGCTAAGTAGGATCAGTGCTGGTTAGTATGTGGATGGGAAGTCCAGGGTTGCTTTGCAAAGGCAAGCAATGGCAAATAACATTGGGTCAGTCTTTTGGCTTGAAAACCCTACCGGGTTGCATTACGTCAGCTGCAACTTGATGGCACTTCACACTCACTCACAGAGACATACAAGTGCATAAAGGAAACAAGAACGGGAACCTTGCCAAAGAAAACTGGGACAAAAATAATCTTCCTGATCATCCACAAAAACTACAAGCAGTGAAGAAAACACATATTCGTACATCCTTACTTCAAAAGTCTCCCATTTATCATTACGTTGGCTTTGCGGTGTTATATATTAATTCCAACACGGTCAATAAATCTTTTCCTTAACGGAATGTTTCTGACGTTTTATACAATTGCCATACTACATCACCAAAAGCTTTTTCCCCACGCCCAAAAAACATGAGATGGAGTTTTTGTTATTGATCACTTACATAGTATACAATATTTTATATTTTCCCCATACTACTTTTCATTCTTCACTTACCTACAAATCGTTCCTCATCCAGGTGTTCACATTGATAAAGAATCTCATTTAAACTCCTTGCAAGCATGGTTGTAAAAATATTAAAAGCATTCCTGAGTAACGATATCAGTTGGATCTTTATTTCATTTGGAACGGCTACAATTTGTGCATCATTCCACAATTCTGGAATTGTACCAAGAGAGCGGTTTAGCTATTATTTGGACAACTTTCTTATGATCCCCTACAATCAAATAAGTCCTGGAGCTATGTCTAATTTCACTCTTCTTTTCTACACTTGTTAAGGCTATTTGTAAGTTTTTAAACCCTAACCCTACAAAGTATTCAATATTCACCTTACTGGAGACTGCATGAAGAATAAAAACATTTCATAGTATTCTTCAGTTGATACCAAAACATTTTTATTCTCTCTCGCAAAACTATCTTTTTACTAGAGGAACGGTCTACGTTTTACATTCTTCTCTTAACTAAAATGCCAGTAAATCTTAAGTCTGGTTTCTTGTCTCAAGCAACCTGTGGTTTGCATGATCTGTGGATAAGTGTGATATCTGGAAAGAATTCTCAGCCCGGAAAATCTACAACAACTAATTCTCAGTGCTTTCACCAAACTACACTTCCCAGGAGACTTTGGGGTGAACCGTGGCATAAACTCAGATAGAAGACATGCAAGTTTGTAGTGCAGATATACTTTCCAGATGAATTTAGGAGACCTCTGGTCACCTAACCACTTCTCCCATAGACTTCTAGGCAAAAATTAGAAGTTTGGCATGTGGAAGGGGCCATTTCCAGTAGAGAAAAGTCTTAACTCCTTCCTTGCCCACTGGTTTTCACCAGCAGTTTCCCTTCCTTATTTGACCAGGGAATTCCCTCTTGGAGCTCAGCGGAAAAATGGAACGGGGTGCAGAGGAAAGGCAGGGGGGTGAGAAAGCTGAAGCACCTCTCTTAGCAACACTCTCAGGTCCGGCTTCTCAGCTGTGGCTTGGCTTCCACCTCCCCAAAAGATGCCCAATTATGTGAAAAATCTAACCGTTCCAAAATGCAGAAGAGCTTTTACCCTCGGATGTCTAAACGTACTACCCTCAGCAGTTACCAGAGGGCGTTACATAAAGCAACCATACTTAGAAAGGTTACGCCCATGTGGCAGCAAGAAAATAGAGACCATAGATAGAAGAAGAAGAAGAAGAAGAAGAAGAAGAAGAAGAAGAAGAAGAAGAAGAAGAAGAAGAAGAAGAAGAAGAAGAAGAAGAAGAAGAAGAGGAGGAGGAGGAGGAGGAGGAGGAGGAGGAGGAGGAGGAGGAGGCAGAAGAAGAAGAAGACGATGACGACAAAGAGTTGGTTTCTATACCCCGCTCTTCAATACCTGAAGGAGACTCAGAGTGGATTATAATCGCCTTCCCTTCCTCTCCCAGCAACAGGCACCTTGTGGGGTAGGTAGGACTGAGGGAGCTCTGAGAGAATCGTGACAGACTGACCCAAGGTCACCCAGCTGGCTTCATGTGGAGGAGTGGGGAATCGAACCCGGTTCTCCCAGATTAGAATCCTGCTGCTCTTAACCACTACACCAAGCTGTGTACATTCCGAGTACAGAAATTAGCTGATTATCCCTCTTGAAGGTTTGTCCTCTGCGTCACCCCCTACTAGGGTGACCTGGCTTCTGAGAGACAAACAAACAAACAAAAAGTCATAGCCAAACTTTTCTCGGTTATTGGGGCTCATCGTACAGCTGTTCAAAATCAACGGGCTGATAGAACATTATTTTTTATTATCATCGAAGCACTTCTCTCAATATGCTCTCGCTCCGCCTTTATCTACTCTACCCGGAGATCTCTCGGAACTGCAACTGATATCCCTGGAGAAAATGGCTCCTTTGAAGGGCGGACTCTATGGCCCCTCCCCTCACCAAGCTCCGCCCTCCCCAGGCTCCACGCTCGAGAACTTCCCAACCCAGAGGTGACAGCCCCCAAGGTCTGCCTCCTGACGCAAGAGTCACAGCAATACTAGATGAAGGAGCAGCCTCCAAGAACATCCTTTCCTGACTGAGGGCAAAATTATCTTAGTTACGAATGTACAACTGAAAACAAAAAAGGGGAGGGGGAAAACACTTAACCCAAACTGAACTGAGTTAAGAACCTAAAGGTTAATATCTAAATAGGCCCAATAATCATTAGTCAAAGTAAAAACATTAAATACTGATGGATATACAAAAATACACATGTATTTATTATAAAGTCGATCAAAAAACAGATATTGGCCCCGATGATCGCCTCAATTAAGAATCAAATTGTACAGTGACAACCCAAAATGACCATTATTGACTTTGACCATACGCGTTTCGGCTCATTGGCCTTCCTCAGTGGTCACACAAATTATATTACAAAATGGCTCCTGACATTACAATGCAGCAATCATTTCTTATAAATTGATCAAGACGAAAACTTGCAATTATTATTATCTGTGACCAAAGGCAAAGATATTACTCAGAGGCCTCATTCTTGACAGTTTGCTGCCATGGTCAAGTACACTTTCCTACAGTAATGGTTCAATCGAGTACCTTTCTCGCCTGGTCAGAAAAATTAAATACAGCCAGGAGCCAATAGTGATGTAATAGCCTGGGGGAGGTGGGGTTTGGGAAGGGAGGGATGCTTTTTCCATCTCTGAGGTAAAAATACCTCAACGGAGTATTTCTGCCATAGAGACCATCCTCCAAAGCAGCCATTTTCTCCAGCAGAACTAATCTCAGTTGTCTGGAGATCAACTGCAATTGGAATTTTCTTTGAATTACATGAACCGGCATGTTCCGATTTCTTTCGTGTTTGGCACTTCCATACCATCCTGAAGCAGGTGGCCAATTCTGAGGCTCCTCACTTTATCTGGGGATGAGTTATGCCTGCCACAGATGAACAGATGGACAGACAGAGTCTTTTATTATTAGACAGCCCACTGCAACAAGCCCATGTATTATTACAGAGCCCATTCCAACCAGCACAATCTTCTGACGTGAAGATTGAGGGCCCTGCACCACTAAGAGAGACCGCAAGGAGCCCAGCGTGTCATCCTGTCCCTGAAGAATCCTGGCTTGTTCTCCTGTCAAGACATCAAAATGGACTCAGAAATTGCTTTGAGGACAAAAGGTGATGTGTAGTCCGGGGCCTGTTTGATCGGTTGCGTTTATCTCTGTGGGTGTCAAAGCGGCTCCATCTGAGACTGACTCGGGTTACCAAATTAGTCATTCAGAGAGGAGGCCGAACACTTCTGCTCTCCCAACTATCTGCGGAAGAACATTCCGGGCAGGGAAATTGCTCCTGGTGGAGAATGCTGGTATAAAAATGTTGTTGAGGCCAATTACAAACTCTTGAACTGGTCTCGCTCAGCCGGATGGGTTTTTACAGAACAGTCTTCTCCAGGCCAGCTCGCTCCAAAAGGAGCCACACACAGCCGATGCTGTTTTCTGAATCCACACTGATGTAAACTGTATTTTTACCTCAGAGATGGAAAACACAGGTTGCTATTTTGTGAGCAATTAAGAGCTTCTGAGCCCCGCAGAGCACAAATGTGAGATTTAGTTAGAGTTGCCAGCTCTGGGTTGGGAAATTCCTGGAAATCTGGGGGGAGTGTCTAGGAAAGGTGGGGTTTGGGGAGGAGAGGGACTTAAGCAAATTATTATGCTATTAAGTCCACCTTTCAAAGCAGCCATTTTCTCCAGGGGAACTAAGTTCTGTCGCCTGGACATCAGCTGAAATACCGGATCTCTAGCCACCACCTGGAAGTGGTAGAAATGGCCGTCAAATCGTAACCGACTTACGACAGCTCCCTAACGGGTTTTCAAGTACTAGCTGGGGCCAAACCTGCCTAGCTTCTGAGATTGGATGAGATTGGGCTATCCTGGCCAGTTTAGCCCTGTACCAGCTGGCAAAGCAAATCAGGAGAAACAATGCAACACAAAACACCACACAATTGTGCAGGCAGAAATATCATAAGTTATCAGAATCACAGACTGGAGCACTACTGAGTCCAACCCACTTTCAGCTGTGGTTCTTCTGCTTCTTTTTTATTTTAAAACTTCCCTTTGCAAAATCCCACTATGCCCCTTACCTTTCCAATTTAGGCAGGTGTTGTGTCCGCTGACCGCCACAGGGTGACAGCGACAGAACCTGAGCCTGAGTCCCAGAGAACAATAGGGACTAGGCTCCTGAATCTGACTTTGGGAACCAATGGGAACAATGGCGGGAAGTTTAAACCCACCAATGGGACTTAGGGGTGTCTTCCCCAGTCTGTATATAGTTGGCCATCCAGCCAGTATTCTGTGTTCTTGTTGTGTCCAGTAAATGACTATGCTTTACATCACTCCGTTTCGTGATCTTTGATGCGTTGAACCCATGACTCAACAGCAGGCTTGTTTTAAGGGTGTGGGGTGGGGGAGGGAGGTTTGAGACCAGCCAGGGTTAAAATATAGGGTTCTGCTAACTCAAGGGACTCCGGTTTTGCAGAGAAATATTAGTTTTCACACACACACACCCTCCTATTGTCGGGCTCCAATGGAATAGCTGCTATGATATCTTTAACTGTGTTTGTCTGTGTCCTTTATAACGTTTATATCTTTGCCATCTGGCATCACATTTTATAGCACGCATGGCCCAGCCCGACAAAGCCCAATTTATGTCAAATCCAGCCCTCATAAAAAATGAGTTTGACACCCTTGGCCTGCTACTTCAAACTGGAAATACCGGGGCTTGAACCTGGGACCTTTTGCAAGCCAGGTGGAGGCTCTGCCACTGAGCCACGGCCCCTCCCCTTGAATGCCTGCCTCGTCTTGCACAGCAGAAGGTGACTCCCCTCCCAAAAAGGGCATCACCTTAACTACTGTGAACCCATCTCGCCTAAACGGCGCTATCTGGGCCTGAGGGGTTGTTTGGTATTTTGAAAGCGGGGAAAAAAAAAACTGGATGCCACGAGAATTCAGACTGCGATTCCCCAAACGGCACTTCAGAAGGAGACAGCTGCGGACGCAAACTGTGAAAAATATTCATCCAGTGGTTCCTGACCTCTGTCTCACATGCCAGGTGCCGGCAGCTATCAAGTCGCCAGTGGGTACAGGAGATCTCTGGTGATTTGATGGCAGCTGAGGGAGAAAGCCGGCCGGCTGGCCGGCCTGGGAGGCACCCCATCCTGGCACTGTTTATATTCTCAAGAGCACAAAATGGCAGAAGACAAGCGCATTTATGTGGCACTAGTCCCTTAATGTTTGAACCGCTTCACGTAGGATCCTCACAAAAGCCCCACACAGAATGATTATCCCCATTTTACCCACAGGGATGGCACAGAGGCCTACAAACGTCAAACTTCAACCCTTCCACTCCAGTCCCTGAGATAAAAGATTAATCAGCCTTGGACTCGGGGTTGCTTTGGGTTGGCACCCACAGGGGCAGATTAAGGCTCATCGATGCCCTAAGCACTGACCAATCTTGGTGCTCTCTGGAACATCTAGAGCATTTAATATTGTAGCTGATTGTTTTTATGTTGTTTTAACTTGTTTTATGTATCGGCATGTGTCCTATTTGTGAGCCGCCCTGGGCCCACTTGCGGGGAGGGCAGGCTATAAATCGAAATAATAAATAAATAAATAAAATAAGCACTGACCAATCTCGGTGCCCCCCTCATTGAAATGACTGTCGTGACAACTGAATTGGGCTCCATCATTTTACTTTTAAACACATGCATTTTACTTTTAAACATAGCCTTTGACCAGTGTTCCCTCTAAGCTGAGTTAGTGTGAGCTAGCTCACAATTTTTTAGCCTCCAGCTCACACATATTTATCTTGGCTTAGGAAGGATGGCTCCAGTGCAAACTAATTTATGCAGTAGCCAAACTGCTTGCTCACAACTTTAATGCCAGTAGCTCACAAAGTAGGATTTTTGCTCACAAGATTCCACAGCTTAGAGGGAACATTGCCTATGACACTGCACCTCGCCAACAAAAAATAAAAGATAACCCTACGGTGCACCATGATCAATTTGCACTAGTTTTATATATATATATATATATATATATATATATATATATATATATATATATATATATATATATATTTTACAAATCTTCATTCTTTTTTTTTTCTTTTCACCCTTTTCCCAACTTTGTGGTGCCCCCTTTGGCCCTGATGCCCTAAGCACGGGCTTAGTCTGCTTAACGGTTAATCTGCCACTGGGCACACACCTGGAAATTTGGGGGTGAAGCCTAGAGGAGGGTGGGGTTTAAGGAAAGGAGGGGAGGGACCTCAGGAGGATATAATGCCACAGAGCCTGCCCACCAAAGTGGCCATTTTCTCCAGGGACACTGATCTCGGTCGTCTGAAGGTCAGATGTAATTCCAAGAGAACTCCAGGCCCCAACTGGACATTGGCAACTTGGTCTGCACGATGGGATGTTACTCATTAAAAAGTTTCCGCTAAATAAAATCACTGTGGTTTTATTTATTTTACTGGGAATCCCAGGAGAAGAAATGAATTTACACCCACACCGGCATTCCCTCCTTTCATTACTTTCTGGCACAGAGAGGCTTCTGTGGAACTCAAGAGTTCACTCCCCCTCCTTCAGCGGCCAGGGCCTTCGCTCACATGGGCCACATCCCATACAGTCCGGCTCTCAGACAAACGCCATCAAAACTCTTGATAACATAGTGAAGATTTCGACTCTGGGAAATGAGTTGTCAGCTCTCGGTTCTGCGGCCCCACCCACCCCATCCACACAGCTGACCCGCACTCCACATTTCCTCCCAAACCTGCAGGGTGAAAAGGGTACGTGGCAGGCAGCCAAGTCCTCCACAGCCTGGAGGTTTAAAAAGCTGAACCGGGCAGGTGAGGGGTGGGGGAGAGGAGACTCCAGGCTTGCCTGCCTGACCCTCCTCCTACGCCCAGGCAGGAGCGACCTGGCAGCAGCTGCAGACCTCATTAATAAAACAGGTCTGGGCTCCCCTGGGCTCGCCGCGGCGCTCATCAAGATTTCCGCCTCCCGCTCAGGCAGCCAACACCACGCCATGCCCCCAGCTGAAGAGAATCGGGGCTGTCAGCTCATCTCTACCTGACACTCCGGAGCGCGAGGAGAGAGGCAGAAGATGCGGCGTGGAGACAGGTTTCTGTGGCCTAAAGGGCAGAACGGTGTGCCTATATTTGAAAGTGGCTCCAGGGGAGAGCTAATGAGGACTGGCCCATTTAAGCTCGACGTCTGTACCTGCTTAGAACATCATTATATGCGGAAGTCGGGGGGAGGGGGGAATTAAAACCTCTATGGCTGCCGCGTGGCTACTATCATTTATCATTGAGGCAGAAGACGGCTCATGTCCAGACGTCTACAACCTCCGCCAAAGCTCTGTCTTCAGGGCCGGCGGTTTCATCAAAAAACAACAGAATTTGGCTTATTTGTTTTTCTTCCTTTCTACAAGTGGAGCTTCCAGACATAAAACTGTGCCGTTGGAGGGACAGTCTGCGCATGCTTGGATGTGCTTTTGATAGAGGCCTTACTCACTGAAGGCAAAAGACGCAGGTGGGTGGGTCAGTCCATAGCAAAAGTGGGGTTTAAAAAAAAAAAAAAAAAGCCACGGGTGACACCCCTTCTCCACTCATACACAGTGCCTACCACTCAAGGAGGTCAGGATGTCACATTCACCAACCTTCTCGTCTCTTTTAAAATACAAAGAGAGTCTTGACCCTTTCCCCATTCCATCCTCACAGAGACATCAACTCAAACAGGGTAGCTCAGACCCCTTTAATAACAGGCCCTTACACATTTTTTAGAAGAGAGGAAGAAGAGATTGGATTTATACCCTGCCCTTCACTCAAGGTTCTCAGAGTGGCTTACAAACTCCTTTCCCTTCCCCTCCCCACAACAGACTCCTTATGAGGTAAGTAGGGCTGAGAGAGCTCTGAGAGATCTGCTCTGTGAAGAACACCTCTGACAGAACTATGGCTTGCCCAAGGTCATCCAGCAGCTGCGAGGGGAGGAGTGGGGAATCAAACTCGGTTCTCCCAGATTAGAGTCCGCACACTTAACCACTATACCAAACTGGCTCTCAGTTTAGAGGTGGGGGTACACTGTTCCATTCACATGCTGCCACTATTTATTCATATCCTATAATATACAGATTCATGTGGGTAGCTGTGTTGGTCTGAAGCAACAGAAGAAGAAGAAGAAGAAGAAGAAGAAGAAGAAGAAGAAGAAGAAGAAGAAGAAGAAGAAGAAGAAGAAGAAGAAGAAGAAGAAGAAGAAGAAGAAGAAGAAGAAGAAGAAGAAGAAGAAGAAGAAGAAGAAGAAGAAGAGGAGGAGGAGGAGGAGGAGGAGGAGGAGGAGGAGGAGGAGGAGGAGGAGGAGGAGGAGGAGGAGATTGGATTTATACCCCGCCCTTCACTACCCAAAGGAGTCTCAGAGCAGCTTACAATCTCCTTTCCCTTCCCCTTCTCAGAATATACCAATTCAGGTGGGGCTGAGAGAGCTCTGACAGAAACTGCTCTTTCTCAAGGACAGCTCTTGTCAGAACTATGGCTTGCCCAAGGTCATCCAGCAGGTGCAAATGGAGGAGTGGGGAATCAAACCCGGTTCTCCCAGATTAGAGTCTGCGCACTTAACCACTACACCAAACTGAAGAAAGTTTCAGTCCAGTGGCACCTTTAAGACCAACCACATTTAATTCTGGGTATATATTTTCATACTTTGTGCATGCACATGAAAGTGTATACCCAAATTAAACTTGGTTGGTCTTAAAGGTGCCACTGGATTCAAACTCTGTCCTACAATATATAGATATTAAATTGTGTGTGTGTGTGTTTCTTTCCCTTAGACACACAGCCTACAGGGTTCAATAACACAAGAAGTTTATGTTTCGCTTCCACTGAACTTTTGAATGGTGGTCCTATTCCCATAATTGGGATTCTTTGTTACAAAATTATTTCCAGCCCCACTATAAGCTGCTCTTCTCCACAGTTTCCCTCAGCCAGACATCCTCTTTTCCCTCTCAACTCCCCAGCTGCCAACTCCCAACTGCTGTTCTTGGCTGCTGTTTTCCAACTGTGTCCCCAACATTCTCTGTCCCCAACATAGGAACATAACTGAAGCCAATGTTGAATCAGGCCAATGTTGAATCAGGCCAATGGCCCATCTAGTCCAAAAATCTGTCACACAGTGGCCAAAAATACAAGGATCCATCAGGAGGTCCAACAGTGGGGCCAGGACACTAGAAGCTCTCCCACTGCTGCCCCCCCAGCACCAAGAATAGAGTGCATCACCTGCCCCAGACTGAGAGTTCCTATCTATACCTTGTGGCTAATAGCCACTGATGGGACTTCTGCTCCATATGTTTATCTAATTCCCTCTTGAAACTGTCCATGCTTGTAGCTGCCACCACCTCCTGTGCCCCCAATATTCTGTCTTCCAACTGTGTCCCCAACACTCTATGTCCCCAACAATCATTGTCCGCTCATAGGGAGAGGCAGAACGTAGCCTGTCCATCACACAATGCATTACCTTTCATTAAGTAGAGCCAAAATGGCATAACACAGTAGGCAAGTTTTTGAATTCACAAGAACTCTTCATCAGGTTGGAGGTTGGAGGGATGGATATAGATATATAGGAACAAAGCTGTGTTTGTGGGGGAGGAGAATATTTCGGGCCATGATCTCAAGGTCTCTTTCTCAGCATCATGAAGAGAAAGCTCTTGTGACTTCAAACGAGTGCTAGAGGTTGCTCGGATCAGGTTGGACCTTTGGCCTTCTGGAAAACGCAACAAAACATGGAAGCCATCCAACTGAACCTCACAAAGTAGTATTATTTATTTACTTACTTCCTTTATATCTTGCTTTTCTCCCCAATGGGGACCCAATACATCTTACATCGTTCTCCTCGCCTGTGTTTTATCCTCACGACAACCCTGTGAGGTAAGTTGGGCTAAGTGTGTGTGTGACTGGCCCATGGTCACCCAACAAGCTTCCAGGGCAGAGTGGAGATTGAAACCCGTGCCTCCACCCCACCCCGATATTCTGACACAACTTGGTGAGCACAGCAACAAAATGGCTGCTGCAGGAGGCGGAGCCAAAATGACCGACACAGTTTAACTTCAGTCGCACAGTAAAGATCCTTGTGTTATGCTGGCAGCTACTGCCGAAACAACATCTTTTAAAAATCTGCACAGCCAATCAAATCTCCAATAGTCCATCGGAAGCCTTACGGGGCAAAAGCCCCGCCTGGCCTCACCAACTTTCTGAAAATACTTGGCGGGCACCAGAAAAGGAGTCAATGGGCACCATGACACCCAGGGCATCACAATGGAGACCTCCTGTTCTAACCACTATACCATACGGCCTCTAAGTAGCAGATCCGACGTCTCTCTGATGCCAGACAGAACGCGCAGTTCCCTCAAAAGGCTGAGAGCAAAGGAAAACACGGTAAAGGCATGTCAATCCTCAAGCACTTAAACCACTACTAAGCCGTGCATGCTCAAGTGCTGGGAACTGAAGAGCCAAGAAGCAGACTGCACACATCACAGACCATTCCTTTGCCTTTCACAGCAGGCTTGTTCAATGTCTGTCCTCAGATTTAACCCTGAAGTGGAGATCGCTTCTTACAGTTCTTTCAAAGAAGATGTTATCGCAGCAGCACCACAAAAAAAATATAACAGATCCTTCAGCTACTCTACTAAAATAACAACATAACAAAAGAAGAAGAAGAAGAAGAGAGATTGGATTTATACCCCATCCTTCACTACCCAAAGGAGACTCAGAGCAGCTTACAAACTCCTTTCCTTTCCCCTCCCCACAACAGACACCCCGTGAGGTAGGCAGGGCTGAGAGAACTCTGACAGAGACTGCTCTTTTTCAAGGACAGCTGTGCCAGAGCTTGTGACTGACCCAAGGTCACATCAGCAGGTGCAAGTGGAGGAGTGGGGAATCAAACCCGGTTCTCCCAGATTAGAGTTCGTGCACCTAAGAAGAGCCCTGCTGGATCAGACCAGTGGCCCATCTAGTCCAGCATCCTGTCTCACACAGTGGCCAACCAGTTCATCTGGAGGGCCAACAACAGGGCATAGAGGTCAAGGCCTTCATAAGAACATCAGAAGGGCCTTACTGGATCAGACCAATAGTCCACCTAAGTCCAGCATCCTGTCTCACACAGTGACCAACCAGTTCCTTTGGATGGCTAACAACAGGGCAAAGAGGCTGAGGCCGCGATAAGAACGTAAGAGGAGCCCTGCTGGATGAGACCAGTGGTCCACCTAGTCCAGCATCCTGTCTCACACAGTGGCCAATCAGTTGTTCTGGACAGCTGACAACAGGGCACAGAGGCCAAGGCCTTCATAAGAACATAAGAAGAGCCCTGCTGGATCAGGCAAATGGCCCATCTAGTCCAACACTCTGTCACACTGTGGCCAAAAATATCAGGTGCCATCAGGAGGTCCAGCAGTGGGGCCAGGACACTAGAAGCCCTCCCATTGCTGTCCCCCTCCAGCACCAAGAACACAGTCCATCACCTGCCCCAGACTGAGAGTTCCTATCTATACCTTGTGGCTAATAGCCACTGATGGACTTCTGCTCCATATGTTTACCTAATTCCCTCTTGAAACTGTTCATGCTTGTAGCTGCCGCTGCCTCCTGTAGCAGTGAATTCCATATGTTAATCACTCTTTGGGTTAAGAAGTACTTCCTTTTATCTGTTCTAACCCGACTGCTCAGCAATTTTATTGAGTATCCATGAGTTCTTGTATTGTGAGAAAGGGAGAAAAGTACTTCTTTCTCTACCTGCTCAATCCCATGCATAATCTTATAAACCTTGATCATGTCACCCCTCAGCCGTCGTTTCTCCAAGCTAAAGAGCCCCAAGCGTTTATCATTCTAGTTGCCCTTCTCTGCACTTTTTCCAATGCTATAATATCCTTTTTGAGATGTGGTGACCAGAACTGTACACAGTATTCCAAATGAGGTCGCACCAATGATTTATACAGGGGCATTATGATACTGGCTGATTTGTTTTCAATTCCCTTCCTAATAATCCCCAGCATCCTGTCTCACACAGTGGACAACCAGTTCCCCTGGGTGGCCAACAACAGGGCAGAGAGGCGAAGGCCTTTCCCTGATATTGACTCCTGGCTCTGGGATTCAGAGGCTTAGTGCCTGTGAATTTGGAGGTTCCCCCAGTCACCATGGCTAGTAGCCATTGACAGACTTACCCTCCGTGAATCTAATCCCTTTTTAAAGGTGTTTATTCCTCTGGCCATCACGACATCTTCTGGCAGTGAATCAACCACATTAATCACTCTGTTTGTAAAGCAGTATTTCCTTTCCTTCCATATTTCTTCTCATTGTAAAGGCTGACGAGATACATGAAGGGCAATGAGGCCTGGGTCCAAACTTTTCAACTGTTGTGTCCGCGGACCACTGCAGGCGTCAGCGAAAGAGCCTGAGCTTGAGTCCCGGAAACAATGGGACTGGGGCTCCTGGCTCCTGCTTTGGGGAACCAATGGGAACAGTGGCGGGAATTCAAACCCGCCAATGGCACCAGGGGGTGTTCCCCTTAGCTTGTATATAGTTGGCCACCCGGCCAGGTAACGTTGTCTCATGTTGTATAATAGCGAACCATGCTGATCACTATGACTGTGTCTGTGGTTTCATTATGCGTCCAACCCACTACACAATATCAACAAAACCCTCTTCAGGGAAAAAACCCAAACCAAAATACCGCCTGTTTATTCCAATAGTAAATATTGCTGAATAGTAGTAACAGCCGCGTAAAAAGTACCGCCTGATGAACTGTGAGATTTGAGTGTTTGATTAAATGTTCTGTAAAATGTTCCGTAAAAGGAGAACGCAAAAGTGGGCTTGAAGCTCAACATCAAAAAAACTAAGATCATGGCATCTGGCCCCATCACTCCTTGGCAAATAGAAGGGGAAGTTGTAGAAGTAGTGACAGACTTCACGTTCCTGGGATCCCAGATCACTGCAGATGGTGACTGCAGCCATGAAATTAAAAGACGCCTGCTCCTTGGGAGGAAAGCGATGGCAAACCTAAACAACATGATAAAAAGCAGAGACATCACCTTGCCAACAAAAGTCCGCATGGTCAAAGCAATGGTATTCCCCGTAGTAATGTATGGCTGCGAGAGTTGGACTATACGGAAGGCTGAGCGCCGAAGAATAGATTCTTTTGAACTATGGTGCTGGAGAAGACTCTTGAGAGTCCCTTGGGCTGCCAGGAGATCAAATCAGTCAATCCTAAAAGAAATCAACCCTGACTGTTCCCTGGAAGGCCAGATCCTGAAGCTGAAGCTCAAATACTTTGGCCACCAAATGAGAAGGGAGCACTCCCTGGAGAAGACCCTGATGCTGGGAAAGATTGAAGGTCAAAGAAGAAGGGGACGGCAAAGGATGAGATGGTTAGACAGTGTCATCGAGGCAACGAACATGAAATTGAGCAAACTTCAGCGGACAGCGGAAGACAGGAGGGCCTGGCATGATGTGGTCCATGGGGCCGCGAAGAGTCAGACTCGATTGTGCGACTGAACAACAACAATAAAAGGTGTTTTGGTCAGCTTAGTACTTCAGTTTCAGAAATCAGCACATGAACACAACACACCATGTGCAGAAAGAGTCTTCAGAAATATAAAGGGTTGCCAGCTCCAGGTTGGGAAATTCCTGGAGATTTTGGGAGTGAAGCCTGGAGAGGGAGGGGTTTGAGTAGGGGAGGGACTCCAGCAGGGTATACTGCCATAGAGTTCAACCTCCAAAGCGGCCATTTTTTTCCCTCCAGGAGAACTGATCTTGAGCATCCAGAAAATAACTGTAATAGGAGGGGACCTCCAGTTACCACCTGGATGTTGGCAAGCCCATTTAGTAACGAGGGAGGTCTGTATTCCTAATATCTGGCTCACTTTCATCACAACCACCCGCTGCTTTGGAAGAGCCTCTGCTTTGCATGCAGAAGGCCCCAGGTTCAATCCCCAGCATCAAAAGAAGAAGAAGATTGGATTTATACCCCACCCTTTACTCGCAGTCTCAGAACTGCTTACAAACTCCTTTCCCTTTCCCTTTCCCTTCCCCTGAGGCTGAGAGAGCTCTGACAGAAACTGCTCTTTCAAGAACAGCTGTGATTCCGCTTCTTACACTATGAACCTTGTAGTCTGTTGAAACTTTTGAAACTGCTGAAATCGGGTTCCACTTACACAGCCGGCAAACTGGAGAACTTGGAAGGAAACGCATCTTCCAAATATCTAGACTGGGCATCTTTGCAAAGGCTGGTTGGAAAATTTTATGACTCTGTGGACTCCTCCTATCAAGTTATCAAGTTACACTGAGTATATGGACTTTATGTCATATACTTCAAAGGAGGAAATATTGGATCTCATGCCTTATTATAGCGACAGTATGCGTTAATGTTGTTGTTGTGACACCACCAACTTTATAGTTGTTTGATATATTGTTTTGGCAATCTTTGATGGTGTTCTCTACTGGTGGAATTTGTATATTTGGGATTCCTGTGACACTAATCCTTTTCCCTTATTGTTCGTGACAGAACTATGGCTTGCCCAAGGTCATTCAGATGCTGCAAGTGGAAGAATGAGGAATCAAACCCAGTTCTCCCAGATTAGAGTCCACGCACTTAACCACGACACCAAACTGGCCAGGTTAAAAAGGAACCAGGTAGGAGGTGATGTGAAAGACCTCTGCCTGAGTCCTTGGAGAACCACTGCCCGTCTGAGTAGACAATACTGACCTTGATGGACCAAGGTTCTGATTCAGTATAAGGCAGTTTCATGGGTACTGATGGAGATTGAACTGTTTTGGCAGATTTGGCTTTTATTTTTAATCGGTGTGTTTTTTTAAAAAAAAACAACTGTATGCTGTTCTGATTATGTTAAAGGACTCTTATGTTTTGCATCCTCGCAGTTAGTTGGTGCAGTGTTGGTGCAATGTTAGCAGCGAGTCCGGGGAAAGAAGGTGGGGATGTAAAGATTTTGAACAAATAAATATTCAGGCATTTGCAACATTCTGGTTCCAGGCAAGGCACAGAGGGTCAATCCTGTTTAGGGTTGCCAGCGTCCAGGTAGACCTAGGGCTCTGTTATTAGAGAATCAACATGGAATGTTTCCTTCAAGAGTTGTTAAGTAGTAACTGATAAGAACTGCGATCGCTACATGCTCAGATAAAGCAAATGTTGTGAAACTGATTGTTTACATTGCGCAGCACTCGGCGTGTGAGTGAAAACAGAAGAGAATTTTCTACAGAATTACTACAGTAAATGATTTTGCAGTGTATCTTTATTGACTCTTCATTACTTTTGTCACGGCTGTTGTTGTTAGATTTCCCCCTCAGCCTCTAGGCAGGGCCTGCAGATCTCCCAGAATTACAACGGACCTCTAGATGACAGAGACCGGTTCCCCTGGAGGAAACAACTGCACTGGAAGGCAGACCTGATAGCATTGTACCCTGCTGAGGGGGCCCTCGGCTCCCCAAACCCTGCCTTCCCTGCCCCCCCCCAAAAAAAATCTCCAGAAACTTTCCCATCCAGAACTGGCAACCCTATTCTGTTCTCTCCCCCTGGCCTTGGGAGAATATCCACAGACTGTGTGAACAGGAGTTGAGTCAGGAAATGAAGCAGAAAACAGACTTGCGGCTGTAAATCAGGGATTATTTTGTCGCGGCAACAGCTGCCTAAAGCAGAGAGCCCCCCCCCTCCTCTCCCCGTGCTCAGTAGGCAACCTCTGCGGGGTCAGAGACAGTGCCAGGAGGAAAAGAAATCAGCTCCCCCCCCGTCCCTGGGGGGGGTGGGGATTCGTGCAGGCAGCGAGCCCGTTCCTCTCGGGTCAGCCCCTTAATTAGAAGCACCGACACATGGCAAGCTGGAACAGCTGCTAGGAGCATCTTTTACAGTCCCCTCCGAAGGTGCTACCTTCCTTCTGTTGGAGGAAACTGCAGGCTAAAAAAAGAAAGCCACTAAGCATGGGCATTCAGTGCGAATCAATCGAAGGCAGGGCAAAGCAGAGAAGGGGCGTGGGGGTGGGCTACAGGAGGTCACAACTGTCCGGGGCAATTAATATTCTGTGCTTAAGACAAGAGCCTTAAAAAGCCCCATCGATAGGCTAGGAGTTTTTAATTGATGTGCTGTTGCTTTTTTAAAAAAAATCCTGAACATCATGGGCAGATTTCTTCTATTTTGCAAGCAACGACCACACATTTCTGCTTAGTTCAAGCCCAGTGTTTGAGATTCTGAGGAATTTGGAACCTTCGGGGGGGGGGGGTAACAGCAGGCTAGTCCCAGGTGAGGTGCTGAGAAATGAGGGTAGTACATATCTCACAAAGAGAAAGAGGACTTTGGCGACGAAGAGCACAGATGTGCACTGTAGAAGAAGAAGAAGAAGAAGAAGAAGAAGAAGAAGAAGAAGAAGAAGAAGAGGAGGAGGAGGAGGAGGAGGAGGAGGAGGAAGAAGAAGAGGAAGAAGAGGAAGAAGAGGAAGAGGAGGAAGAAGAGGAGGAGGAGGAGGAGGAGATTGATTTATACCCCGCCCTTCACTACCCAAAGGAGTCTCAGAGCAGCTTACAATCTCCTTTCCCTTCCCCTCCCCACAACAGACACCCTGTGAGGTAGGTGGGGCTGAGAGAGCTCTGACAGAAATGGCTCTTTTTCAAGAACAGCTGTGCCAGAGCTTGTGACTGACCCAAGGTCACATCAGCAGGTGCAAGTGGAGGAGTGGGGAATCAAACCCGGTTCTCCCAGATTAGAGTTGGCGCACTTAACCGCCTACACTACTTAACCAGTGTTACTGCACCTGCATCCATATGGGAATAAATCCATGCTGTGCAGACTCCAAATGCAGATGTTTCCCATACATTCCTCAGTCATTCATCCTCTTGCACTCACCATTTCCCTCTCCCCTGTACCACTGCAGGACTCCTGCCAGTTCGGTGTAGAGGTTAAAAGCAGCAGACTCTAATTTGGAGAACCGGGTTTGATTCCCTACTCCTTCACATGGAGCCAGCTGGGTGACCCTGGGCCAGTCAGTCCTCTCAGAGCTGTTCTCTCAAGGGCAGTCCTTGAAAGAGCTCTCTCAGCCCCACCTACCTCCCAGAGTGTCTGTTGTGGGGAGGGAAGGGAAAGGGATTGCAAGCCACTCGGAGACTCCAAGTGAAGGGCGGGGTATACATCCAACTCTTCTTCTTTTTCTTCTTCTTTTGAAGACGTTGCTGTAAGGTCACCACCATTAACACGGAGAATTCTCTTGTCACAGGAAGTGGTGGCAGCTACAAGCACAAACAGCTTCAAGAGGGGACTGGATCAACCTCTGGAGCAGAGGTCCTTCAGTGGCTATTAGCCACAAAGTGTAGAGGGAACACTTTGTCTGGGGCAGTGATGCTCTGTATTCTCGGTGATTGGGGGGCCACAGTGGGAGGGCTTCTGGAGTTCTGGCCCTGCTGCTGGACCTCCTGATGGCACCTGCGTTTTGGCCACTGCTGGTGGACCTCCAGATGGCACCTGCGTTTAGGCCACTGTTTGACACAGAGTGTTGGACTGGATGGGCCACTGACGTGACCCAACATGGCTTCTCCAATGTCCGCCCCCTCTTCTTCTTTCTTTCCTTTTTAAAATTGGTAGTTGCAGTACAGCAAGGGTCCCCCCATGTGGTGTCCACGGTCACCACAGCAGCCACTGACATCTTTTCTGGCATCCACCAAGGGCTTTTGTCCAGCAAGGCTTCTGACTGGCTATTGGAGGTTCGTCTGGCTGCGCAGTTTTTCTAAAAAACGTCGCTTTGGCACCAGCTGCCACCGCAGCACAAAAGGATCTTCACTGTGTGACTGCAGTTGAGCTGTGGGAATCATTTTGTGGCTGGATCCGCCTCCTGTGGCAGCCATTTTCTGGCAGCCATTTTCTGGCAGCCATTTTGTGGCTGTGCCCACCATGCTGTGTCAGAATTCCAAAGGGGTCTACAGGCTCAAAAAGGCTGGGGACCCCTACAATATAAGGGGATCTTTTCAAGAAAACTGGCAAAAAAATGAGGGGGGGCCTTACCAGCTCCAAGGAAACAATGACAGTAAAAATAGCACAATCTGGGCAGGAGGGTCAAAACTGTACCCCTTTCCCACCTATTGACTGCCCTCTTACAGGTGTAGGAGGGCTGGTGCAGTACAGTGGTTACATCATCGTACTAGAACCTGATATGACTGGGTTTGAATTCCTCACTCAGCCACAGAACCTCACCAGGTGGACTGGGTCCCATCACAATCCCTCAGCCTAACTTACTTCTCACAAGATTGTTGTTGTGGACATTGCGTGAGGGAGATGTAAAAAGCTGCTTAGAGTCCCCAGTCAGGGAGAACACAAGAGCCCTGCCGGATCAGACCAGTGGTCCACCTAGTCCAGCATCCTGTCTCACACAGTGGCCAACCAGTTCTTCTGGAGGGCCAACAACAGGGCAGAGAGGCCAAGGCCTTCATAAGAATATAAGAAGAGCCCTGCTGGATCAGACCAGTGGGCCATCTAGTCCACTATCCTGTCTCACGCAGTGGCCAACCAGTTCCTCTGGAGGGCCAACAACAGGGCAGAGAGGCCGAGGCCTTCATAAGAATATAAGAAGAGCCCTGCTGGATCAGACCAGTGGGCCATCTAGTCCACTATCCTGTCTCACTCAGTGGCCAACCAGTTCCTCTGGAGGGCCAACAACAGGGCACAGAGGCTGAGGCCTTCATAATAACAGCCCTGCTGGATCAGAACAGTGGTCCATCTAATCCAACATCCTGTCTCACACAGTGGCCAACCAGTTCCTCTGGAAGGCCAGCAACAGGGCATAGAGGCCAAGGCCTCCATAAGAAGAACCCTGCTGGATCAGACCAGTGGTCCATCTAGTCCAACATCTTGTCTCACACAGAGGCCACCTAATTTCTCTGAGGGCCAACAACAGGTCACGTAGGCCGAGGCCTCCATAAGAACATAAGAAGAGCCCTGATGGATCAGACCAGTGGTCCATCTAGTCCACCATCCTGTCTCACGCAATGGCCAACCAGTTCCTCTGGAAGGCCAGCAACAGGGCATAGAGGCCGAGGCCTCCATAAGAACATAAGAAGAGCCCTGCTGAATCAGAACAGCGGTCCATCTAGTCCAGCATCCTGCCCCACACAGTGGCCAACCAGTTCCTCTGGAGGTACAAGGCCGAGGGCTTCCCCCATTGTCTCCTGGTTCTGGGATTCAGAGGCTGACTGCCTCTGAATGTGGAGGTTCCCTTTAGTCACTATGAACTAATAGCCCCTGATAGACCCCACCTTCATGAATCTATCCACTCCCCTCTTAAAGCTGTTTATCCCTGGGGCCACCACTATATCCTCTGGCAATGAATCCCACATATCAATCACCTTCTGTGTAAAGCAGTGTTTCCTTTTCACCATCCTGAACCTACTGCCCATCAGCTTCATCGGATGCCCTCGGAGTACATACCCCCTGCGTGACAACCTTCACCATGCGTGTGTTCCAGCATTTTGCCAGCCAACCGCTAACATCTCAAGGCAGTATTGCACGAAGATGCTGCTTCGGCTTAATCCCACACGAAACCAACGGCTGCACATGACTGGCACCACATGACCCAACCCGTCTATCCACCTGGATGCACTTCAAAACAAACACCATTAGAGTTCCAGCCCGAGAGTATTATAAAACAGAGGCAGACAATCAACTCCCCCCCGCTGTGCCAGCAGCGAGACGGAAGCCACCGCTCTCCCGTGCCATCGGGATTGTGTGACTAATGCACCAAGGAGTGACAGCAGGACTAGGAGAGCGGAAGGAAACAGAGGTGAGTCTTGGGTCACAGGGCAGGTACATTGTTTGGCCACGTTCATCCCAGCAATCATCACTTGCCACTTTTCACCATGGCTGGAGAAAACCGCAGCTATACAAGGCAGAGCAGTGCTGGGAAGGAAGACGATACACAGATGACCACACGTGAAGCTTGTTATGTACTGAGCCTGAACAGTACCTGGGACTGGTTGAGCTTGTTCCCTCGGAACAATAGCTGACCAGGATCCTGAAGCTGACCAATAGTATAGTAGTGTAACGTAAACAGCCTATCATTGGGAGTGGGGTGTGTTAGGCTGTGGCTTTTGCATGCTTTATAAGCAGGGCAGCAAGCCCTGGATTTCAGTCCTTGTAGGCTGCGGTGGCTCAAGTGGTTAAGACGCTGAACTGCAGACCGGAAGGTCGGTAGTTCAGCAGTTCAAGACCCAAGTGCCGCGTGACGGAGTGAGCTCCCATCTCTGGCCCCAGCTCCTGCCAACCTAGCAGTTTGAAAGCAAGAAATTGCAAGTAGATAAATAGGTACCGCTTTGGTGGGAAGGTAACAGCGTTCCGTGCGCCTCGGCGTCTAGTCATGCCAGCCACATGACCACGGAAACGTCTTCGGACAGTGCTGGCTCTTTGGCTTGGAAACGGAGATGAGCACCGCACCCCTAGAGTCGGATTCAACTGGCTTTCGAGCAAGGGAAACCTTTACCTTTAACTAGTGTTCCTGAAATCACTGAGGTTTTTCATGTCACCTCCTGCCTGGTCCTTTCCACCAGAGATGCCAGGGATTGAACCTAGGACCGTCTGCTTGCCAAGGAGATGCTGCTCCACTGAACCACAGGGACTCCAAGCTTCAACCTTCTCTTTGACCATTCGCCCTGAGAGTACCATTGGAGGAGAATCCTAGAATGACAGAGTTGGAAGGGGCCATGCAGGCCATCGAGTCCACCCCCTGCTCAATGCAGGTTCAGCCTAGAGAATCCCTGACAAGTGATTGCTGCTTAAAGACTGCCTGGGAGGGGGAGCTCACCACCTCCCTAGGCAGCCGATCCCACTGCTGAACAACTCTTGACTGTCAAAAAAAGTTTTCCTAATATCCAGCCGGTACCTTCCCGCCCTTAATCCAAACCCATTCTGGCGAGTCCTCTCCTCTGCTGCCCACAGGAACAGCTCCCTGCCCGCCTCTAAGGGACAGCCCTTCCGATACTTCAAGAGAGCCATCCTCTCCCCCCTCAACCTCCTCTTCTCCAGACTGAACATTTCCAAGTCCCTCCGCCTTTCCTCGTAGGGCTTGGGTCTCCAGGCCTCCGACTGATCATCCTCGTCGCTCTCCTCTGCACCTGCTCCATTCTGTCCACATCCTTTTTGAAAGGAGACCTCCAGAACTGTAGGGCCTCCTTGGTCTATGATCCCAGCCAGGCAAGGTTTCTCTAGTGCAGTCACTTGCTGGCACCTCACTGGTTGGTGTGACTGGGAACATCAACCTGCAGACGAACTGGATATCTTTTTATTTGCTTTGTGGTTTCTGACCTTTCAGTAAACTCCTGAGAAAAGTCATGACTTGTCCTCTTCAATTACAGTTTCAATCCCTGTCTCTCAGTAAACACACATGAAGTTGCCTTATACTGAGCGAAACCCTTGGTCAGTTTTGTCTACTCAAGACAGGCAGTGGCTTTCCAGGGTCCCAGGCGGAGGTCTTTCACATCACCTCCTGCCTGGTCCTTTCACTTGGAGATGCCGGGGATCGAACCTGGGACCTTCTGCATGCCAAACAGATGCTCTACCACTGCTCCATGGCCCTTCCCCTAAAGATGGCGTTGCTGTATACTGAATGAGGCCCTTGGTTCACCAGGGTCAGTATTAGTCTCCGCAGACTCGCAGCGGCTCTCCAGGGTCTCAGGCAGAGGTCTTTCACATCACCTACTGCTTGGTCCTTTGAACTCGAGATGTCGGGGATGGAACCTGGGACCTTCTGCATGCCGAGCAGATGCTCTGCCAGCTTCCTATACCTGTAGCACCAGCGCTAGCTTCTGGTTTTGGGGGTCCCAGAAACACAATATGGCGGTGGGGGGAAGACTACTTTAAAAAATGCAAAGAGCTTCCCAACACTACAACAAGTTTTCCTACTTGACACCACTCAGTCGCCACCTGAATAAGGAGTCAACAGTCAGGCGCTGGGACATCAGTTGGTGTTGGGCCTATTGGATATTGTAACTCTGCATGCAAGAGGAGGATCTGGGAGTGAAAAGGTTAAGAGAATTCTCTCACTGGGGTATACTGGGCAGTTCACCCAACTCTCCTCTAATCGGTAAGATGTTGAGCTGTTTTTCACCCTTGCTTGCGTTCTCCGTTTCATCTTATAAAGGACCTCTCTTCTTCTCTCTCTCACCTGGGCTTGGAGCTGTAGCAGGTGAACCATTCTGAAGTTATTCTGTTCACAACGAGTTAAATGTGCCTACATGAATATGTCATGTAAGATGTGCTTCAGTTTTTGCAAGTTAAAATTCCCCTCGTTACCACTGGAGTCAGATCGTCTTTGTAATTATTTTAAACCACATTTTCCCTTTAACCAGGAACATTTCTTTGGTTTAAAAAAAAACAAAACTGCATTCTGAAATTCTGCTTTGAGATCCTGACAGCTACAAACTTTGGGCCCGGAAGGCACCGCTCTTACTCACTGGTTGTTAACTGCTACTATTCTCTGTATTGCATTCATTGTTTCTGGGACCTGAATTTTTCACTGCCTTGTTTCCAGATTCCCTTTCTGCAGCGATCCACAACTACCGTCACAATCAGCGTTATAGCACTACTAAGCGGCACTCAACAACACAGTACAACCAATGCCACAAGTCTTCCCTGTCTCTGCCATTCAGAGGAGTTCCAGAGTTCATTTCCTTTCATGCTCCTGCTCTTTTGCACTAGAGGGCACATTTTCTCCAAAAGATTGTTTTTAAGTGGTACTCTGTCCTTTAAGCAATCCTTTATCCCTCTGTGCATCAGGGGCACAAAATAGAGCCACAGTCCCAGATCAGGGCTAGAATTATTTTAAAATAACATGCATTCTAGGTTTTGTCTGTCTTTATCATTATCCTTTTAAAAAAATTTTAAAGGATACAAAACTCCACATATTCTCTCCTCTGCAGCACAGTCCATTGCCTTTCTAAAACTGGACTCCAGATTCTGCCACCAGCATTTTCAAGGAGGAAAGATATATTTTTAAGGGACGTGTGCTTTCTCCTTTCAGACACCAACAGCAATCCAGGGCTGCAGGTGTCAAATATCAAGACTGAGAAGAGGCTGAAGGGTTAAAACCCTGCATGGCTCAGAAACAGACTGAAACTGCACAAGTCTGCGATTTTCATTTAATAGATGGGTCAAGATGCCTGATCTTCACCTCAGCTGTCTGTGCCAAAAAAAGATATATTTTTTTAAAGGATGGCACAGAATGGGGTGACAAAGGCAGCTTTTGTCAGATCTGTAGCTACAATAGGGCTTTTGGGAGCTCTGCCCCCTTTCTTAGAGGCACAACCCCACAAGAATTTCTCCTCTAAATGCTTTTTTCCCCAATCATTTTAAAACATTTTTTAAAAGGCATGCACTCCTTTAAGCAGGGTGGGGAGTTGGAGTTGACTAATTCCCACACTGAGCAAGGGGGTTGGAGTAGGTGACCTCTAGGGTCCCTTCCAACTTCGTGTCAAGAAACTGGTCTCCTTTAAGAGAGTTTTTCTGCCTCCTAAGTATTAGCTTTCTTGACTATAGAAGTCATCACCTGCCTGCTTGTTCTCAGAATTGTTGCTTAGGCTGGCAGAAGTGAGTAACTTGCAGCAGCTGAGAACTGTCATCTAAAGTGGTCGACACCTTGCAATTTAGAGATCTGTCCTGGTCACAGCTTTCTTTTGGCTAAATGGTTAATAAGCTAAGGGCGACTGCTAGCATAGGAACACCTAATGGAGAACAGACAGCTTGAGAAGACTCAGAGAGAGGGGAGCAGCTGAGTCACAATCCGCAGAATTCTGGCTTTTCTTTCTGCACTAAGAGTTTCAGTCCCCACCCACCCCCGGAAAAAAATTTGCCCCACAAGCCACAAAATCCTGGCTATGGGCCTGACTTCACTTAGCTTGCAGGAGGGAAGGGAGGAGAAGAAGAGAAGAAGAGATTGGATTTATACCCCGCCCTTCACTACCCAAAGGAGTCTCAGAGCGGCTTACAAACTCCTTTCCCTTCCCCTCCCCACAACAGACACCCTCTGAGGTTGGCGGGGCTGAGAGAGCTCTAACACAAACTGCTCTTTTTCAAGAACAGCTGTGCCAGAGCTTGTGACTGACCCAAAGTCACATCAGCAGGTGCAAGTGGAGGAGTGGGGAATCAAACCCAGTTCCCCCAGATTAGAGTCTGCACACTTAACCACTACACCAAACTGGCAGAGGAGAAGTGAAGCTAAAGGGACAAACGCCAGCAGAGACTTACAGGAAAGCAACATCCAAGAACTGTGTTCCAAGATTGCTCAGACCAGTAAGAAGGCCTCGCTCGGAAGCCTTTATCGCTGTTGAGGAGCACCATCTGACCTGCTGTGACCAATTGGTGTACAGGGGATTTCCTCCATGGGTTGCCCTCCATTCCCTTCTCTGGCCAGAGCTTGGTGGTGGCGCTCACTTTGAGGCCCTGTAGAACAGCTGACAAAAAAGAGAACACGTTGGCTCAGTCCCTACCAGCTGCATACGTAGGAAACTGCTGAGCCAGTTTGGTGTGGTGGTTAAAGTGCGCGGACTCTAATCTGGGAGAACTGGGTTTGATTCCCCACTCCTCCACTTGCACCTGGCTGGATGACCTTGGGCAAGCCGTAGTTCTGATAAGAGCTGTTCTCGAAAAACAGCAGTTTCTGTCAGAGCTCTCTCAGCCCCATCTACCTCACAGGGTGCCTGTTGTGGGAAAGGGAAGAGAAAGGAGTTTGTAAACCGCTCTGAGACACCTTTGGGTAGTGAAGGGCGGGGTATAAATCCAATCTCTTCTTCTTCTTCATAACAGCCTGCCCCCTTGGCTTGGCCACAGAAACGGACTTCCTTAGGTCTCTGGATTTGGAAACCTCTCCCTGTGGTGGGAAGTAAACCAGTCCCTCTCTTTGGGAACGGAAGTGAAGTAGCATCTGTTCCCCACAGCAAAAGAACAGACTCCAGCTGTCCTTCACTTACTCGGAGGAGGTTCTTCAGAAAGCTCTGCCTTTTAACCCACGGGGAACATCTGCCAGAGGCAGCTGCCTCCATCATAACATGACACCTCACTTGGAATCCCCTGAAATTTTGTGGAAACTCCTCCGGCTTTGTGATTGGCCCCACCTCCATGACAGCCATTAGGACACTGGAATTATGACACACACACACGTGGCAGCCATTTTGAGACTGGAGTCATGACCCCATGGCAATAATTTTGAGACTGGACTCATAACCGCATGGTAGCCATTTTGAGACTGGACTCAAGAGCCCTTGGCAGCCATTTTGAGAATAGACTCATAACCCCATGGTAGCCATTTTGAGACTGGAAGACAGCCAGTTTGGTGTAGTGGTTAAATGTGCAGACTCTAATCTGGGAGAACCGGGTTTGATTCCCCACTCCTCCACTTGCACCTGCTGGTGTGACCCTGGGTCAGTCACAAGCTCTGGCACAGCTGTTCCTGAAAGAGCAGTTTATGTTTGAGTTCTCTCAGCCCCACCTACCTCACAGGGTGTCTGTTGTGGAGAGGGGAAGGGAAAGGAGTTTGTAAGCCGCTCTGAGACACCTTTGGGTAGTGAAGGGTGGGGTATAAATCCAATCTCTTCTCTTCTTTTCTCTTCTCTCCATAGCAGCCCTTTTGAGACTGAACTCATAACCTCATGGTAGCCACTTTGAGACTGGACTTACCACCCCACAGTAGCCATTTCGAGACTGAACTCACCACCCTATTAGCAGCCATTTTGCTGTAGCATTCATTACATCCTTTCCCAAAATTCCAAAAGTGCCCACAGGATGAACAAGTTTGGGGATCCCTGCCATAAAGGACCTTCCTGTTTCCAAATACCAAAAGAACCACCGGTATCAATAAACATTTATGTAGCAACTACATTAAATGACACTACTGCGGTCGTAAACACAGGGTTGGAAGGATGCAGGGTGGGAAAGTAGCCACGTCCACCCACCTCATACCAGTCCAATGTCTGAGGGCATTTTTCCAGACAAACACCCTGCACTGGGGAGGGGGGGGGTTGGTCTTACTTGGCTGCGGAAGTCCAAACTCACTACCCCCTCTGTCGCCCGGAGGAGCAAAGCCAGGGCAGACTCAAGAGCACTGGAACATTTGATCCCAGTGGGTGGGTGACTTTTTTCTTCTGGCTATTTTCAAGCAAATTTACATCATTAAGGAGACCTTGGGCGTTGCAAACCAGCGCTCTCCATAACATGGAAAAGTGGGACATCTGGCATTCTCTGCGCAAGGGGTGGGTCATAGACAGCAAAAGGAACACACACACACATGCTTCTGTCAGAGGGAACTGAAGTTTTACTCTCAAACTGAACTATGGAATGGGACTGCATGCCCTTATTTTGGGGGGAAACCTTGTAAAGGATTCCGAACTCCAAAGGACAGGAGACTTTCTTGAAAGAAGATAAAGGAACCAGGAGAGGAGATGGAAGAAGGAGAAGGAGAAGGAATTGGATTTATACCCTGCCCTTCACTTGGAGTCTCATAACGGCTTACAAACTCCTTTCCCTTCCTCACAACAGACAGCCTGTGAGGTAGGCGGGGCTGAGAGAGCTCTTTCCAGAACTGTCCTTGAGAGAACAGCTGTGCCAGAACTATGGCTTGCCCAAGGTCATCCAGCAGCTGCAAGTGGAGGCGTGAGGAATCAAACCCAGTTCTCCCAGATTAGAGTCCGCGTATTTAACCACTACACCCAAAAAAGTTATTATCATAACCCCTTGAATACATGAAGCTGCCTTTTACTGAATCAGACGCTTGGTCCACCAAGGTCAGTATTATCTACTCAGACTGGCAGCGGCTCTCCAAGCTCTCAGGCAGAGGTTTTTCTCCTCACCTGCTGCCTGGTCCTTTTTAACTGGAGATGCCAGGGATTGAACCCAGGACCTTCTGCACGCCAAGCAGATGCTCTGCCACTGAGCCACAGCCCCTTCCCTGACCATCACGAACACCTGAAGCTGCCTTATACGAAATCAGACCATCAGTCCCTCAAAGTCAGTATTGTCTACTCAGAGTGGCAGTGGCTCTCCAGGGTCTCAGGCGGAGGTCTTTCCCATCACCCACTGCCTCGTCCTTTTAGCTGGAGATGTGGGGGGTTGAATCCCAGGACCTTCTGCACACCAAGCAGAGGCTCTGCCACTGAGCCATGGCCCTTACCTCCGTGGCATGTTATTTTTGGCGTGCACATTATTAATAGGGAAAGTAGGAAGTGGCAGAGGAATCCTATTCCCTCCTAGACCAGAGGCTCAGTGATCTGGGAGGAATGAACCAGCCGGCCAGGTAAGGTAGTGTCCCGTTGTCAGGTGGAAGCATGCCTATAGAGCGAGCGGAGTTGTTGCTTAGGTATGAGCTGGTATTTATAGGTGGCTGGGATCAGCCAGAGCCCATCAGGAGAGCTATGTGGAGCTGCTGTGGCCCCAGTAAGAGTGTGTACATCGTATGCAGAAGGTCCCAGATTCCCTGGAATCTTTAGCTGAAGGATAGCCAATGATAGGAAAGGTCTTTCTCTGCCTGGGGCCCTGGAGAACCGCAGCCAGTAAAAAAAATAACTTTACAAGACATTACAGGGAGGTTTGGTAGTTTAGCAGGGAGTGCTCACTTCGCACAAGGAAGGACCTGAGTTCCACCCCGATACCTTCAGTTAAAGAATCTCTAGTTGGGAAAGACCTTTCCATGCCTGAGATGCTCGAGAGCTGCTACCATGCAGAGTAGGCAATACTGAACTAGATGGACCAGTGGTTTGACTTGACAGAGCTCCATTGTAGGTGACTTAGCGACACTTCCTTGAATGGAAGGGACAAAAATATGAATTCAAATGAATTTCTGGAGGAATAGTTCTCTTCTGTTTAGTTCGGAGGCAAAGAAGATTATGACCAACCACAAGGGGAGGGCCCATGGCTCAGTGGTAGAACAACTGCTCGGCATGCAGAAGGTCCCAGGTTCAATTCGCAGCATCTCCAGTTAAAAGGATCAGGCGGTACATGACCTCCACCTGAGTCCCTGGAGAGCCGCTTCCAGTCTGTGACCTTGATTCGGTATAAGTAAGTTCCAGGTGTTCACTTTTTGAGGAAAGAGGGGCGTGGCTCAGTGGTAGCCGATCTGTTCAACAAGCAGAAGTTCCCAGGTTCAATCCCCAGCTACTCCAGTGAAAAGGACCAGGCAGTAGGTGATGTAAAAAACCTCTGCCTGAGACCATGGAGAGCAGCTGCCAGTCTGAGTAGACAATCCTGACCTTGATGGACCAAGCGTCTGACTCAATATAAGGCAGCTTCATGTGTTCAAGGGGCTAGGATGATGACTTCTCATCAGCCAGTAACCTGATCTCTTGTTGTTCTCCTTCTGGCTCAGAGCCAGCTGCATTCAGCTGTCCAATTACTGGCTCAGGGCTAGAAGGTAGCTCTTTGTCTGAGATATCTGAGCCATCACTCAGCCCAGACTGATTTACAACACCTTGGCTCAGTAGTAGAGCATCTGCTGTCTGTTGTGGGGAGGGGAAGGGAAAGGAGATTGTAAGTTGCTCTGAGACTCCTTCGGGTAGTGAAGGGTGGGGCAGAAATCCAATCTCCTCCTCCTCCTCTTCTCCTGCTCCCCCTCCCCCTCTATATCGTCTCAACAACCCTGTGAGGTAGGTTAGGCCAAGTGGGGATTCAGGCCAGGGTCTCCAAGATGGTAGCCCAACACTCATAGCCAAGATGCCACACAGCACACCATCCACCTTCAGAGGAACCGTGGTCAGCTCCAGTTGCCAGCAGCTCTGCGGTGTCTCGTGCAGAGGTCTTTCACGTCACTTGCTAACCTGATCCTTTCCCCTGGAGATTCTGGGGGGTTTATACCACCCCTTGATTCAAGGAGTTTAGGTCATTGAGCTTAGCTTTCTCTTCTACCTTCGAACTACCCAGTGAGTCAGGGGAGGCTGAGAAGAAGCAACCGGCGCAAGGTCACCCAGAGAGCTTCACGGTAGGCTGGGGATTCGAACCCGCATCTCCCGGTGCCTGGAGTGGCATGCCAACCATCCCACCATTCTCTGTGTGGAGAGCCGCTTAGAGATCATTGAATGGATCCCTGTTCTGTCATGACAAGAAGACGGCACATTACAAGAAATGGTTTCCATTCATCACGCGTGCTTACGAACAAGACATTGACCCTCCAGACCAAACATACCGACAAATTCTCCTCTTTTAATCTCTTTTAAATTTTCCTCAATATAGAATGCTTTTTTTCTTGTCCATAGGCAATAGGTTCAAAGCAAGCAACTACCAACGCAGCACTTGACATACCCCTTTGTCTCTACACAGTTCTCAATTCTCTTCCCCCTTCCAAAGGCAAGACACTCTAAATATACAACTAGTTCTGTACTCTACTAGGTCAGCTTAAAGTAGTATTACAGCCAGGGCTATTTTTGAGCAGGAACGCACAGGAATGGAGTTCCGGCTGGCTCCTCAGTTCAGTCCTCAGCATCTCCAGTTCAAGGACCAGGTGGTAAGTGATATGAAAGACCTCTGCTTGAGACTCTGGACAGCCGCTGCCAGTCTGAGTAGACAATCCTGACCTTAACAGACCAAGCGTCTGACTCAGTATACGGCAGCTTCATTTGCCCAAGGGGCTATGATAATGACCTTTTTTGCCACCTCCTCTCCTGCTTCCTTTCTCTTCTTTCAGGAAAGTCTCCTGTTCTTTGAAGTTTGGAATCCTTTGCGAGGCGTTTTCCAAAAATAGGAGCATGCACTCCCATCCTGCAGTGTAGTTTGAGAATAAAATTTCATTTCCCATTGACAAAAACATATGTTGATGTGTGCATGTTCCTTTTGGCATGCTGGAGGTCCCAGGTTCAATCCCCAGCATCTCCAGCTAAAAGGACCAGGTAGGAGGCGATGTGAAAGACCGCCACCTCACACCCTGGAGAGTGGCTGCCAGTCTGAGCAGACAATACTGACCCTCAGGGCTCTTTCTGTAGCAGGAACTCCTTTGCATATTAGGCGACACACCCCTGATGTAGCCAATCCTCCAAGGGCTTCCAGTAGCCCCTGTAAGAAGAGCTCTGTAAGCTCTTGGAGGATTGGCTACATTAGGGGTGTGTGGCCTAATATGCAAAGGAGTTCCTGCTACAAAAGAGCCCTGCTGACCCCGATGGACCAAGGGTCTGAGTCAATACACGGCAGCTTTAGGTGTTCGCTTTATTTCCCCCAAGGGCTGTTTCCAGCAGGCATCATGAAAACACACCTATGCTGCTTCGTAGCAGCAGAGGCGGGGGGTGAGAACACCATCTACACCCACCCACTCCATCTTCAGTCACTGCTGCTGCACCCCTACCCCCTGCTCCTCACCCTTTTCCCACAAGGAACCTGAGTAAGAGGGGAAGGTTTAGGAAATTCCAGGAGATCTGGAGACAGAACTTGGGGAAGATGTGGTCTGAGGAGGGCAGGGAACTCAACAGGAATGTAATGCAACGCACTCCAAAGTAGCCATTTTCCTCCAGGGGAAGTCTGGGAGATCAACGGAAATTCCAGAATTTTTCCAGGTCCCACTTGGAGATTGGCAATCTACATGGCTGTGAGCTGACCACCACCCCTCCCAAAAAAACCCATTTAGAAAGTAGAGTTTGGAGGAGGAGGAGGAGGAGGAGGAGGAGAATCAATCATAGAGTTGGAAGGGACCTCCAGGGTCATCTAGTCCAACCCTTCTTCCAGAAGAAGAACATAAGAACATAAGAGAAGCCAATGTTGGATCAGGCCAATGGCCCATCTAGTCCAACACTCTGTCACACAATGGCCAAAAATACCAGGGACCATCAGGAGGTCCAGCAGTGGGGCCAGGACACTAGAAGCCCTCTCACTGCTGCCCCCTCCAGCACCAAGAATAGGGTGCATCACCTGCCCCAGCCTGAGAGTTCCCATCTATCCCTTGTGGCTAATAGCCACTGATGGACCTCTGCTCCATATGTTTATCTAATTCCCTCTTGAAACTGTCTATGAAGACGACGAGGAAGAGATTGGATTTATACCTCGCCCTTCACTCAGAGTCTCAGGGTGGGTTATGGTCTCCTTCCCTTCCTCTCCCCACAACAGGCACCCTGTGAGGTAGGTGGGGCTGAGAGAGCTCTCGTGGGAGACTGCTCGTGGGAGAACAGCTCTGAGAGAACTTGTGACTGGCCCAAGGTCACACCAACAGCTGCATGTGGAGGTGTGGGGAATCAAACCCGGTTCTCCCAGATTAGAGTCCGCGCTCCGAACCACTACACCAAACCTTCTCCCCACAGCAGCAACACAGTGTTCACACGGACGCTTTCCCACTGCCCTCTGAATCAGCTCAAAGCGGGTTTATTCTTGATCCAGGTGTTGGGGAAGGCCTGGGGACGCCACAAGTCATGCAGACATTCCCTTTCAAACGTGGGGGGCTTCCTGTTCTGCATAAGTGAAGGAAAATCCCCAGGTGGAAGCAACCCAAGAAAAGACAGGCTGAACAGCCCTTCCTTGTATGAGAATATCCTGCCACCGCCCTCGCAGAGGTACCATCCATGGGGCCAAAGATCAGCGACAAAACTGTTTGGGAGAAAGGAGCCCAGGCAGTTGCGCGAAGCCGTCTGCAGCAGGGTTCCCGCTCACATGCAGCTCTCCTCCTTTGAGGGCTCCGCTGTCCCGCTTGGATCAAAGCCCTCTGCAGCTGGCAGATCGGCCGCAGCTTTTCACAGAGTGCCGGCCCTTCGGTGAGGATAGGCGCCGTTCCAAGAGGGAAGCCAGAACTCTCCTCGCCAGCAGGTCTATTCATGAAGAAGCCACTGAATTCAGCACCAACCCCCAATCAGCTCCTGGAAATGGGGGCCTGGTGAAAAATGCCTGAGCATTCTTCTTTAAGCTTTGTAGGTTCCCCCGAAGGAAAGGCTTCCAAGGGCACCCGGGGGGTGGGGGTGGGGAGACAGAGACCATTTCTGCAGTGGTGAAATTCCCCACATTGACATTTTTTAAAAACTGCACATTACGTGAAATTTCCCACAGTGAACTTTTCCTCGCCAGACGCCAACCCGAAGTTTTCTCCTTCTTAACTGGTGTTTTCGGAACTCACTAAAACGGGATTCTGAAAATGCAGGGTGAGGAGGAGAAAACTTTGGGTTTGCCCCTGGTGCGGAAAAAAATCTGCTGTGGAAAATTTCATAGAACTCACAGTTTTAAAAACGTCAATGTGGGGAATTTCACTTCTGCGGAAAGAGAGAGAGAAGTGCTATCAAGTGCAGCTGACTTATGACGATCCTGTAGGGTTGTCAAGGCAAGAAACGAACACAGCTGGTTTGCTATTGCCTCTCTTGGCATCACAACCCTGGATCTTCCTTGGAGGTCTCCCATCCAAATACTAACCAGGGCTGACCCTGCTTAGCTTCTGAGACCTGAAGAGATCAGGCTGGCCTGGGCCATACAGGTCAAGGCAAGACTAGATCTAATGGGTGGAAATTACTAGGGAGTCATTACTGGCTAGATATCAGGAGAAACTTCCTAACTGTTAAGAGTGGTTGAGCAGTGGAACAGTCTGCCTCGGGAGGTGGTGGATTCTCCTTCCCTGGACGTTTTCAAGCAGAGGCTGGATGACCATCTTTTGGGTATGTTGTCGGTATGTAGGGCTATCTTTTGGCTATGCTCCTGCAGAGTGCAGGGGGCTGGACTAGATGACCTGTAAGGTCCCTTCCAACTCTAATATTCTATGATTCTAAGAGAAGAACGGAGGTGGTTTTTGCCACTGTCTTTCTCTGCACAGATCCAGAGGAGTTAGCCGTGTTAGTCTGTTGCTCCAAAATAGTAAAAAGCCGAGTAGCACCTTTAAGACTAGCAAACTTTATTGTAGCATAAGATTTTGAGGAAAACAGCTCTCTGACGAAAAGAGCTGTGTTTTTGAAAGCTTACGCTCAGGGCTTTTTTTGTAGAAAAATCCCAGCAGGAACTCATTAGCATAATAGACCACACCCAACAGCAGGGGCTCATTACCATATTAGGCCACACCCCCGTGTTACCAGAAGTGTGGTCACCCAGCCACACCCACTTTTTGCTTCTTATTCTGTTTACCTTCTTTGTTGTCAAAACCCACGGCTTTTTTTGCAGCAGGAACTCCTTTGCATGTTAGGCCACACACCCTGAATGTAGCCAAACTGAATGAGTTTCTGCTGTTGGGTGTGGCCTGTTATGCTAATGAGTTCCCGCTGGGTGTGGCCAACTCTGAAGCCAGCCAGAACTCCATTCCTGTGCGTTCCTGCCCAAAAATAGCCCTGCTTACCCTACAATAAAGTTTGTTGGTCTTAAAGGTGCTACTGGGCTTTTTACTATTTCTCTGCATAGCAACCCTGGACTTCCTTGGTAGTCTCCCATCCAAATACTGACCAGGGCCGACCCTGCTTAGCTTCAGAGATCTGATGAGCTTGGGCTAGACTGAGCCACCCAGTTCAGGTCCTCTGCAGAGAGGTCATGATTATTAGTGATTATTTTATGCATGTACTACAGGTTTGTCTGACACATGTGCAGATGTGAATCCAGACATGCACATACATGCTGTCTCCGTGTGCTTTTTGAATCAGCAAAAGAAGGCACAAGCAGAGAGAGACCCGGGCTGATTCTGCATTGTCTTTTCTCTCCACGGTTTTATGGAACCCATGCTGGAACAGAAATTCCCGCTGCTCTGCATGTTGCTTTCACTTCCTTTGATCGTCGGATTTTATGGTAGCCTCCACACTGTGTGCCGCTTTCACTTTCTTTGGTCATCGGATTTTATGGTACCTTCGGCATAGATTTAGGGCCTTCAGGGGTGACTTTGCAGTCAGTACAGTGTTGCCCCTGGTTATCTGAATGTGGTTTCGAGCTGCACTTTTCCCTTCCAGTTGAGAAAACATGGAGCGAATGCTAGACGCAGAAACGCCCCAGTTGGCAGCAGAGGATAGGACCCGAAGCAACGGGTTTAAATTACATGCAGAAAGGTATCGGCTGGATATTAGGAAAAACTTTTTCACGGTCAGAGTGGTTCAAAGGTGGAATCAGCTGCCTGGGGAGGTGGTGAGCTCCCCTTCACTGACAGCTTTCGAGAAGAGGCTGGACGAATATTTGTCAGAGATGCTTTAGGCTGGTCCTGCATTGGGCAGGGGGTTGGACCAGATGGCCTGTAGGATCCCCTTCCAACTCTATGATTCCGTGATTCCTTGATTCTGTGAGCAGGGCTCCCTTGCAAGATTGGGGCAAAGGCTTTCTAAAAAGTAATGTGCTTCCCCCCAAATGCAAACATTCCACACCCACTTTAAAGTTTCACAGCTTAGCAGGTCTGGAAACTTGCTGTGCCGTGTAATCCTGTTACTCACTCCCAGTTCAGGCTTCCCACCCAAAGTATAATCATGTTTCCTCGCTAGCAAAGTGAAGGGGGAGGAAAGGAAAACCATAAAACACTTACGCAAAGGTCATAATAACAATCTGCAGAGATTTTTACAGCTGCCTCTTCCTTATTTGAGGGATCCGCTTCCAACGGTCTCCTACGCATTTGTTATTTTTGACCTTTGCGCATGCTTTTAAGGGGGGAGGGAGGAACCCGCAAAGATTTGGAATCGATACTTAAAATCTTGGGCGTGCAATTTGAGATTAAAGTTGACGTTTATATGATGGAGGAAGAGACAGCCCGAGGGGAATGTGCTGGATTTTAGGAACAGCAAATCGGCAAGGGGGATCCCTTTTATATTTCGGGAAAGAAAGAAAGAAAGAAAGAAAGAAAGAAAGAAAGAAAGAAAGAAAGAAAGAAAGAAAGAAAGAAAGAAAGAAAGAAAGAAAGAAAGAAAGAAAGAAAGAAAGAAAGAAAGAAAGAAAGAAAGAAAGAAAGAAAGAAAGAAAGAGAGAGAGAGAGAGAGAGAGAGAGAGAGAGAGAGAGAGAGAGAGAGAGAGAGAGAGAGAGAGAAAGAGAGAGAGAGAAAGAGAGAGAGAGAAAGAGAGAGAGAGAAAGAGAGAGAAAGGGAGAGAGAGAGAAAGGGAGAGAGAGAGAGAAGGGAGAGAGAGAGAGAGAGAGAGAGAGAGAGAGAGAGAGAGAGAGAAAGAAAGAAAGAAAGAAAGAAAGAAAGAAAGAAAGAAAGAAAGAAAGAAAGAAAGAAAGAAAGAAAGAAAGAAAGAAAGAAAGAAAGAAAGAAAGAAAGAAAGAAAGAAAGAAAGAAAGAAAGAAAGAGATTTATAAACCCATTTTTCTCTGAGGCAACTGGAACCCAAGGAAACAGATTAAAAACCATACAAATCACAGAAAGCTTAAGACATCTAACTATTGAAACAGCTAGCAAAATCTTTAGAAATAACAGATTGCTGCCCCCAAGAAAAGAATGAAAAACTGGGTGTGCCAGAAGTTTAATCTGGCTCATAGATATCCTAACCTGGATAACCCAGACTAGCCCAACCACAGAAGTTAAGCAGGGTCAGCCCTGGTGCTATAAACTGGCTCCAGTTTGATGGCCAACCCCCGCCCAAAAACCAGATGTGAAATGCAATCCTAAACAGAGTTACTCCCTTCTAAGCACATTGACTTCAGTGGATATAGACAACATAACTGTGTTTAGGACTGTACTGTACAGGCAGTCATGTAAAGGCAGACGCGACCGAAACTAAAAGGGACAGTTCCAGTTGAGGTATCCAGAGTTCCCTCTCCAAGTCAAAGGACACAGAGTCCCACACCCAGTTCAAAATATATATTTGCACACGGAGGAAGCACAGAATACGCACACGGATCCTGGCTCCAAGCACGGTCGGAAGCCAACTTGAAGTGTGCGTGCAGAGCCACCGTGTCGGCCCCATCCGTAGGGAATGCCTGACTGAGCTCTTTCTTTCTGGATTCCAACATCTATAAAGGCAAACTCACTTCCTCAGACGTTCCATGTCCTCTGCATCCCTCCAAAAAAGTTCATTGCGACAGCTGCGAGCCGAGACGGAGGAGTGGAAACCATCAGTATGCAAAGGGCACGGATCTTGCGGGCCAAACATCTCCAGAGTGGAGCACGTCACATGGGGGGCGCTGCCCCTCCAAACTTCCGCGGGTCCTTAATCAGTTCTTCAAAAGCAATAATCATCGCTTTGGGATGGGAGAAGGGCCATCACATAAATATCAGTCCTAATTGAACTTCAGGGGCATGACATTTGCCAAGAGAACTTAACCTTTAAGGGGGTCCCTCTTCCACAAGCAGCGATGGTTTCCCGCACGCATTCCTGTTCCGGTTTTTCCCTCACCGGAGAATGTGATTAAGTTATTATAGCATCGATGACACAGATTATATTGTTTTAACAAACGTAAATGGATTTTTAATTAAGTCTGCTTAATTGTTAAGTCTGCTGTTCAGTTAAAATTGCTAAATCTGTTTAATAGTTAAGTCTGCTGTTCAGTTAGAATTGTTAAATCTGTTTAATAGTTAAGTCTGCTGTTAAGTTAGAAACTTATCACGATATTCATAATACAAACAAACATTTCTGCATAACGCTGTCAAATAGTTTCCATTGATATGGCTGACTTCAAGGGGACACTCACCTGAAAAGTTTTACACCCGCGGTGGCTCAGAGGTTGAGACGCTGAGCTGCAGACCGGAAGGCCTGTAGTTCGGCAGTTCGAGACCTGAGTGCCGTGTGACGGAGTGAGCTCCCATCTCTGGCCCCAGCTCCTGCAAACCTAGCAGTTCAAAAGCAAGAAACTGCAAGTAGATAAATAGGAGCCGCTTCGGTGGGGAGGTAACAGCATTCCGTGAACCTCCACATTTAGCCATGCCAGCCACATGACCACAGAAATGTCTTCAGACAGCGCTGGCTCTTCGGCTTGGAAACGGAGATGAGCACCACCCCCTAAAGTCGGATTCAACTAGCTTTCAAGCAAGGGAAACCTTTACCTACACTAAAGTATTTTTCCTCCCCTATTCTGGGCGATGATTCCAGACTAGGGTTGCCGCCCTCCCCCAGCTGAAGGCAGAGGATCCCCTGCGGCCAGGCCCCGCCCCCCACCTCCAATCAGCTGACCGGCAGGTGGATTTACCATGAACAGGAGGGAGACCCAGGTTACACCACCAGCATGTACTGGAAGTGACATTAGCCTGGGTCGCCCTCTCGCTCCTGGTAACTTCCCACCCCACCCCTCTCGCTCCTGGTAACTTCCCACCCCACGCCAGTTATCAAGAGGGACCCTATTCCAGACTGTGGGTCCTGTGTCTGGCCCCCTTTCGAGTTCACCTGTTGGTCCCTACCAAATAAAACTTGGCTTTCTAAATACATAAAAACACAGTGACACAAGAGGGAAGGCACATCCTACAAACTGGGATTGTTGTTGTTCAGTCGCACAGTCGAGTCCGACTCTTCGCGACCCCATGGACCAGATTATGCCAGGCCCTCCTGCCTTCCGCTGTCCGCTGAATTGGGAATAGACACATAAATTGGGAATAGACACATAAATCCATATAAGCAGGACTCCTTTTTGTAGCAGGAACTCTTTTGCATATTAGGTGACACATCCACAATGTAGCCAATCCCCCAAGAGCTTACAGAGCTCTTATTACAGGGGCTACTGTGAGCTCTTGGAGGACTGGCTACATTAGGGGTGTGTCGCCTAATAGGCAAAGGAGTTCCTGCTACAAAAAGAGCCCTGTATATAAGCCATATATGTAAGTAGCCAACCAGCACATGCCAAATGCTGGATGCTTCCCTGATGTCAACCCACTGCCATCTGCACACAAAACACAACATAGGAACCAAGGGAGCACAGCTTCACCAACACACTACTGTATGGGGGACCTGGCTGCAAGTACCAGGAGCCATGCAGTGAACACAAATCAGGCCCACTGCTGGACTTCCTGATGGCACCTGGTATTTTTGGCCACTGTGTGACAGAGTGTTGGACTGGATGGGCCATTGGCTTGATACAACACTGGCTGCTCTTATGTCCTTATGTTAACCGCATGCCCTTTTCCTGGAGGTGGCGTGTGGGATGTGCAGGAAAGGAACCGCGGCCTCTCTAACACCATTATCCAGGTGCCTCCAGAGTTCACCTGGCAGAAGGAATTCCAATAGAATACCCAAGACCTCAGCCACGCAAGGGCTCATGTCCCGGGGTGGGTATGCGGAATGGCCAAGGAGCACCAGCCAGGGACGTCCGGACTCTATAGCAGCAGGAAGACAACACACGACTGCACATCCATAGATAGGGCTGCCAACCTCCAGGGGAGGCCTGGAGACCTCCCACTTTACAATTGATCTCTAGGCAACAGAGACCAGTTCCCCTGGAGAAAATGCCTGCTTTGGAGGCTGGGCCCTCCTGAGGTCCTTCCCAAACCCCACCCCCCCAGGCTCCGCCTTCAAAACCTCCAAGTTATTTCCCAACCCCAAACAGGCATCCCTGGCTCATAGAAGGCATCCCTGCCTAGAGATGCTGCAAATCGTCCCACGGTCAGACTTATCCATGGCAGAAGCCATTTTTACCACAGAGCTTTTTGCCCTAATACCACACCATCACTGTGACGTCGCAACCTGATGATGTCACTTCCGGTACATGCTGGAAGTGACGTCACCCCATTGCTGTAGCCTGGGATGGGTGTGGACTCTACAGCGGGTCCGAAGAGGTCTACCAGACGTGAGCCGATCATCCAATCTGTCCGGTTCATGGGAAACTGCCACCAACACCTGCCAAATAGGTTCGCATACCCGCAGGTGCACAGAGACGCTGCCGATTCCAACCAGTTGGCAGCCATTACCATCACTAGCAGCTACTTGGACGAACAACGACTGATGTATGTGATCTGTCATTGATTCAATCATCTATCTAAACCAGGGGCGGCCAAACGTGCTTAACGTAAGAGCCACATAGAATAAACGTCAGATGTTTGAAAGCCGCGAGAGATGAACAAATATTACACATGTTTTTATTGGAAAATATGCAAGTTTGCTTTTATTAATATTAAATGGATAATTTTAGATGGGGAGGGAGGGGAGAAAGAAAGGTGGAAAGAAAGCAAATAGAGGAGGGAAGGTGGAAAGAAAGCAACTTCAACATGAAATGCATCCTCCAAGGCCCCCCATGCCGGCTTGGCTTGGAGAAGGGATTTAAAAAGACAAATGCCTTCCCCAAGCTGGCTGGCGGAGGGGGGGGAGCGGCTTTGAGAAAGCATTTAAAGTTCAAGTTGCTTTCTGTCTCTGCACTGGCTGAGGAAGGGAAAACTAATTGGGGAGGCATGCCTCCCCTTTGCTTCCCCAGCCACCATAGCAGGAGCCGCACAATATGCCAGTTTGGTGTAGTGGCTAAGTGCGCAGACTCTAATCTGGGAGAACTGGGTTTGATTCCCCCACTCCTCCACTTGCACCTGCTGGATGACCTTGGGCAAGCCACAGTTCTGGCACAGCTGTTCTTGGAAAAGAGCAGTTTCTGTCAGAGCTCTCTCAGCCCCGCCTACCTCACAGGGCGTCTGTGGTGGGGAGGGGAAGGGAAAGGAGTTTGTAAGTCACTCTGAGACTCCTTTGGGTAGTGAAGGGTGGGGTATAAATCCTATCTCCTCTTCCTCTTCTCCTTCTTCTATGTGTGAAACAGCAGCATGTATGTGTTTGGCCACCTCTGATCTAAAGAGATTGGTGACTGCCAGCTTATCTGCACTGGGCATCCTTACTGCTGTTAAGTGTCAAGGGAGGGGGTGTTCTTGAGGCAATGAACAGGATAGTACCAGGAGGGGGAGTGCAACAGTCTCAGCTTGAGGCAAGGCACCCCTCTCCCTTGCTTACCAAGGGGCACTAGTCTTGCACCCCCAGTGAGGACAACAGAATCTCCCATGCAGTGCCTGTGTCCCGAGATGGGAATCCCTGCAAGGGCTCTGAGCAGAACAGTGTTCAAAATAAGCAGCAACACTGTTTTATTATCTTCCTTCGGCAGTTTGGGCAAACAGCTCCCTCTCTGTGCAAAGTCCAGTTCCGTTCACCAAAGTGCCTCTTGTGCAGTCTAAGCGCACGTGACACAAGGCCAGAGAGATACGGCCGGCATCCATGCACCCTGTTGTCCGCGCCCCACCAGGGCCCCACCCACGTTCTAAAAAACACTTGGTGGGTCACAGGAAAGGTGTTGACGGGGAGTCCGATCGTTAGGGTTGTCATGAAATTGCTGAGCAGTCGGGTTAGAACAGATAAAAGGAAGTCCTTCTTCACCCAAAGAATGATTAACACATGGAATTCACTGCCGCAGGAGGTGGTGGCAGCTGCAAGCATGGACAGTTTCAAGAGGGAATTAGACAAACATATGGAGCAGAGGTCCATCAGTGGCTATTAGCCACAGGGTATAGATAGGAACTCTCAGTCTGGGGCAGGTGATGCACTCTATTCTTGGGGCTGGGGGGGGCAGCAGTGGGAGGGCTTCTCGTGTCCTGGCCCCACTGCTGGACCTCCTGATGGCACCTGGTATATTTTGGCCGCTGTGTGACAGAGTGTTGGACTGATTCAGCATTGGCTTCTCTTATTTTATGTTCTTATGAGTTTGGGGACTCCTGTCTTTAAAGTTGCCAGCCCTGGGTTTGGGAACTCCTGGACAATTTGGGGTGAAGCCTGCGGAGGGAAGGGTTTGATTAGAGGTGGGACCTCACTGGTGCGTAATGCCATAAAGTCTACCTTCCAAAGTTGCCATTTTCTGCAGGGGCACAGACTGCTGTAATCTGGAGACCAGCTGTTATTCCGGGAGACCTCCAGGTGGTGACTGACAACCCTACCTGTCTTAGGTACTTCCTGGGCACGGACATATGGGAGAATGTCTTCAAAGTCCTATAAAAAAATCAAAGGCACAGATATAGAATGGGAGGGACTTGGCTTGACAGCAGCACATGTGAATGGGATCTAGGTGTTCTGGTTGATCACAAGCTCAACGTGAGCCTGCAGTGCGATGTGGCTGTGAAGAAAGTTAATGCAATCTTAGGACGCATTAACAGAAGCATTGTGTCCAGATCACAGGAGGTGGTAGTTCTGCTCTTTTCTGCTATGGTCAGGCCTCACCTGGAGTCCTGTGTCCAGTTTTGGGCACCACATTTTAGGAAGGATGTTGACAAGCTTGAGTGTGTCCAGAAGAGAGCAACCAGGATGGTGAGAGGATTTGAATCCAAGTCTTATGAGGAAAGGCTGAAAGAGTTGAGTATGTTTAGCCTGGGAAAGAGACGGCTTAGAGGGGACATGATTGCAGTCTTCAAATATCTGAAGGGCCGTCATGTAAAAGATGGAGCAGATCTATTCTCTCTTGCTCCAGATTGCAAGACTAGATCTAATGGGTGGAAATTACAAGGGAGTTGATACCGGCTAGAATATCAGGAGAAACTTCCTAACTGTAAGAGTGGTTGAGCAGTGGAACAGTCTGCCTCGGGAGGTGGTGGATGCTCCTTCCCTGGACGTTTTTCAAGCGGAGGCTGGACAACCATCTTTTGGGCATGTTGTAGTTATGTAGGGCTATCTTTTGGCTATGCTCCTGCAGAGTGCAGGGGGTTGGACTAGATGACCTAAAAAGTCCCTTCCAACTCTAACATTCTATGATTCTATGAACTTTGTACTCCAAAAAGACTGGTCTTGGCACCCAGGGATTTACAATTAGGGATGGGCACAAGCTGCATCCTGCTATTCGTTTCGGTTCATGGCCGGACCTTGAACGGAACCACAAACTGATACGAACTGGAAGGTCGGTTTGTGAACCAAACCTGTCCATATCAGTTCATGATCCCTGCTTTCTGCTCCCCGCCACTTTTGGCAGGGGGCAGAAAGCAGGGGTTTAAATGGCTCAGAGTGATTTAACTCCTGCCTTCTGCTCTTCACAAGCTGTCACAAACTGCTTTAAAATTCATGGAAGTTCATGGTGGCTCTTCAGTTCATGAACCATGAACTGGCCAAAATCTGTCACATTTGTGAGCCGGTTTGTGCCCATCCCTACTTACAATTGTTTCCCCCAGCTCCACTTGTACATGAGCACGTGACTGACGCAACCACTTTTAACTTTAAAAGGGGTAACTTCTCTGGTATGAGGGGACATGTGAGGAAGAAATTGAAAGGAAGAGTGGAGAAGGTCAAAACCATTGGGGAAGCTTGGAGACTATTTAAAAAGACAATCCTAGAAGCTCAGAAAAAATATATACCGCAGGTTAGGAAAGGTACAAATAGGTATAGAAAAAAGCCTGCATGGTTAACAAATAAAGTAATGGAAGCTGTAAAAGGTAAGAAGGATTCCTTTAAGCAGTGGAAAGCTAGTCTTAGTGAGGTTGATAAAAGGGAACACAGACTATGGCAAATAAAATGCAAGTCTGTGATCAGGCAAGCAAAAAGGGAATATGAGGAGCATATCGCAAAAAACATAAAGACCAACAATAAAACTTTCTTCAAATACATTAGAAGTAGGAAGCCAGCCAGGGAGGCAGTGGGGCCCTTGGATGACCAAGGGGTAAAAGGAGTAGTGAAGGATGATAGGGAAATGGCTGAGAAGCTGAATGCATTTTTTGCCTCTGTCTTCACTGTGGAAGAGGAGAAGTGTTTGCCCACTCCAGAAGCACTGATTTCGGGAGGGGGTTTGAAAGACCTGAATCAGATTGCGGTGACAAGAGAGGAAGTCCTCCGACTGATGGACAATTTAAAAACTAATAAATCACCAGGCCCGGATGGCATTCATCCGAGAGTTCTGAAAGAACTCAAATGTGAACTTGTGGATCTCCTGACAAAAATATGTAATCTTTCTTTAAAATCTGCCTCCATTCCTGATGACTGGAAGGTAGCTAATGTCACTCCCATCTTTAAAAAGGGCTCCAGGGGAGATCCAGGAAATTACAGGCCAGTCAGTCTGACATCGATACCGGGTAAGTTGGTGGAAACTGTTATTAAGGAAAGAATTAGTAGGCACATTGATGAACAAAAACTATTGAGGCAGACTCAGCATGGGTTCTGTAAGGGAAGGTCTTGTCTCACTAAACTGTTAGTGTTTTTTGAGGAAGTGAACAAATATGTGGACAAGGGGGACCCAATAGATATTATTTACCTTGACTTCCGGAAAGCTTTTGATACAGTTCCTCATCAAAGGCTCCTAAGTAAGCTCAATAGTCATGGGATAAAAGGACAAGTCCTCTTGTGGATCAAAAACTGGCTTATAAATAGGAAACAGAGAGTGAGTATAAATGGGAAACTTTCTCAGTGGAGGGTGGTAAGCAGTGGGGTACCACAGGGATCAGTACTCGGTCCGATGCTTTTTAACTTGTTTATTAACGATTTGGAATTGGGAGTAAGCAGTGATGTGGCTAAATTTGCAGATGACACGAAGTTGTTCAGGGTGGTGAAAACCAGGGAGGATTGTGAGGCACTCCAAAGGGATCTGTTGAGGATGGGTGAGTGGGCGTCAACGTGGCAAATGGGGTTCAATGTGGCCAAGTGCAAAGTGATGCACATTGGAGCCAAAAATCCTAAATATAAATACACGTTGATGGGGTCTGATCTGGCAGAGACTGACCAAGAGAGAGATCTTGGAGTCGTAGTGGATAACTCGCTGAAAATGTCTACACAATGTGTAGCTGCAATAAAGAAGGCCAACGCTATGCTGGGGATTATTAGGAAGGGAATTGATAACAAATCAGCCAGTATCATCATGCCCCTGTATAAATCATTGGTGCGACCTCATTTGGAATACTGTGTACAGTTCTGGTCACCACATCTCAAAAAGGATATTATAGCATTGGAAAAAGTGCAGAGAAGGGCAACTAGAATGATAAAAGGGTTGGAACACCTTCCCTATGAAGAAAGGTTAAAATGCTTGGGGCTCTTTAGCTTGGAGAAACGACGGCTGAGGGGTGACATGATCGAGGTTTATAAGATTATGAATGGGATTGAGCAGGTTGAGAAAGAAGTCCTTTTCTCCCTTTCTCACAATACAAGAACTCGTGGGCACTCTATGAAATTGCTGAGCAGTCGGGTTAGAACAGATAAAAGGAAATACTTCTTCACCCAAAGAGTGATTAACATATGGAATTCACTGCCACAGGAGGTCGTGGCAGCTGCAAGCATGGACAGTTTCAAGAGGAAATTAGATAAACATATGGAGCAGAAGTCCACCAGTGGCTATTAGCCACAGGGTATAGAATGAGAACTCTCAGTCTGGGGCAGGTGATGCACTCTATTCTTGGTGCTGGAGGGGGCAGCAGTGGGAGGGCTTCTGGTGCCCTGGCCCCACTGCTGGACCTCCTGATGGCACCTGGTATATTTTGGCCGCTGTGTGACAGAGTGTTGGACTAGATGGGCCATTGGCCTGATTCAACATTGGCTTCTCTTATGTTCTTAT
>JAPDNY010000331.1:0-50994 GCA_029375565.1 Gekko gecko | reverse complement strand
ATAAATATTTTCTTTATATGAAATTGCTTTAGTATTTTTTACATTTTTTTCCATACCTGTGATCATTGATTTAGATCAATACTGTGACCCAAGTTTTGTGCTCATTTAACTATGAAATTTTTGACTACTTCATCTTGTGTCTTATTTTCTAAAATTAATACATACCATTGCTTAATTTCTCATCAGTATACATCAATAGCTTATCAATTTCTGTTATTTTTGTATAAAAACCTGTTGGCTTATACTTGGCATATCTTGACTCTATTTGTACTCTTTCCCACCAAGTTAGGCTGGATTCTTGTTTTTTAATGTGTTCTGTTGGTTGTAGTTCGTTTTTATTTTCCAACAGTCTTCATATCTTATCAATGCGTTTTTTGAAATAAATTTGGATTTGTGAAGGCTTCGAGTGGTGAAACCCATTTCGGTATCTTGTTATAAAAAAGTCTTTTAACTTCTTCCCATACCTTCAATAGGGAATTCCTGATAAGGTGTTGTTTAAAGTATTTGTGAGTATCCACTCTTCCATACCATATAAACACATGCCAACCTAGTGAAAGTTCATGGCCCTCTAACATTAGTAGTCTAGTATTTTCTAATGTAATCCATTCTTTTAGCCACATCAGTGATGCTGCCCTATAATACAAAAGCCAATGTGGTATGAAAATCTAGCTTTTTCTTTAGCATCTTGTAAGACTTTAAGTTTTATTCTTCGTTTCTTGTTTTGCCATATAAATTGTGTCATCAATATGTTAAGTTCTTTAAAATATTTTTGATTTTGAAGGATTGAAATTGTTTGAAATAAGAGGGACTTGGCTTGACAGCAGCACATGTGAAAGGGATCTAGGTGTTATGGTTGATCACAAGCTAAACATGAGCCTGCAGTGTGATGCGGCTGTGAAGAAAGCTAATGCAATCTTAGGATGCATTAGCAGAAGCATTGTGTCCAGATCACGGGAGGTGGCAGTTCCGCTGTATTCTGCTATGGTCAGGCCCCACCTGGAGTACTGTGTCCAGTTTTGGGCACCACATTTTCGGAAGGATGTTGACAAACTCGAGCGGGTCCAGAGGAGGGCGACCAGGATGGTGAGAGGGTTGGAGTCCAAGTCCTATGAGGAAAGGCTGAGGGAGTTGGGAAAGAGAAGGTTTAGAGGGGACATGATTGCAGTCCTCAAGTATTTGAAGGGCTGTCATGTAGAAGATGGAGTGGATCTATTCTATTCTCTCTTGCTCTGGATTGCAGGACTAGATCTAATGGGTGGAAATTACAAGGGAGTCGTTACCGGCTTAATATCAGGAGAAACTTCCTGACTGTAAGAGTGGTTGAGCAGTGGAACAGACTGCCTCGGGAGGTGGTGGATGCTCCTTCGCTGGACGTTTTCAAGAGGAGACTGGACAACCATCTTTTGGGTATGTTTTAGGTATGTAGGGGTTTCGGCTGTGTTCCTGCAGAGTGCAGGGGGTTGGACTAGATGGCCTGCAAGGTCCCTTCCAACTCTTAAGATTCTATGATTCTAAGCAGGCTGACCCTCCTGTCTCCCAAGGGGTCATTTCTACCAGCAATGGACCCCGTAGGACTGCCCCAGGAGTCTAAATACCAGGCATCTTGACATAAGTGGACACAAAGAGGGTTTCCAGGACTTGCAAGACCTATACTCATGCCTAGGTATCAACCCTGGGAAGCGCATGCGATCTTGTTCCGGCAGCTGCAAGCCGGGGTGGATTAAGGCTCACTGGTGCCCTAAGTGCTGACCAATTTTGGTGCCCCCCCTCCTTTCCACACTGACCCAGTCCATTTTAGTTGTTGACCTGTCTGACCAGATATACAATGCAGGCTGCAGCAATACAAAACTGTATTCCTATGATAACACAATATACTGTACAAACTAAGCCAAGCTTTGGCTACACAAAGTATCAAAGTTCCAATATTCTTGACCTGAAAGGCGTTTTTCTACCTTTTTTCACCCTTTTCCCAACTTTGTGGTGTTCTAAGCACGTGCTATACGATGCAGGTTGCAGCAAAACAAAAATGTATTTGTATGACAACATTCTTCTATTTTAATATTTCCCCAACTTTGTGGTGCCCCCTTTGGCCCTGGTGCCCTAAGCATGTGCTGAGTCTGCCTAATGGTTAATCTGCCACTGCATGCAGAGGAAAGCTCATACCTTGAATAACCCTTCCTTCATCATAAAGGTGCTGCTGGACTCTACATTTGTTCTTCTCCATTAGGAGTTTCCGCCAGGCTTCTCTTTGCAGTGTCCTATGCTGCTCAGTGGGGCTGCTCTGGAGTAACTCTGAATGGAGTTGTCGGGTCACCAACCTCCAGGTGGGGCCTGGGGATCTCCCACTTTTATGACTCATCTCCAACTGACAGAGATCAGCTCCCCCGGAGAAAATGGCTGCTTTGAAGGGTGGGCCCATAGGTCATTGGACCATGCGGAGGTCCCTCCTCTCCCCAAACCCCACCTTCTTTTAGCTCCACCCCCCAAATCGCCAGGTATCTTTCAACCCAGTCCTGGCAACCCTAAGCAAAATGTCCAAAGTCTCCCCTTGCAGTTCAGGTATCTCAGGAAAAAGGAGGCTGGAGCTGGGTCCTTATTCGCATCCCGGCTCCTTATTCATCTCCCCCTAGTATTAGGACAGTAAAACTCCACGGGGGCGGGGAGAGTTGCTAGGTCATCCTACTTCTATCTATATAAAAGAAAGTCTCCACATGGTAAAATTAACACACAGGGCAAACCCCTGGCCCTAGAAACAGGGAGAGTGTTCCTATCATGACGTAGATGCTCACTAAGAAAGGATTTTTAGAAATTCAACCCCTAAGAGGGGGGGTCAAAAGGGGGTAAAGTGTGCTCCCCCATTGCTTCCTATGTGTCTGCCAGGCTGCTGCCTCCTTGCACCCCCCCCCTCTGATTGGTCAGCTGCAGAGCTCAGTGTTCTGAGGTAAAAAACAGTTACAAGAAACTGCACAGAGCAAATGCCAGTTGAGGAACTCAGGGATGGCCAACTGCCCTCGAGGTGCATTTGTGGCTCAGAAGCCACAAATATTTCAGCCTTTCCGCTTAGGTTTCTCATTTCTGTGCCTGATTTCAGCCTGAGCCTCAGGAAAATCTTGAGCAGAAGGATTTTTAGAGAGTACGCTGAAATAAGCCGTCTTGAGCATTGTTTCCTCTAAGCTATGGAGTCTTGTGAGCAAAAATTCTACTTTGTGAGCTCCTGGCATTAAAGCTGTGAGCAAGTGATTTGGCTACTGCATAAATTAGTTTGCTCTGGAGCCATCCTTCCTGAGCTAAGACAAAAATGTGTGAGCTGGAGGCTAAAAATCTGTGAGCTAGCTCACACTAACTCAGCTTAGAGGGAACACTGGTCTTGAGTAACTATCTTCTGCACTTTATGAAACTGTACTAATAATGGAATTGTTTTATATTGTTGTATGTGGTTTTAACTGTATTGTATTGTACTGTATTGTATGTACTGACTGTAAGCCTCCCTGAGCCTACTTTGTGGGGAGGGCGGGGTATAAATGTGATTAATAAAATAAATAAATATAGTTTTTGAGGTGGGGCAACCTCCAAATGTGGCCACTTCTGACCAAGGCAACACAACCAGTAGCTCTTTGGCCTTTACCTGCCGTTTGGCTATCATCTCTGCTGGTTCCCAGAACCAATGGTGCTGTCATGGCAACGGAGAGAACAAGTGAAAACACTGGAAATCATGTGACCTGATGAATATTGCTCTCTCCAACATCCTTCAGAACAGCACCGGCAAGCATGACCTATGGGATGTTTCACTTGTGCAAAGGTTTCAAGTGGGATCCTTGGCACCTCCGATGAATGGATCTGAGGCATCAGAGAAAGTCTTTTTTTACCTAACCACCTGGAGTTCCTCTGCCAATCAGAGCACAGAATACAGAGTGGCATGAACCAATGGGCAGGTTTCATACAGGGCGGCTCTGTATATTCAATCCCATTCTTTCTTCTGCTCCCAAAGAAAACAGGTAAGTGGAACTGGAAGAGGAGGAGGGGAGGAGGAGAAAAAGAAGAACAGAGTAGATTTATACCCCGCTCTTCATTACGCAAAGGAGTAATCTCCTCTTCTTCTTGTTTTGTATCACCAAATATGACAGACCACCAAATATGATGGACCCCTGTATCTACCCAACTATCTGGCAGATTTTTCCTGCCAAAATTTCAGTTCCCCTCAGTGACTGAGTTGCACTACAGTAGCATGTATATATTCTTTGTCAACAAAGACTTGACTGTCCCACCCTATGTCAGAGATTTAATTTAGGCTTTTGACCCAGTACAGAAATTTATTTATTTATTTATTTAAATTTATACCCCGCCCTCCCTGTGAGCGGGCTCAGGGCGGCTTACGACATTGAGTGAAAATACAGGAGAGCTGTCTTGGTCTTGTATTTAAACCCTTAATGAAATGGCACTTGAGGCAGTTTAAATTTCAAAACAGAATAGAGATTTTATGAAACAGGCAGGGAATATATGTATAATAGGAGTAGTCAAGGTTTTGAGACTGCTGAGGTAAAAACTTTCTAATATATACAGATTGGAATTCTTAGAATATTCAAGAGAGAGTATTTGTAGTTTTGTTTCAAGATTTTCCTGTCCTTTCTTTGAGTGGTACTTTGCTTAGTATAGTTCAGCTCTAATAACAGTTCTTAATAATGTTTCTTCTGGAGGACAGCATTTGCTTCAAATTTCTCGATGTTTCCCTTCAGAGATTTTGGTTTTCTCTTTAGATTTTACAGCTTTTCACTAACTTCTGAGGTGTCTAAGCTTCTCCCTTTATCACAGACCACGGTTCTCTTCCAAACACCTTTCACTGGCAGGAAGTTCTTGTCCTTGTCCCTAAGAAGCAATAACTCCCTTACTATTTAGCTTGTATGGGAGTTCACCCTAACTACCCAAACCTTCTGCAAAATCTTTTGTCGATAAAAGGCTGTTCTGTAGCTGTACTGACCGATAATCTAAGTTCTCCCTCAGAGCAGGTTTCATATATTTAAGACAATGGGCTCTCTCTTCTTCACTCTTTAGAAGTAGTTTTCTGACTCTGGTCTGTCAGAAAACATGACTCCCAAATATCTCTTCCCTCAAAAGCCACTGATCCAGATATTAGCTTTCAGACCAAGATCAAAAGTGTCTCAAAAAGCGAAAGACCAAAAGAAAAATACCTCTTCTCCCTCCAGATCAGCTGTTTTATTTTCTGTCTCAGCTGATGCTGGCCAATCAGAGAGTGAGTAGAGCAACCAATCACCAATACTCCCTCTAAGCTGTGGAGTCTTGTGAGCAAAAATTCTACTTTGTGAGCCACTGGCATTAGAGTTGTGAGCAAATGATGTGGCTACTGCATAAATTAGTTTGCTCTGGAGCCATCCTTCCTGAGCCAAGACAAAAATGTGTGAGCCGGAGGCTAAAAAACTGTGAGCTACCTCACACTCACTCAGCTTAGATAGAACCCTGCCATTCACATAAGCTCTTATCTCTAGGGAAGATTAACTCTTGAACTCCCTGACTCTCTGACACACACATTTTAAAAAGCCTTTTCTTTGTAATACACCACACAAGTCCATTGTGTGGAGTATGCGCATGTCAACAGGGTGAAGGGGGGTTGCAGCTGTCAGAACAAGGTCGCATACGCTTCCCTGAGTTGATGCCTAGACATGAGTATAGGGCTTGCAAGTCCTGGAATCCGTCTTTATGTCCATGTAAGGGATGAGAGAAATGAGTTACAAATTGACAAGCCCCAGTGATTAGAAAAGAGTGTAAGTTCGGGCAGGATTCTATCTTAGGGAAAGAGGCTGCGCGCCGCGGTAATTACTAGCAGCTGTAAAGTTTCGTATCAAAAAAGGGAGAACATAAACATAAGAACATAAGAGAAGCCAATGTTGAATCAGGCCAACGGCCCATCTAATCCAGCACTCTGTCACACAGCGGCCAAAATATACCAGGTGCCATCAGGAGGTCCAGCAGTGGGACCAGGACACTAGAAGCCCTCCCACTGCTGCCCCCTCCAGCACCAAGAATAGAGTGCATCACCTGCCCCAGACTGAGAATTCCCATCTATACCCTGTGGCTAATAGCCACTGATGGACTTCTGCTCCAGATGTTTATCTAATTCCCTCTTGAAACTCTCCATGCTTGTAGCTACCACCACCTCCTGTGGCAGTGAATTCCATCTGTTAATCACTCTTTGGGTGAAGAAGTATTTCCTTTTATCTGTTCTAACCCAACTGCTCAGCGATTTCATGGAGTGCCCACGAGTTCTTGTATTGTGAGAAAGGGAGAAAAGTACTTCTTTCTCAACCTGCTCAATCCCATTCATAATCTTATAAACCTCGATCATGTCACCCCTCAGCCGTCGTTTCTCCAACCTAAAGAGCCCCAAGCGTTTCAACCTTTCTTCATAGGGAAGGTGTTCCAACCCTTTTATCATTCTAGTTGCCCTTCTCTGCACTTTTTCCAATGCTATAATATCCTTTTTGAGATGTGGCGACCAGAACTGTACACAGTGTTCCAAATGAGGTCGCACCAATGATTTATACAGGGGCATGATGATAGTTTCAGAGAGAGATTATTCCTCTTACAGGGTCCAGGAGAGTTTGCTTGGCGGCGGTGTGATGAATAGTTCTGGAAGACGGCCCAGACAGCCGTCCGAGGCAGACAGAATTACACAAGGCGCTGCGACGAATGATCGGGAAGAAGGCTGCAGCTTCCTTTCATGAAGGGTCATTTTATTTTTGTAAGTTGTGTGTCTTATTGCCGACGGCTTCAATGAGGGCTGCTTTCTGCTCTGCATACAGCCTGTGAGTGTAAAGACTGTTTTATCTATTAAATGAACTGCTTTTAGTAAAGATTCTTCTGCTGCTGGGAGCCGCGTCTGTGGATATATTGTTAACTTACAAGCTGAAGTGAACTCTCAAGGTCCGTCTGACCTGTCAGTCCACTTATGTCAAGATGCCTGGAATTTAGACTCCTGGGGCTGTCCTACAGGGTCCATTGCTGGTTGAAATGACACCCCCCCCCTTGGGAGACAGGAGGGTCAGCCTGCTTACAATGGGGTTTTCAAGGCAAGAAATGAACAGAGCGGGTTGGCCATTGCCTGCCTCTGAGCCGCATCCCTGGACTTCCTTGCTGGTCTCCCATCTCAGCACTAACCAGGGCTCATCCTGTTGAGCTTCCAAAATCAGCCAGCTCAGGGCATGGGCAACCCTCACATGGGTGATCTGTGGCCACACTTATAGGTCAGCCCTTCTCCCCAGCCCTCTACGTATTCTGGCTTGTGAAAGTGGAAACAGCACAGGCCACACAGAAGAGTGGGAAGAAATAGCCTAAGCTGTGACAGGGGACAGCCCTCACAGATCAGTTATCTTTTTCTAGGGGGCACGGAGCGATCTGAGTAGTCAAGTTCTAGCCCACAAAAGCTTCTCACCAGAAGAAATATGTCAAATTTTGAAACACTTCAGGCCTCTTGGGGTGGGGGCTGTGCTCTAACTGGCCAATCCAACTCAGGTCTCCATTCATAACTAAAAGCTGTTCCCTCAGAGAAGGTCTGGGCCGCCTTTCCTTTGAGGAAAGAGGCTCTCCTCAATGAGGCTGTGTGACCAGCCGGCCATCCTTCTTCCCTGGTAGGAGGCCGGAGAGGGCGGAAGGATCACAAAGGCCACAGTTGAATGCTCTTTTTCAGCTATTCCTGACACATACACCCCTCACAGATAATTATTTTAGAAAGGAACATGTGTAGGAGCGAACTGGTAGGGTTGAGAGAGTGGAGATTCTGCCGTTCATCTCAAGCTCCCCATCTTTCCCCTCAAGGTTTGGGCACCCCTCCTGGGGGCTGAGGTATAGATTGAGAGTCTTTCCTGAAGGTGAACAAATGCCCTGGGCTCCTAGGGGTGGGTTGTTGTGGGATAGTGAACTCAGGTGGTGGTACTATACAAGATGATCTTGATAGGCCGGAAAACTGGGCAAAAACAAGCAAAATGAATTTCAGTGGGGATAAATGTAAAGTTCTGCATTTAGGTAGGGAAAATCAAATGCATCATTATAGGATGGGGGAGGCTTGTCTTGGCAGCAGTATGTGCGAAAAGGATCTAGTAGACCACACACTGAACATGAGTAAGCAGTGTGATCCGGTAGCTAAAAAGATAAATGCGGTTTCGGGCTGTATCAACAGTAGTGTCCAGATCACATGAAACGACGGCATCACTTTGCTCTGGTTCAGAGGTCATTTCGCAGAAAAAAGGTGCAGGAGCTCATTAGCATAACTTATTTGCCTATGCCACGCCCTCTGACATCATCGGAAGTGTGTCAAAAGGCAGTCTTTAAGCAGTGTCTGGACAAACACTTGTCAGGGATGCCGTAGGCTGATCCTGCATTGAGTAGTTGATTGGACTAGATGCCCTGTATGGTCCCTTCCAACTCTGTGAGTCTGTGATTCTATTATATTATATGATTCTAGACTTCACTCTCCCTCCCTCTTGCCTAATGTCTCACTTCACTTTCCCCTAATATCGCCCTTTACTCTCCCTCTATCTTGCCCTCAATGGTCCACCTCCCACCAACTCTTGGGTTATCCTTCCTTATATATATTTGAGTTTTGGTCATACCTTATATGGTCAAAATGCGCGCCGGAATCAGTTGGCCGAGGGACTTGCCAGTCAGAGACAGAGTCCCTCGCCACTGGCTGCTTAGCCTTCCGGCGTGGCTGTGCGCCCTCCCACTCAGCCACCGTGCAGCCTCACGACCCCAGTCTGCTCCAGCCGCCGATCGCTTCGGCCTGGGGGGGGCCGGCGGCTACCGGCTCGGAGGGACTTCACCCAAAGCTGGGTATGGAGGCTTTGTGGGGGAGGGCGCAGCAGGCCTCGGGAGCGCTGCGCGGCCACCCCTCCCTGAAGGCTTTCGGGAACGGAGGGCCCTCCTGAACGGCGGGGCAGGGAGGCTTCCTCGCGGAGTCAGTGGCGGGCCTCGGACGCTTCCCTTGCCCGGAGATCACCGCCCCTCTTCCCTGCGTGACGGGGCCAGCCCAGCCGCCTTGCCCACCCCCAAGGACTCTCCCTAGGGCCCGTTGCCTCGGCCGCAACAGGCTTCCCCCCTAGTTACTAATACCACTGTTTTTGCTTACGATCCCCTCCAAACCCAGGTCTTTGTTCCTCTGGGGTACCACATACACTATGAAACAAGCAAGCACTGCATAAATAACGCAGACCAAAGAGTGCCCAAGTAATATAAACGACAGAGAAAACGTTTATATAACAAGATGACACTATACTAACAAGGAATCACATGTATCAGTGATAGCAAAATTACATCATGTAATGCACAAGTACGTAAGTGGTACAGAGAAAACAGGACGAAGACTCCGGATTTCAATCTTCGTTCTGATGGCTCTTCTTCAAAAAATTCATCAAACTTCATAAAGCACTCATAATGTACAGAAGCCTTCAAAACAGCATATATAGGCAAAAATCCAATCCTTGTATTAAATCAACCGGGCACCCGATCATCAATAGAACATTTTCTTATATAGTCAGTATAGGCTTTTGATCTGAATAAGGTTTCCAATAATTTAGTATTATTATGCTAATGTCAGGTCTTGAACAGAACTCACTTTAACAACACTAACCTTGGCAGTGATTTGTTGGCAGAGAAAGAGGTTTCAAGCATAGACAATTCTGTGTGAGAATTGGCTCCGTTGCCACCAGTTCCCGTTATACATGATTCAAACAATCGCCCCCAGTGCCCAGTCCAATCACACCCTCACATCCAGCCTGCCAAAATCTACAGTGCTCCAGCAGCCCTCCTCCAGCACCTGCAAGCCTACAGTGACATTATCAAAGAGCGTCTGGTACTCAAGGTCAACCACACATACTTCCCACCATGGGGAGGCCCCACATGAACGCAGTTACAAGCTGGCGTAACTCTAAGCGAAGCAGTTCCAGACATTCACCCACCCACTCACATTCCTCCCCCCCCAAACTGGTCAGCAGGAAAAAACAAAGCATCTAGAGATACAGAAGACAGTCAGTAAATACAATGCACGGCAAATGAGGGTCAAGTTTGACAGTTAAAGCATTTTAAACTTAAGAAGAAAAAGTCAGCTTGATTTTCCTTATTAAAAATACTAAAAGTCATAAACAGTAATGAGCTTCTGAAACTCTTCTTATGAAGCAGAAAGCCTAAACATAACTGTTCAACTTCTGGCAGGTTGTTACTGTGACGGATTGTTCCATCCTCATTAATAGTGTACTGATGGGGTTTTTTTGATGCTGGGACACCTGTTCATTAAGAAATTCCTTCTTTGGCCATTAAATAGGATATAAGACAGCTGGTTTTTTTACAATTCTGCTTGGTATTAACTGGTTTGCCAACTGTTCCCGGAAATCCCAATGTCTTTTCCCAAAGACCTCTGAAATACAAGCAATAATTAATAGATTTTGTTCATTAAGCCTCCTTTGCAATTCTATCAGTGTACTGGAGATTTTGCAGAGTTTTAGCCGAGGACTGGGGCTCAATCCAGGCCTAATACTGCAACAGAGGAAAAGAGGGGGGGGGGAGTTCTCCACAGCAGTACATCAGTTTACACACGTCGCTAGAACAGCAGGTTCCTCCCCCCCGTCTTTCTGTCAGCCAAAGGGAACTACTCCCCCCCCCATTCTCCCCTTTCTCTAAGCCTCCATGGTACAGAGCCTTATTTCCTGGAGAAAACTTCTTCCTCACCAGTTTAGCACTGCACATACACCTCACTTGCAAACAAGCCGCCGGCTAAGAGCTGTAAAGTCACCTGAGCTTCCAGTTTCGGTGCAATGATATTGGGGCGAGCTGCGGAGCTCTGCTCCAGCGACCACCCGAATTCCACAGCTTGGGAGAGTCTGGGGCAACCAGGCTCTTAGGGAACTCCTGAAGCAGAGGAACTTGATCGCGGTGGGAGCAACAATTCAGATTCTCTCGTCTGTCCTGAGCCACAGCTGAAGCCATCGCCTTATTGGCTTTAAGTTGTGACTGCTGGACTGCTCAAGAATCAAAACTAAATGGTTTTCCACATGAAATGACTCTCTATAAGAAAACTCTCTGCAAGTAAGTGTTTCTCTTTTGATGAACATCTGTTGAAATAATAGTAGAAGAGCTGAACTGGAGGAAAGAAATTAGTTGCTGTAGAATTTTCTGGGTTGTGTGGCCGTGGTCTTGGCATTGTAGGACTTGACGTTTCGCCAGTAGCTGTGACTGGCATCCTCAGAGGTGTAACACAGAATATTATACCTCTGTGTTATACCTCTGGGGATGCCAGTCACAGCTACTGGCGAAACGTCAGGTCCTTCAATGCCAAGACCACAGCCACACAACCCAGAAAATTCTACAGCAACTAATGAACTCCGGCCGTGAAAGCCTTCGACAACATATTGGATGACAGAAAGTTTACTAAGGTAAAGCGGGGTTAGGGAACTACTGCTCAGCGATTCCCCCCCTCAATTTAGAAGTGGCTCTCAAGCTGCTCAAGTGGTTAAGACGCTGAACCGCAGGCTGTGGAAGGTCAGTAGTTCAGCAGTTCAAGACCCGTGAGTGCCGCATGACGGGGTGAGCTCCCGTCTCTAGTTCCAGCTCCTGCCAACCTAGCAGTTCGAAAGCAAGAAATTGCAAGTAGATAAATAGGTACCGCTTCGGTGGGAAGGTAGCAGCGTTCCGTGCGCCTTGGTGTTTAGTCATGCCGGCCACATGACCACGGAAATGTCTTCGGACAGCGCTGGCTCTTCGGCTTCGAAACGGAGATGAGCACCGCAACCCTAGAGTCGGATTCGACTGGCTTTCGAGCAAGGGAACCTTTACCTCAAGCTATACAAAGTAATATTTAAAATGAGACCAGAAGTAACAGAAGAAATTTGACTGTGTTGTCCCCTTTGAGATCTAAACTTGGTTCTAAATTGGAAGAGGATTTAAAGTTACGTAAAAAAAGAAGTCGGTGTGACTTTATAGTGGATTGAATATTACCTGTTTGGACTATACTGAAATAAAATTGGATTTTGGAAAAGTCGATGAGTGGAAGAAGGCTTAAAGAAATACTCAGCAAATTGGATTCAAATAAGGACTGTATACTGTCTCTGCTAGGGGCCAGGCATGGTAACCAAAAAGGGGGGGGGAGGGTGCACTTTTGAAAGCTCCCACTCTGATCCAGAGAAAAGGAAAGGGAAAGGTGGGGGGAAATGGGGGGGGGGCTCTGTCGTCTCGATCCGACTCGCTCTCATCCCCCGCCCCCGCGCCTTGTAAGTCCTCGATGGATACAGTTCTACCGTGGTTCAGTTGGCCAGGCAGACTGCTCAGCAGCCGCTTTCCTCCTTGCCTCATCCTGGGCCTCCTCCTGAAAGCGAGAGTGAGCTCCGTTCCATCACCGAAAGGGAAGGTGATGGAGTTTCCGCACCAGCCTCGGCTGCCTCGCAAGACCACCGCTCTCCCCATGCTCTGCACTCAGCGCCAGGTACCCAAGCCACTGCACGCTGCCGACAAAGGGGCTGGGGGAAGGGGAAGCAGGCGAACGGCGTGTTTCCCAGCGGGGTCCAGGGTGTTCCTGTTGGCACCGTAACCACCTGGGGGCCTCCCAGGACTGCCGGCATCGGAGCCATGATTCCTCGAGGTCTGCGACGCTCAAGTAGTTATGGGCCGGGAAGGTAATTACCTTCCCCGTAGCCACCTTTAAGTTTCCGTTTCTTCTTCTACTTCTTTGATGTCTTCTGGGATCTTCGTGCTCTTCAGAGCACAGCCAGCCCATCCTGCTCAGAAGGCAGGGCCGGTAAGACTGGGTATCAGAGGATAAGCCCCTCCTCTCTGGGATCAAAGTTTGCCCGCCCTGCCTGTGGAAGAGGAGGTGCTTTCCCAGGAGTAAAAAGTCAAGGACTGCCCCACTCCTGGACCACCAGATAATGTTCTACCCCTATATTGAAGTATTATAGAAACAATCCTCAATTCTAGAACAAAAGAGACTGGGAATTCAAGAAGGGGGAGTGGAGGGGGGGGAAGCTATTTAAGATAGAAGCACTATAGCAAAATTTTTGAATTTGAACTGGAAATTAATGGAAATTAATGATTAATTAATGATTAAATATATTCGTTATATTTACTTAATGATTAAATATAATTATGTGATATGTAACAAAGCTGTAGCTGAGTAGGCTCAGAAACTGAAATTGAGTTAAAATTGAAAGCAAGGGAAATAAGGCAGAAATGGTGATATAAGGAAACTTACAGAAGACTTTGGGTAGTGGAACCTTTGTTAAGATATTTTAAGGATGAAATTGTTATAGCAGCGAAAATGATTCTTCAACTGGAAAGGAGTATAAGACAGAATGTGTCTTCAGGATATTTGAAACGGAATGTAGTAGAAGTTATTTTTTAAACAGAATTGTGTGATTTTCATTATTGCTCTAGTTGCCTAATCTAAGAAAAAACTGAATTAAAATTGAAACTAAAGTAAACAATGGCTATAAAATAGACATACTGATAATAAGATAGTTATAGGTACTATTTTAGGAAATCTTAAAGATAGAAGCCTCTGGTGTAATGTTTGTTAAGATGTACTTTTACTTGCCAGGATGTTTTCATTATAAACTAGTTGTGGAGATTGGGGGGAAAATGCAAGAGTTTGTGGGAGCTAGATCATGGAAATCAATACATATGAAATAAACATGTTACAGTTGAGAAGCTAGTTAGACATAGTCTATTAAGAGATATCATTAACTTTCGGTGCTTTATTTTTCCTTCTTATTAATCCTCTTTTTTATTTCCTTAAGAAATTATACAATGGTTGGGTACCGGTACAGAATTAAGTGATTAGCTATAACCAATTCTCCCTCCAAGCTGTGGAGTTTCGTGAGCAGAAACTCTACTTTGTGAGTTACTGGCATTAAAGTTGTGAGCGAGCGATTTGGCTACTGGATATATTAATTCGCTCTGAAGCCTGAGCGAAGACAAGAATGTGTGAGCTGGAGGCTAAAAAAGCTTAGAGGGAACACTGGCTATAACATATGAATTACCAAACTGTATTAATATAACAAGGATTAATATAATACTGTATGTGGAAGTAACTGTAAGCAAGAAATTTCTTTTTTATAATACTGTACTCTTTTCTTATCCCATACCCCTGGCTGTTTTTCTATAAAATACTCAATAAAAATTATACTGGGGGGGAGAGACTTGCAAAGGCACCTTAGTCAACCCTCAACGGATAGACTGGGGGGGGGTGGCTTTGCTCTCATTATTATTGCAGAACTGTAACTGGAGAAGCTGTCCTCCATCATCCTAAAGCCCGTGCCATTTCCTCCTCCCAGGTTTTATTCCCCCCATCCTACTCCAGCCTACCCTCTTTCCCCACTTCCAGGTCCGGCAGCTTCTCTTTCACCTGCCTTGCTTGCTTGCTCCCTTGGTCTCACATGGAGCTGGCCCCAGGATCTGCGTGTGGCAGGGAGATCTCTCTCTCACCGCACGGAGACCCGGCTGGGAGGCTTCCCCTACCCAGTGGTTTAAACAACACCCAGGAGAAGCGGACTGCGGTGGGGAGGTCTCTTGGCACTGCACGCAGACTTCTCCGGGTACAGGAAATGGGCGGCTGTTGGGGAAGAAGACAGTGTGGGCCCAGGGGATCTTCTGGCTGGGCACAGAAGAAGCAGGTGAAAATAAGGCCAAGCAACCTGGTAAGGTGAACTGAGGGGCAGCACAGACGAGCAGGGGAGGGCGGAGAGCAGAGAGCCATGGGTTGGATTAAAGCCCTGGGCAGGTCAGTCCTGGCCCGCGGGCTGTAGGTTTGACACCCCTGCCCTAACGCTTTATCTAAGCCACTTCATGAGTCATTGAGTGCAGTGCAACGCTCTTGCCTGGGTAGGAAAGCTCTCTTGAATCATTCAGTTTTGCATCATTTGTGGAAAGCCAGGGGAGAGGGAGCCTTCCTGACTTCCTCGGACAGGCCACTCCAGAAAGGTGGGAACCATAAGAGACGCAACAGGAGTATGAGCAGTTGTTGATCTTGACCACTGGCAAGATGCCAAGGCCACGAAGGGCTTTCTGTGTAACAGCCAACATTTTAAATTGAGCCCAGGCACTGAAAAGAGCAGCCAATGACTTCAGAGTGGGAAGACTTCAGAGTGGGAAGAATATGCATGAGTCATCTACCTTCCGATGAAAAACTGTGTTGTGGCAATCGGCACCTGCTGGAGTTTTCTGAACCGATCTGGAGGAAAGACCAATGTACAGTGAACAAAGTTTGAGTCCACTGGCACCTTTAAGACCAACAATGTTTTATTCCGGGTATAAGCGGGCACATGAAAGTTTATACCCAGAATAAAACTCTGTTGGTCTTCAAGGTGCAACTGGACTCAAACTTTGTTCTGCTGCTTCAGACCAACACGGAAAGGAGTGGAGGAAGCATGAAAAGAGGCGGTGCTATGGGGTCTTTCAGGAATGGGAAATATGAAAGAGCGGGGAAGGGAGAAATGAGGTGTATCCCACAAGTCCTTTTCGGTTTCTACTCGAAAATAAATACAGAAGTCATGAGATTTCAGCACCTCTTTGAGGAAAACCTCCCAACCCAAAGACTTAATCCCTCCAACTATCTTGAATGTACTTCAGCTGGCAGAGCCCATCCTTGTTTTCTTCTTTGTGGGATCTACCGCAGGTTTTCAAAGATGGCTAAAATTCCTTCTTTAGTTTGAGCATTTATAGCGTTTCTTCCAAATTAGGGTAAGATTTCTGTGTAGATTAAAGGTTTTGACAAAAGTTTGTATTCTTTTGATGCTTTATGCGTTCTGTGGTTGTCTTTTAGCAGTGAAATCAGAGAAGTGCTCTTTTCAGGGCTAAGCGATTGCCTGGTTTCTCCTTTGGAGGGCTCTTACGTGTTTATGAAAAGTGCTACTCCAACTCAATCTTCCATGCTCTGAGCATTCAAAAGATTTCTCCCCGTGTGGGTGCTTTGATGCCGCTGAAAACTGCCACTCTCACTGAATCTCTTTCCACACTCTGAGCACTCAAACAGTTTCTCCCTTGTTTCTTCGATGCTTCTGAAGATCGCTGGTCATACTGACTCTTTCTGCACTCTGAGCATTCAAAGGTTTCTCCCTCATGTGGGTTCTTTGATGCTTCTTAAGATCACTGCTCGTATGGACTCCCTTTCCACACTCTGAGCATTCAAAAGGTTTCTCCCCTGTGTGGGTTCTTTGATGCTTTTGAAGATCGCCGCTTGTACTGAATCTCTTTCTGCACTCTGAGCATTCATAAAGTTTCTTCCCTGTGTGAGTTCTTTGATGACACCGAAGACTGCCACTCTGACTGAATTTCTTTCCACACTCTGAGCACTGAAAAGGTTTCTCCCCTGTGTGGATTCTTTGATGATACTGAAGACTCCCACTCTGACTGAATCGCTTTCCACACTCTGAGCATTCAAAAGGTTTCTCCCCTGTGTGAGTTCTCTGATGATACTGAAAACCGCCACAAGTACTGAATCTCTTTCCGCAGTCTGAGCATTCAAAAGGTTTCTCCCCTCTGTGGGTTCTTTGATGATATTGAAGACCGCCGCAGCTACTGAATCTCTTTCCGCACTCTGAGCATTCATAAAGTTTCTCCCCTGTGTGGGTTCTTTGATGACACTGAAGACTCTCACCATGACTGAACTTCTTTCCACACTCTGAGCATTCAAATGGTTTCTCCCCTGTGTGCGTTCTTTGATGCCTTTGAAGTTTTCTGCTCGTACTGTCTCTCTTTCCGCAGTCTGAGCATTCAAAAGGTTTCTCCCATGTGCGTTCTTTGCTGCTTTTGAAGATCGCCGCTCCTACTGAATCTCTTTCTGCACTCTGAGCATTCATAAGGTTTCTCCCCGTATGGGTTCTCTGATGACACTGAAGACTGCCACAAGTACTGAATCTCTTTCCGCACTCTGAGCATTCATAAGGTTTCTCCCCTCTGTGGGCTCTTTGATGATAGTGAAGACCGCTACGCGTACTGAATCTCTTTCTGCACTCTGAGCATTCAAAAGGTTTCTCCCCTGTGTGGGTTGTTTGATGCTGATGAAGACTGCTATTCTGACTGAATCTCTTTCCACACTCTGAGCATTCAAAAGGTTTCTCCCCTGTGTGGGTTCTTTGATGCTGATGAAGTTTGCTATTCTCACTGAATCTCTTTCCACACTCGGAGCATTCAAAAGGTTTCTCCCCTTTGTGGGTTCTTTGATGCCGCTTAAAAACACTACTCTCACTGAATCTCTTTCCACACTCTAAACATTCAAAAGGTTTCTCCCCTGTGTGGGTTCTTTGATGATACTGAAGACTGCGAATGCGACTGAATTTCTTTCCACACTCTGAGCATTCAAAAGGTTTCTCCCCTCTGTGGGTTCTCTGATGACACTGAAGACCGCCAGGAGTACTGAATCTCTTTCCGCACTCTGAGCATTCATAAGGTTTCTCCCCTGTGTGGGTTCTTTGATGACACTGAAGACTGCTACTGTCACTGAATTTCTTTCCGCACTCTGAGCATTCAAAAGGTTTCTCCCCTGTGTGCGTTCTTTGATGCTTTTGAAGACTGCCACTCATACTGAATCGCTTTCCACACTCTGAGCATTCAAAAGGTTTCTCCCTTGTGTGGGTTCTCTGATGACACTGAAGACCGCCACAAGTACTGAATCTCTTTCCGCACTCTGAGCATTCATAAGGTTTCTCCCCTGTGTGGGTTCTCTGATGACACTGAAGACCACCACAAGTACTGAATTTCTTTCCACACTCTGAGCACTGAAAAGGTTTCTCCCCCGTGTGGGTTCTTTGATGCCGATGAAGACTGCTACTCTCACTGAATCTCTTTCCGCATTCTGAGCATTCAAAAGGTTTCTCCCCTGTGTGAGTTCTCTGATGACACTGAAGAACGCCACAAGTACTGAATCTCTTTCCGCACTCTGAGCATTCAAAGGTTTCTCCCCTGTGTGGGTTCTTTGATGACGCTGAAGACTCTCACTGTGACTGAATTTCTTTCCACACTCTGAGCACTGAAAAGGTTTCTCCCCCGTGTGGGTTCTTTGATGCCGCTGAAGACTGCTACTCTCACTGAATCTCTTTCCGCACTCTGAGCATTCAAAAGGTTTCTCCCCTGTGTGCGTTCTTTGATGCCTTTGAAGTTGACTGCTTGTACTGACTCTCTTTCCGCACTCTGAGCATTCAAAGGTTTCTCCCCTCTGTGGGCTCTTTGATGATAGTGAAGACCGCTACGCGTACTGAATCTCTTTCTGCACTCTGAGCATTCAAAAGGTTTCTCCCCTGTGTGGGTTCCTTGATGCTGATGAAGACTGCTATTCTCACTGAATCTCTTTCCACACTCTGAGCATTCAAAAGGTTTCTCCCCTGTGTGGGTTCTTTGATGCTGATGAAGTCTGCTATTCTCACTGAATCTCTTTCCACACTCGGAGCATTCAAAAGGTTTCTCCCCTGTGTGCATTCTTTGATGCCGCTTAAAAACACTACTCTCACTGAATCTCTTTCCACACTCTAAACATTCAAAAGGTTTCTCCCCTGTGTGGGTTCTTTGATGATATTGAAGACTGCGAATGCGACTAAATTTCTTTCCACACTCTGAGCATTCAAAAGGTTTCTCCCCAGTGTGGGTTCTTTGATGATATTGAAGACCAACATTGTGACTGAATCTTTTCCCACATTCTGAGCATTCAAATGGTTTCTCCCCTCTGTGGGCTCTCTGATGCTTTTGAAGACTAACACAGTGACTGAATCTTTTCCCACACTCTGAGTATTCAAAAGTTTTCTCCCCTCTGTGGATTCTTCTGTGCCTTTGAAGATAAACACTGTGATTTAATCTCTTTCCACACTCTGAGCATTCAAAAAGTTTCTCCGCTGTGTCCATTGTTTGATGCTTTTGAAGATCGCCGCTTCTACTGTATCTTATTCCACACTCTGAGTTTTCAAAAGGTTTCTCTCCTCTTTGTATTTTTAGGTTCACTAGAAGCTGTGACTTATATTTGATGTACTTTCCGTAGTGAACAGATTTATTTGTATTCATTATATTGTATTTTGGAAACTGTACATTACGCTGTCTTCCATCTCTCTTCTCAACCAAACGGCCGCCTTTCTTTCCCATAGGTCTGCTTCGATTCTTGAGCTTTCCTTTTAAATCTTCATTATTAACTTTATCTGGCAATTGTGGATGAAGTTCCTCACTCTTCTCATTCTGCTGATTGTTCTCTGCTGGAATAAAGGGAGAGTATTTATTTACTTATTTGTTCGGTTTGTTTACTGGGCCGTTCACATCAGTCATATTAAACAGATGAAATCTATTAAATAGTTTAAGATGCAATTATTGAGCCCAATAAACATATGGCGCCGTCATACAATTCTGGCCCCCTATTTACATTAGCAATGGGGGAAGAGGAGTGGAAGCAGATTGTGAATAAAATGGTTCTTAAGAACTATTAAACTATTAAGAAACCGTCACTGACCTCAGCCGTATGCTTGGCAGAACATCTTTGCTCTGCACAGCTTCCTAATTTTTAGCAAATCCCTTGGTGCCCAGATGTTAAACACCAAGTTGGAGCCAAGACTAAAAAGGCCCTGGGTCTGGTTGAGGACAGCCGGGCACTTTTGGGCCAGGAACTTCCAATAGATGTTGGTCACTTGAGCATAATGCTGTCCGGGGGACATACCAGTAGAGGAGGTCCTGTAGGTACTTTGGTCTCTGATTGTTTAGGGCCTTTAGAGCCACTGCATTCTGGACAAGCTGTAACTTCTCAATCAGCCACAAGGGCAGCCCAGCCTACAGCAAGTTACAGTAATCAAGTCTACAGGTGACCGTTGCATGGATTACCATGGTTAAGTTGGGGGTTGATAGGTAAGGGGCAAGTTGTTTTACCTGGCTACATTTAGCAACTGGGAGGGCAGGTAAGTTTATTGTTGGGGAAAAGAGGGGTGCAGGAACCGTTTCATGTACTCTCCTTCCCACAGTGTTCGTTTTGAGGAAGGAGAGAACCTGGATTCCTATTGTTATCCAGAGGGAGAGAGATATGTTCTGAACTATACACTATACACTATACACATAGAATCATAGAATGTTAGAACTGGAAGGGACCTTGCAGGTCATTTAGTCCAACCCCCTGCACTCTGCAGGAGCATAGCAGAAAGACAGCCCTACAACATACTCGAAAGATGGTCGTCCAGCCCCCGCTTGAAAATGTCCAGCGAAGGGACTTCTGGTTTAAGCGTTTTGCTGCTCGGATGCATCCCCGTCTTGCTCTGATGGGGTCGCACTGAGACTCGGCTGACGGGAAGGGTCCGAGTTCATCCCGGACCCTCCTGGGGTCTCTGTAGGAGACCCTCAGCCTGGAGAGTTGAGGCGAGCCTCTTCCAAGGCAACGGCCAAGGAATTGAGGCTCCCCTTTATCTCCGAAAGGTCCCGTCACTGAAGAGCCTGTATGATGCCGAGAGATGACTACCGGATCAACGGACACGATCAACAGCTGCTGAAAAGCTTCTTAAAGATCTCCAAGGCTGCAAAGCATGAGTCAAGCACTGTTCAGGTGATTTAAGTGAACAAGAGCCTTGGTAGTAATTAGAAGCGTCTAAGGGCAAAGCAGCAGGGGGGAGGGAGACACTCAAAAGTTCACACACACACACCCCCCCCGGTTTAAAACAACGCAGTTTTAAAGCGAAGTTTTAAAATAACTTTGAAACAAGCTATGCGCATAAGAGGACTAGAGAAAACAAAAGCTGCATAATAACGAAAAGCAGGTTAAGTTCTGCCAACTTTTACTTTGTTTTGGGAAACTTACTTCTTGTTGATATTATGGCTGGGAGAGGGAAGAAGCCAGGTCTGTAGAAAAAAACGTCAACTGGAAATAGCCTACCAACGACTGCCTCCTACAACCAGGAAGTAGCTGCGGAGGTGTCCACACTGCTGGCGAATGCACTGCGCCCTCTAATGGAGCAGATGACTAATCTCAACGCGAAAATGGATAACTTACAAAAGCAGATGAATCAAATGGACAGAAGGACCTCAGTAACTGAAAAGACTCTAAAAAAAATGGAAAAACAGACTGAGAGTATCAACAAAAGAGCAGATGAAGCAGAAAAAGAGAGACTCTCTAATAAAAACCAATTAATACAGCTCCAGCTGGAAAGATCTATGTACATCCTAAGTTTCCAAGGGATTCCTGAAGAAAAGAATGAAGATTTAAAGGCTATCTTATCAGAGACTTTGGCTCCAATAATGGATTACAAACAGGAAGATCTACTGGAGGAGATGGACTGGGCCTACAGGGCTTATCCAGATTTTATTAAAAAGAATAAACTCCCTGGAGAAATATGCTTGAAATTTACGAGAAGGTCTACCAGAAATCAGGTGCTGAAATCTACACAGGGGAACCCTTTAAAAATCAAGAATGAAGAGATAAAAATCCTGAAGGATATCCCCTTTGAAGTCAGAAAGCGGAGGAGACTCTACAAGGAACTTACTCTCTCTCTACAGAAGAAAGGGGTCCCTTACAGATGGTTATTTCCTGAAGGACCGAGTTTTAAATATGGAGACAAAAAATACAATATTAACTCTGTTCCTAAGGCTAAAAAGTTTGTGGATCAACACTTCAATGCAAAGCAGTACAACAAAGATAAGAAACCTAAAAAGGATTAGAAGGAAGAAGAGGAAGAAGAAGAATCCTACTCACAGGATTCAGAAAGCAGTAGCCCAATACTCTTTAGTTCTTCAGATACATCGGAATCAGAGAAAGGAGCAGCTGCTCTCAAACCCCGAGGAAAGAAGAAACGCAAGAAGAAGAGAACCTAAGACCAAGATAATCGTTGAAAATGCAGTTTTTATTAATTAATCAGTTTTTGCAATTTTTTCTTTTTATTATTTTTTGTTAACTTTCTTTTTTATAAGCAACAAATCTTTGTAACATCAGGTGATAATGACACAATATGTAACTAGATCGTGTCACCATGTTAGTCTTCCCTTCCCCATGTCCAGTAGGGTATATAGAGGTAGGGTTTAGTTTCCTTCCCCCATCCTGGTACTGGTTTATGTATTAGTTTCCCTTACCCATATCCCGTAAAATTTTTAGAGGTAGGGATTTAGTAACCCTTTCCCATATCCTGTAGTAATGCAAAAACAATGAAATTCTTTATTAAAAAAAAAGAAAATGTCCAGCAAAGGAGCATCCACCACCTCCTGAGGTAGTGTGTTCCACTGCTCAACCACTCTTACAGTTAGGAAGTTTCTCCTAATATTTAGCAGGTAATGACTCCCTTGTAATTTCCACCCATTCGATCTAGTCTTGCAATCCGGAGCAAGAGAGAATAGATCTGCTCCATCTTCTACAAGACAGCCTTTCAAATACACTCTTTGTCAAAGAGAGCCTCCCTCCGAATCCTGCCCAACCCGGGCTGGAGATCATCTTCACCAAGGAGATGGCTAGCTACAATTACAAAGGGGGCTTAAAGGCCTGTATACCTTTAACCAAATAGTGCTACCACCAGAACTTTCGTGTCCCTCCAGTCAAGAACCAAAGGACAGGCTCCTGACCTTACCGGGCTCAACTACGGAATCCTTCCTGCGAGGTTGGCTCACAGCAGGAGACCCACACGTTATCCTATTCTGCTTGCGGGGAGGGCGGGGTATAAATTTGATAATAAATAAATAAATAAATACAGGTAGTAACCGACAGTCTTAGGCACCAGATAACTTATTGCAGCAGTGGAAACAGAAACCAGAAGTCGGTAAATAAAATACATGTTTATTTAAGTGCCCAAGATATATTCATTAAAAGGTGCAGAATTATTTAAAACAGTACTGTGAGGGAAAACAAGAAAGCTAGAGATTAACAAACTTGCTAGACACTTCCAGAACCTTGGTTCTCAAAGACAAGATGTTACCCATTCAGTTCTGGGTCCAAATGTACTCCGTCTCCAGAATCCGAAACGCCAGGCTGGTTGGCTTCAGCAGCCAGCTTCCAAGATGGCCAAAAGGTGAGCAAGACATAAGAACATAAGAACATAAGAGAAGCCAATGTTGAATCAGGCCAATGGCCCATCTAGTCCAACACTCTGTCACACAGCAGCCAAAATATACCAGGTGCCATCAGGAGGTCCAGCAGTGGGGCCAGGGCACCAGAAGCCCTCCCACTGCTGCCCCCTCCAGCACCAAGAATAGAGTGCATCACCTGCCCCAGACTGAGAGTTCTCATTCTATACCCTGTGGCTAATAGCCACTGGTGGACTTCTGCTCCATATGTTTATCTAATTTCCTCTTGAAACTGTCCATGCTTGCAGCTGCCACGACCTCCTGTGGCAGTGAATTCCATATGTTAATCACTCTTTGGGTGAAGAAGTATTTCCTTTTATCTGTTCTAACCCGACTGCTCAGCAATTTCATAGAGTGCCCACGAGTTCTTGTATTGTGAGAAAGGGAGAAAAGTACTTCTTTCTCAACCTGCTCAATCCCATTCATAATCTTATAAACCTCGATCATGTCACCCCTCAGCCGTCGTTTCTCCAAGCTAAAGAGCCCCAAGCATTTTAACCTTTCTTCATAGGGAAGGTGTTCCAACCCTTAGACAGTTATCAGTCAGCTTGTTATGCAACATCATCATGCCCCCGAAAGGAAGTTAAAGCAGGTTATTTATTGCTGGAATCCTCAGTGGTTGCTAGGCCTGGGCACCAATCAGGGTCCAAGCAATGTCTTCCAGATACAAGAAGGCAAATCAAGGAAAGGACGATTTCATTGATCTCTGATTGGCCTCTGGTCATGTCAGAAGAGCAGGTGCCGTGACCTGCAGTTTCACAGCACCAGTCCCTTTCCACAGGACTTAACTGCTCCGGAATGTGCACGAGGGATGCCAAGGCCAGAGAGGGGACGTGTTACCTTGCAAGTGCAAGGATGTTCGGTCTCCTCCGTATGGCTGTGTGAAACTAAGGAGACTTAAGGACAACATTCTCAAAGAAGAGCAGGCCGCAGCCAGACGGAACCAACCTTTTAAAGCAAACTCCATTTTGAGTGAACCAAAGTCCTTGAGACTCCTCAGTCAGAAAACATTTTTGTAGCATTCCAACGGTCAACACAGAATATTCCAACACCACCCCAATACATAAATTGTGCACTTCTAAGTTTGAAGTAACTCCTGCCAACCTAGCAGTTCGAAAGCAAGAAATTGCAAGTAGATAAACAGGTACCACTTTGGTGGGAAGGTAACAGCGTTCCGTGCGCCTTGGTGTTTAGTCATGCCGGCCACATGACCACGGAAACGTCTTCGGACAGCGCTGGCTCTTCGGCTTTGAAACGGAGATGAGCACCGCAACCCTAGAGTTGGATTCGACTGGCTTTCGAGCAAGGGAACCTTTACCTTTACCTAAGTTTGAAAGGGATATCCTTGTTTGTTCTGCCAAGACCCATCACGGCAGGGGGTTGATCCGAACAACATCAAACAAAACTCATTCAGACATTAAGTACTCTTTTTCACTCACTGAAATGAATGCAACTGTCAGTCAAGTCTGTGATGAGCATTTGATGTGTATAACAAAGTCAGCCCCTTTCATTCTATTTGTGGAGTCAGGAAAGTCAAGGACAGCTGCGTTAAGCTGGTTCCTGATACTCTGTTTAGAATTTGATAGTGACTTCGGACTGCTGCAAAGTATAAACATTCCCAGAAAGCAAAGTCATAGAATCCTACAATCATAAAATGTTACAGTTGGAAGGGACCTTACAGGTCATCTAGTCCAACCCCCTGCACTCTGCAGCAGCGTAGCTGAAAGATAGCCCTACAACATACCCGAAAGATGGTCGTCCAGCCTCTGCTTAAAAACATCCAGTGAAGGAGCATCCACCACCTCCCAAGGCAGTGTGTTTCATTGCTCAACCACTCTTACAGTTAGGCAGTTTCTCCTGATATTTAGCCGGTAACGACTCCCTTGTAATTTCCACCCATTAGATCTAGTCTTGCAATCCGGAGCAAGAGAGAATAGATCTGCTCCATCTTCTATCATGTCCCCTCTAAGCCTTCTCCTTCCCAGGCTAAACATACCCACCTCTTTCAGCCTTTCCTCGCAAGACTTGGATTCCAGCCCTCTCACCATCCCGGTTGCGCTTTCCTGGACACGCTCGAATTCGTCAACATCCTTCCTAAAATGTGGTGCCCAAAACTGGACGCAGTACTCCAGGTGAGGCCTGACCATAGCAGAACAAAGCAGAACTACCACCTCCCATGATCTGGACACAATGCTTCTGTTAATGCATCCTAAGATTGTATTAGCTTTCTTCACAGCCACATTGCACTGCAGTCTTATGTTGAGCTTGTGATCAACTAGAACACCCGGTTCCCTTTCACATGTGCTGCTGTCAAGCCACGTCCCTCCCATTCTATCTCTATTCCTTTGATTTTTTGTACCTAAGTGTAGGACTTTGCCTTATCTCTATTGAAATTCATTTTATTTGTCTCAGCCCACTGTTCCAGCCTATCTAGATCATTTTGAATCCTGACTCTGTCTTCTTCAGAATTAGCAATCCCTAGGCTTCCCAAGAACTTACCGCAGTGCCGGCGGGGGATGGATACTTCTTCGCAGGACCATCCCCAGGGGAAGGAGAGGCGCAGGGCACCATGCCGTCGCCAGGAAGGGACGGTGGCGACGGCTCTGGCAATGGGGTTGGAAACTCAATGGTACCATCGAGTTTTCAGCCCCATTGCCAGAGCGTCACCTGGTATCACTTCCTGGCGACGGCATGGTGCGTTACCAGGAAGACTGGTGCGGCCGGGGAGCATTCGTCCCCCGCCCCCAGACAGTAAGTACTTGGGAACCCTAGCAATCCCACCCAACTTCATGTCACCTGCAATTTTGATAAGCATCCCCTCTATGTCTTCCTCCAGGTCATTTATAAAAATATTGAACAACACCGGGCCCAGGACCGAGCCCCGTGGCACTCCACTCGAGACTTCCCTACATGTAGATGCAGAGCCATTTACAAGCACTCGTTGGGTACGATTTTTCAACCAACTATGAATCCATCCAACCCACACTTCACCATCTTATCCTCAAAGATATCATTAGAAACTTTGTCAAATGCTTTACTGAAATGTAGATACACTATATCCACAGCATTGCCAGAGTCAATCATTTTAGTAACCCTGTCAAAAAGGAGATAAGGTTGGTCTGGAATGACTTATTCTTGATATACCCATGCTGGCTACTATCAATTAACTCATTCCATTCAAGGTGCTCACAGACACAGCATTTAATAATCTGCTCTAGAATTTTTCCAGGTATTGATGTAAAACTGACAGGCCTGTAATTTCCTGGGTCCATCATTTTCCCCTTCTTGAAGATCGGGACAACATTCGCTCTTCTCCAGTCTTCTGGCACAACACCAGTACTCTAGGACATCTCAAAGACTAGAGCCAGAGGCTCTGAAATAACATCTGCAATTTCTTTTAGCACCCTGTGATTTGAAAGTATTTAAGGCAGCTAGATGCTCTCTAACCATTTCCTTACTTACTCTGGACTGGCAGTTCCTTCTTCCTTCATATTCCCTGCATTCTTCAGTTTGTATAGAGATCGCCTTACAGTTAAAGACCGATGCAAAGTGAGAGCTGAGTAATTCTGCTTTGTCTTCATCCTTTGTTAAAGCTTGACCGTCTTCCCCTAGCAATGAGCTTACCCTATCCCTGTTCTTTTTGCTCTGAACATAGGCATGGAAACCTTTCTTGTTATTTTTAGCATCCCTCGCAAGTCTCAGCTCCATCTGCGCTTTAGCCTTTCTGACACCATCCCTACAGATTCGAGCCTGCTTCTTGTACTCACCCTCAGTAATCTGATCCTCCTTCCATTTCCTGTACATTTCCCTTTTTAGTCTCAGCTCTTCAGAGAGTTCCTTCTTCAGCCACCTTGGCTTCTTTACTCGTCTCCCACCTTTCTTTCTTACTGGAACAGTTTGGGATTGTGCCTTAAGCACTTCATTTTTCAGTAACACCCACCCTTCCTGTGCAGATTTCTCCCTCAGCATTTCCAGCCATGTGATCCTACCTAATATTTCTCTGAGTGTTTTGAAATCAGCTTTCCTGAAATCCGGGATACGAGTCCTACTATGTCCTGGGTTTACATCCTTCTCTGTGTCAAATTCCAAGCTGACATGGTCACTATTACCCAAGGATCCCACAACGTTCACTTCATCAGCCAGTTCTTCCGTGTTAGGATTAAATCTAGGATAGCAGATCCTCTGGTGCCCACCTCCACCTTCTGAGAGATGAAGCTGTCCACAAGACTGTTCAAGAATCTGTGGGATGCCCCATGTCTAGCAGAGTTAGATTTCCAGCAAATACCTGGATAGTTGAAATCTCCCATAACCACAACATCCTGTCTCTGTGAAAGTTTAGCAAACTGTTGTACACATGCATCATCCAGTTCCTCTGGTTGGTTCGGAGGTCTGTAGTATAAACCCAGAACAATATCACCTTCTTTTTTTCTCTTGCTCTATCCTTACCCACACACTTTCAACAGGGCAACTCTTGAAAATCCTGAATTTCAGTGCAAGTGTATTCATCCTTGGCATATAGTGCCACCCCGCCTCCTTTTTTGTTTATTCTGTTCCATTTGAACAAGATATATCCTTCAATCGCTGTGCTCCGTATATGAGACTCATCCCACCAAGTCTCAGTGATACCTATCAGATCATAGTTACTTTCCAATATTTGAAGTTCAAGTTTCTCCTGTTTATTTCCCATACTCTGTGCATTAGTATAAAGACATCTCAGATTACAGACATCCTTTCCTACCATAGGTCCCCTCTGAGTCACGTGAGTCAAAGTGGTGTACAGTGAGGGCCACAGCCCTTAGCAGAGTTCTGAAGCTTCCTGGGAACAGGATCAAAGTTTCAACTACGGAAACTAATTACTGTAGAAATTAAAATACCAAAGGGGTATCAGAGGTTTTGCAGAGTTCTAGCCGAGGACTGAGGCTCAGTCCAGCCCTAATTCTGCAACTTTTAGCATCTGGGAGGGCAGGTAAGGTCCAAAAGGTCTATATGTGACTTCAGTAGGAAAGGACTGACGGGCCTGTGGCCTCGTCCAGCTTGATTGACCTTAACCACCCACTCACCTTTCCCCAGAATATCCAGGATTTCAGGATACCACAGCCTGGGCGGGGGTGGTGGTGCTAGGTAACACTTATATGGGAAAGGGCAGAAATCCAAAAAATTCTCCTGGAAGGACAGAAACATGGTCAACATCAAAGCCCACAATCCCAAACAGTAGAAGGGGGACAGATTATTTCCAGATCACAGTCAGAGCAGATGTTTGTAATCCCACCCAGGGAAAAGGTGTGTTGCAAATACTGGAATCATAGAATGTTAGAGTTGGAAGGGACCTTGCAGGTCATCTAGTCCAACCCCTGCACTCTGCAGCAGGGTAGCCAAAAGATAGCCCTACAACATATCCGAAAGATGGTCATCCAACTTCTGCTTAAAAAACCCAGCGAAGGAGCATCCCGAGGCAATCGGTTCCACTGCTCAACCACTCTTACAGTTAGGAAGTTTCTCCTGATATTTAGCCGGCAACGACTCCCTTGCAATTTCCACCCATTAGATCTAGTCTTGCAATCCGGAGCAAGAGGGAATAGATCTGCTCCATCTTCGACATGACAGCCCTTCAAATATTTGAAGACTGCAATCATTTCCCCCTAAGCCTTCTCTTTCCCAGGCTAAACATACCCAACTCTTTCAGCCTTTCCTCGTAAGACTTAGGGGAATTTCAGACAGATGATATAATCCGGAAGAGGAACGGTTCCCAAACGGTTTCTGGTCTGGCATTTCAGACAGAACCGTTTTAGAACCGGTTCCCTACCGGAATATATTTGTAATTTCACACAGAATCGCTTCTGTCCCGTTCAGGAAACGGGGCTGAAGCGTTTACCTGTCAACCGCTTCCAAGTAGTCGTCAGTTTCTTCTCCCGGATCCGATACGCTTTTTCCCCGCCTTTTTTCGCCCGCGCGGGCGATCTCCGGCTTTTTTTTTTTTTAACGTTCGCTTTAGAGCGCTATAGCGCAATAGCGCAATAGCATCATAGCAACCCCATTGGAATGCCTGCAGTGTTGTTTTTATAGCGCTATAGCGCTCTAAAGCGAACATTTTTTTAAAAAAGGCGTGGCGGGAACCGGCGGGAAAACAAAGCGGTGCAGTCTGAATTGCCAAACCGCTTCTGATTCGGCTCTTTTCCGGTCAGGGAAAGCCATGTGTGAAATGGCAGCCCTGTACCGGTTTACTTCAAGACGAATCAGAAACGGCTTCAATCCGGCAGAGTCTCGGTAATGTGAAATTCCCTTTGGACTCCAACCCTCTCACCAGCCTTGTCACCCTCTTCTGGACACGCTCAAGCTTGTCAACACCCTTCCTAAAATGTGGTGCCCAAAACTGGACACAGTACTCCACGTGAGACCTGACCATAGCAGAATACAAACAGACAAATGAGGATCTGGACCCCTCCAGAGTTTTTCCGAGGGCCTTTCATCCCACCTTCGCTTCAGGCCACGACACTTTCTCTGGCTTAGGTAATGGCCGCAACACTGGCCTCAGTTGCCTCTGGGCAAACAGCCGGACAGGCCCCCAAATGGTGTACTGCTGTTCCACATTGTGATACGTGCCTCCTCACAATGGCAGCCACTCACACCTTTGCCGCCTATGAAAGATCCTTACCCAGAAAGACCACGCTCTCGTAGTTCTCCAGCATGACTTCCCGGTAGAGAGCTCTTTGGTTCGGATCCAGCAGGGCCCACTCTGCATCGGTGAAATGCACGGCCACCTCCTCAAAGGAAAACGGACCCTGAAAGAAAAAGCAGAAAATCCCTCCTCAGAGATCACGCCAGGCAGAAGGGAGTAGTCTGGGAGGGTACAGGATGAATGGGGTAAAGGGAGTGGCGTTTGGAGCCTCTCTCGCCCAGACACGTTGTAGAACTGCAGGAGAAAAAGCCCTCCTGAGAAAGGAGGGGGAACCCAGGCCGTCCCCTGCTCAAATCCCCTACCTGGACGGGAGGGGCAGCAGCCGTTTCCACACCTCTGAAAAGAGGACAGGTCAACAGCATCTCTCCACTGCCTGTTAGGGAGACAAAGGAGGAAGGAAGATTTTTTCCCCACGACTTTTTTGTTTATTTCTTCCCTGCTTCGTTCACCACAAGAAAACGGGTGTAAAGCCTTGCCCTGTGTACACTCAACACATTTTAACACTTTTTACAAAATACTGGGAGAGGCAGAAGAGAAGGACCAGGTACCAGGAGCCCCAGGGATTTTAAATGCTGCCGACATATTTCAGACTTCTGTCAGGCCTGTGTCAGGATTGAGGGAGGGTGGAGAGGGAGGTGGAAATTACATTCCCTGACACGTCACTGTCACATTCGGCCCGGACTTGACTTGAGTGCATCTGAAGACTCGAGGGTCATATGAATGAGGTTTCAGAGTGCCTCCTGGCACACTCACTTCCCAATCAGGTTTTCAGTTAGACGCAACATCAACATGACATCACATCTGCCCCAAGCCCCACCCCAAAGCCCCTCCCCAAAGCTCCCGGGGGTCCCAGGCAACAGCCCACCATCCCTCTCCCAGCATCCCGTTTCCCAAAGCGGCCCGCCAGATGCCCCGAGAAGCACGGGCACAGAAGCCAAATGTTTCCATCCTCATTGGCCCCCAGAAAGTGTTTTTCAGAGCTCTGCTGCCCAGAAGCTGGAGGCTCCCTTTATTCACCAAGTTGAATAGTTCTGCCGAGATTTGTCTACCTTATGGAAGGAGGGAGAGAGAGGACTCTTTTAATTAATGGGAGAAATTGCCTTCCATGAATTTGTCGAATCCCCTTTGAGAGGCATCACAAGTCGCGGACACTGAGTTCCGCAAATCAACTCTGTATTGTGTGAAGAAGTGTTTAATTTTTTTCCCCCTGACCTGAGCTCTCTACCCATCAAATTCACTGGGTGCCCTAATCATATCCAGGCACAAAGAGTCCTTACCGCAGGATAGGACATCTTGGACACGCTCCGTGGCCTGCGCCCTCTGATCTTGCTCCAAGGAAGTTCCTTCCACTTCAGGGAATGTCGCTTCTACCTTCAGGGATGGGGCCCACATCTGAAACAGCAGTGAGGGAGAGGGGTAAGAGATGGAATGAAAGAGACCAAGGAATGGATACTGCCCCATTCCTAGGATCTGCACTCTTCCATCAGCAGACCTGATGAGTTATCTGGAGGGATGTACAATACTCTAGTAGAAGAGGCTGCTGAAGGAGGCTGTAAAATCTCCCATCTGGATGATTCACACTTGGAGAAATATCTCTCAGGGACACTTTAGGTTAGGATGAGGCCAGATATCATTGCTTGAACAGGACACGGAAAACCAAGCTACTTTAGATGTGCCTCCTTGGTGCTTTAGGAAAGTTCCGTGTCTCTGTTTGGCTCTTTAAGGATCCAATGAAGCTCGTGGGCAATTGAATCAGGCAAGACAGAAAACGCTTAAAGGAAGAACCGGTTGCGGTGCGGCAAGAATGCTTGACTCCTGGGGCGCTCCCAAGTATTGTCCAGATTGCCAGGTCTTTTAGTGGGGCTTGAGAGCTCCCGAAGAGAAGCCCAAGGCAGGGGACTTGGTCCGGGCATCCCACAAGGGGCGGCAAGCGGGTGGTTGCCTTGGATCGTCCTGATGCTGGACCGAGGCAAGAACATCGGCGGCAGCTACGGATGAGTAGCTGCAGCTGCCGGAATGACGGGGAACCAGCTTACCATCAAAAAAGAAAGTTAAAGACGACTCGACGCCATGAGTACTTATAATCTGCAGTAAAGCCTAAGAATCTTCAACTCAACTTAACTTTAAGCCCTTTAAAATTTCAACACCAGCGTAAAGAAAAGGGAGGGGTGAAGAGCGTCTTGCTCTCCCCCCCCCCCCGGCCTTTCTTTCTTAGGCGGCTTCATAGAGAACTTTTAAAGAGACTTACTAACTTGCTGGGCTAAAGGAGAAATCGGTGCATGTCTGAGGTTTGTTTTACAGGTTTTTAAGCTTTGCAAGAATTAGAGCTGCGGTGGCTCAAGTGGTTAAGACGCTGAACTGCAGGCTGTGGAAGGTCGGTAGTTCAGCAGTTCGAGACCCGAGAGTGCCGCATGACGGAGTGAGGGCCCGTCTCTAGTTCCAGCTCCCGCCAACCTAGCAGTCCGAAAGCAAGAAATTGCAAGTCGATAAATAGGTACCACTTCAGTGGGAAGGTAACAGCGTTCCGTGCACCTTGGTGTTTAGTCATGCCGGCCACATGACCACCGAAACATCTTCAGACAGCGCTGGCTCTTCGGCTTGGAAACGGAGATGAGCACCGCAACCGTAGGGTCGGATTCGACTGGCTTTCGAGCAACGGGACCTTTACCTTTACCTAAGCTTTGCAAGGCCTGACTTGGGATTATAATTTTCTTTCCCTTTGGATCAACTTTCATCTCATTGCTTCCTCTCTCTCTCAGATTACCATTTAAGCCTCTGACTTCTGGAGAATTTTCTACTATATCTCTTTTTGAACTCTGCAAGATTTTACGGGGGATTTTTACATGGTCCTGTTTGGAAATCTTAAACTTTTCCTTTCTATTGGTTTGGCTGAAAAATTCTTTTTGTTTCCTTTTCTTTTTTTCTGTTGGAGATACAATATATCCATTTGGGAATGAGAAATTTTTCAAAACCACTTTTGCAGAGCTAGGACCGGTAGACCCACCTCCCCAAAAAGAGAGAAAACGGACTAAAATGGCACGAAAGAGATCGAAAAGAGACTAGAGATCAAGTCACCAAGTGCTCCATATGGTTCAAATGTCTGATGCTCACATTTTCACACGAAAAATTCAGATGAATAAAATCTATGTTGTCGAAGGCTTTCACGGCCGGAGTTCATTAGTTGCTGTAGATTTCCCGGGTTGTGTGACTGCGGTCTTGGCATTGTAGGACCTGCTGTTCCGCCAGTAGCTGTGACTGGCATCCGCAGACCCTTCCTTGACACAGAGAGTACTCCATCTTTCTGTGTTCTACATCTGAGGATATTTATCAGTCGCCTTTCTACCCTGAGGCACTCAAGGCGGCTTACCATAAAGCCCCTAACCTCGGGACCAGAGACCCCCCCCAGGAAGGGAAAAGGTGCCCCCCTTTGACACTCTTTGCCCTCGACTGCTTCGTCTGGGAGCCCCCCCCGAGCCCTCGCGAAGCAGAGAGCAGAAGGGGACTTGGGGTTCTTCCGTCAGGGGATGCTGCCTCACCTTAACACCACGTTCTCCAGGCATGCCCCGGGCCCCGTCAGCTCCGGCTTGACCCTGGGGATGACACAGAGAGAAGGCATGAGAGGATGCCCATCCCCACGACCCCAGGCCTGCCCTCCACACACAGCCCTCAGTCCAACCAAACAACTGACCTGGTGGCCTGGTTTCCCTGGGGGGCTGATTAGCTTCACGGGCCCCCGCGGGCCCTCAGTCCCACCAATCAGTTTACCTGGAGGCCTGGTTTCCCTGGGGGCTGATTAGCTTCACGGGCCCCCGCGGGCCCTCAGTCCCACCAATCAGTTTACCTGGTGGCCTGGTTTCCCTGAGGGGCTGATTAGCTCCACGGGTCCCCGCGGGCCCTCAGTCCCACCAATCAATTTACCTGGAGGCCTGGTTTCCCTGGGGGGCTGATTAGCTCCACGGGTCCCCGCGGGCCCTCAGTCCCACCAATCAGTTTACCTGGTGGCCTGGTTTCCCTGAGGGGCTGATTAGCTCCACGGGTCCCCGCAGGCCCTCAGTCCCACCAATCAATTTACCTGGCAGCCTGGTTTCCCTGAGGGGCTGATTAGCTTCACGGGCCCCCGCGGGCCCTCAGTCCCACCAATCAATTTACCTGGCGGCCTGGTTTCCCTGAGGGGCTGATTAGCTCCACGGGTCCCCGCGGGCCCTCAGTCCCACCAATCAATTTACCTGGCGGCCTGGTTTCCCTGAGGGGCTGATTAGCTCCACGGGTCCCCGCGGGCCCTCAGTCCCACCAATCAATTTACCTGGAGGCCTGGTTTCCCTGGGGGCTGATTAGCTCCACGGGTCCCCGCGGGCCCTCAGTCCCACCAATCAGTTTACCTGGTGGCCTGGTTTCCCTGAGGGGCTGATTAGCTCCACAGGTCCCCGCGGGCCCTCAGTCCCACCAATCAATTTACCTGGAGGCCTGGTTTCCCTGGGGGGCTGATTAGCTCCACGGGTCCCCGCGGACCCTCAGTCCCACCAATCAGTTTACCTGGTGGCCTGGTTTCCCTGAGGGGCTGATTAGCTCCACGGGTCCCCGCAGGCCCTCAGTCCCACCAATCAATTTACCTGGAGGCCTGGTTTCCCTGGGGGGCTGATTAGCTCCACGGGTCCCCGCGGGCCCTCAGTCCCACCAATCAATTTACCTGGAGGCCTGGTTTCCCTGGGGGGCTGATTAGCTCCACGGGTCCACGCGGGCCCTCAGTCCCACCAATCAATTTACCTGGCGGCCTGGTTTCCCTGAGGGGCTGATTAGCTTCACGGGCCCCCGCGGGCCCTCAGTCCCACCAATCAATTTACCTGGTGGCCTGGTTTCCCTGAGGGGCTGATTAGCTTCACGGGCCCCCGCGGGCCCTCAGTCCCACCAATCAGTTTACCTGGTGGCCTGGTTTCCCTGAGGGGCTGATTAGCTTCACGGGCCCCCGCGGGCCCTCAGTCCCACCAATCAGTTTACCTGGTGGCCTGGTTTCCCTGAGGGGCTGATTAGCTCCACGGGTCCCCGCGGGCCCTCTGTCCCACCAATCAATTTACCTGGAGGCCTGGTTTCCCTGAGGGGCTGATTAGCTTCACGGGCCCCCGCGGGCCCTCAGTCCCACCAATCAATTTACCTGGTGGCCTGGTTTCCCTGAGGGGCTGATTAGCTTCACGGGCCCCCGCGGGCCCTCAGTCCCACCAATCAGTTTACCTGGTGGCCTGGTTTCCCTGAGGGGCTGATTAGCTCCACGGGTCCCCGCGGGCCCTCTGTCCCACCAATCAATTTACCTGGAGGCCTGGTTTCCCTGGGGGGCTGATTAGCTCCACGGGTCCCCGCGGGCCCTCAGTCCCACCAATCAGTTTACCTGGTGGCCTGGTTTCCCTGAGGGGCTGATTAGCTCCACGGGTCCCCGCAGGCCCTCAGTCCCACCAATCAATTTACCTGGAGGCCTGGTTTCCCTGGGGGGCTGATTAGCTCCACGGGTCCCCGCGGGCCCTCAGTCCCACCAATCAATTTACCTGGAGGCCTGGTTTCCCTGGGGGCTGATTAGCTCCACGGGTCCCCGCGGGCCCTCAGTCCCACCAATCAATTTACCTGGCGGCCTGGTTTCCCTGAGGGGCTGATTAGCTCTGTGGGCCCCCGCAGGCCCTAGAGAGAGAAGGAGACAGACAACAGAGACTTATTCTGGGGCCTTCGCCCAGTTTCCCCACCAATGAAGTGGCGGCACAGGAAAAGCGGGGGTCGCAGGGTGAGGATTCATGTGGACACCAGCGTAGGGCCGAGCACAGGACTGAAGGCCTTGCGGCTGTCCAAGGGAGAGGTAGGAGCCATGCCCCTCAATGTCAGTTACAGGCTGGAGGGGGGCTCCGGAGGGAGTGGAAGAGCAGGAGGGGCGGGTTCTGGGCTGGGGAGACGTGCCATAGTCCACGGCAGGAAAGAGAGGGTGCAGGGCCAGGGTGGGAGATTCGTTGCTGCAGCCAAGGATCCTCTTACCTGGGGCCCCGAGTCACCAGCCTCACCCTTTACACCGGGGTTGCCGGGTTGTGGGGTTGCCGGTTTGCTCCTGGAAGAGAAATGCTCAATGGTTACCTCTGTGGCCCTCCCCAAGCCGTGAGAGCCAGTTTGGTGTCGTGGTTCAGAGTGGTGGATTCTAATCAGGAGGAACAGGTTCGATTCCCCACTGCGATCTGTTGGGTCGACTGCATTCAGAGGTTAGGGAAGCGCCACGGCTTTGCGTGCAGGAGGTCCCAAGTTCAATCTCCGGCATCTAGCAGGTGGTGTGAAAGACCTCCATCCCGTACTAAGCAAAGTCTTCACAGGAAGTTTTATCATAAAAGAGAGAGGGGGGAAAAAACAGGAAAGGAGGGGTTGGATTCAAAAAGTGTTGGGAAAGGGGCAAAACAAAACACAGGGAAGAGGCACACAACACCCAGCACAGGGGTTTTCAAATCAAAAGCAATACAGTTGGCCTAACTGAGGTAAGTGCACGTTACCAAGGCTGTATCAGTTTCCTCAGAGCATGTGCAGAGTTCCTTGCTGTACCCAGGTGATGGAAGAGGCCTCATATCTAATGAAAACCCAGCCTCCCGTAGATCCTTTCCACTGAAGGCAAAGGAAAATCCCAAATGTCCAGGTATTGATGGTCAAAGGAATCTGGTCTAAGTCAGCCCCTCCCCCTCTAAGAGTGACAGGCTGATTTCGCCAGTCCCACTCAAAGACCCATCTCTGATGTCAGAGGCTACTGCTACCAATCAGAAATATTTAAAACGATAGTCCCACCTCCTCAGGCATCTGGAAATGGCCCTGGACTTCCAAACCAGACGGTCTTTGTCCAACTCTGTCAGGATGGTCCAAAGTGGAATGGAAATGAGTGGGGCATTCTAATGAGAACACCGGAGGTCCAAGACTCCCAGACGCTTTTGGTGGCACTTTTGACTGGCCCTAGTAAGGTTTTAGGGTCTCTGCCATAGGTTTTTTGTTTTTTTAATGGCACTCAAACTTGTAATAGCCAAATATTGAGAAACAGAGACCCTGAAGACCCTGGAGAGTCACTGCCAGTCCAAGTAGGCCCTGACAGACCCATCAATGGGCTTCTTGCCTTCATGTTCGGCCAAACCAGAGTTTATAAATAACAGTTGATCATGATGTCTGAATGGGATTGGTGGCCAGTTTTCAAACATGGAGCGTTATTTTATGATGAGTTATGCCTGGCCCCACTGCTTGACCTCCTGATGGCACCTGGTATTTTTGGCCACTGTGTGACAGAGTGTTGGACTAGATGGGCCACTGGCCTGATTCAACATGGGCTTCTCTTATGTCCTTATGTTCTAATGTGGCCCCAGAATCCCGATCAGCCATGAAACAAACTGGTCAAACCGGATCGAATCACTTTCATTCAGCCTAACCTACTTCACAGGGGTGCCGAGAGAAGAAATTTGGGAGACAGAACTCTTTCAACACCGGCCGGAGGGACCCGGAGGAAACCTGAAGACAGATAAACAGAAGGCGTTGGCTATGTAAGGATCGCCTGGTCCGAGATCTGCTTCTTGGAGTGACTCTCTGGCTTCAACCAGAGGCTGCAAAAACCTCTCGGGGGCCCTCAGCCTCATGGTAGAAGACAAGAAGAAGAGATTGGATTTATACCCTGCCCTTCACTCAGAGTCTCAGAGGGGCTTACAATCTCCTTTCCTTTCCTCTCCCCACAACAGACACCCTGTGAGATAGGCGGGACTGAAAGAGCTCTGAGAGAAACTGCCCTTTTTCAAGGACAGCTCTTGTCAAAACTGTGGCTTGCCCAAGGTCATCCAGCAAATGCAGGTGGAGGAGTGGGGAATCAACCCTGGTTCTCCCAGATTAGAGTCCGCGCACTTAACCACTTTGGATGCTTCGGCAATGTACATCTGAGATTGCAGTGAGCTGATCACAGATATCTGGCACCGGGCTTCCCCAGAATTCAACACCACTCCCAGCTGGGAGGAGGAGAAGGGCCCTTTCCTTGGTGTCCTGCCAGTTCCAGGTCCTCCTGGGTCCTGCCCTTCCATCTCCTGCCCCCTTCTACTGAGTCACCTCCCTCTGTGAAATGATGCCTTTAGCCACTTGACTGTGAAGAGAGCCAACATCTCTCTGGGGGGAAGGAGAGACACAGACAGTAACACGTCAGAAGGGAAAAGGAGAATGGAGATACACCACCAACCTTCATAGGCTCAGGGGACATGTGAGAACTGCCCTGGCGGAACTGGACAAAAGTGCTTCTTTAATACCACTTACATACCAAGGTATGAAATTAAAAGACGCCCGCTCCTTGGGAGGAAAGCAATGGCAAACCTAAACAGCATGATAAAAAGCAGAGACATCACCCTGCCAACAAAAGTCCGCATGGTCAAAGCAATGGTATTCCCCGTAGTAATGTATGGCTGCGAGAGTTGGACTATAAGGAAGGCCGAGCGCCGAAGAATAGATTCTTTTGAACTATGGTGCTGGAGAAGACTCTTGAGAGTCCCTTGGACGGCAAGGAGATCAAATCATTCAATCCTAAAAGAAATCAACCCTGATTGTTCCCTGGAAGGCCAGATCCTGAAGCTGAAGCTCAAATACTTTGGCCACCAAATGAGAAGGGAGCATTCACTGGAGAAGACCCTGATGCTGGGAAAGATTGAAGGTCAAAGAAGAAGGGGACGGCAAAGGATGAGATGGTTAGACAGTGTCATCGATGCAACGAACATGAAATTGAGCACAACAACATACCAAGGTATTTTAGAAATGCAAAGTTATGTGTCTCTGTTTGGCTTTTTAGAGATGTCCCAAGATGAGCCTCTCATTCCTTAGGCTCTGTCTGTCCTCGGGGGCCAGTTCTTAAGGTAAACCAGAGCCCCAAGAGGACGAGAGGGACTGGGGATGCCTTTACCCCTGCATTAGCATTGGTGTAGTGGTTAAGTGTGCGGACTCTAATCTGGGAGAACCAGGTTTGATTCCCCAATCCCCCAATCACAGCTGCTGGATGACCTTGGGCAAGCTATAGTTCTGTCAGACCTGTTCTTGAAAAGAGCCGTTTGTGTCCGAGCTCTCTCAGCCCCTTCTACCTCACAGGGTGTCTGTTGTGGGGAGGGGAAGGGAAAGGAGTTTGTAAGCCACTCTGAGACTCCTTTGGGTAGTGAAAGGCGGGGTATAAATCCAATCTCTTATTCTTATTATTGTTGTTATTAAAATTTATATCCAGCCCTTCCCAAACAGGGTCAGGGCAGGTAACATCAAGGTGCAGAAACAACAACCAATTTAATACAATTAATCTAAAAACAGCTTAAGTCCAAAAACAGCATCTCTTCAAGAAGCCTGAAGGGTCAGGCAAGAACTCTGTCCAAGCACCCACGTGAGGGGGCCCAACTCACCCTGACAGAAGGACCGGTTTCCAGAGTCCAGCCAGTTTGGTGTAGTGGTTAAATGCGCAGACTCTAATCTGGGAGAACCGGGTTTGATTCCCCACTCCTCCACTTGCAGCTGCTGGATGACCTTGGGCAAGCCATAGCTCTGGCACAAGCAGTAAATCCAAACAAGAAGGGGGAAAAGATGAGTGTCACAGGAGTCCCAAATATACAAATTCCACTAGTAGAAAACACCATCAATTGTTGTTGTCGTGACACCACCAACTTTAGAATTGTTTAATATATTGTTTTGGCAATCTTGGATGGCGTTTTCTACTGATGGAATTTGCATATTTTGGATAGCTCTAGGAAGAGCTGTTCTTGAAAGGGCAGTTTCTGTCAGAGCTCTCTCAGCCCCGCCTACCTCACAGGGTGTCTGTTGTGGGGAGGGAAGGGAAAGGAGTTTGTCAGCCGCTCTGGGACTCCAAGTGAAGGGCGCGGTATAAATCCAATCTCTTCTTCTTCTCCTTTCAGGAAGAAGCCTAAACCCAGCCCTCAAACAACACTGGATGACTCCTAAGGGTGCCAGGAAATATGGCCACAGAAAGCTGCACCAGTGCCCTTCTGGTGTAGGGCAAATGTCAATCTGATGCTGGCATAGAATGGGATTGTGCCAGGGGTGTGGTTTGCGAGTGGAACGGGGCCGATGTGTTGCCGAGAGACAAACCGTTCTTTTCCCCAAAGGGATTTCAAAATCAATCAACACTCCAGTGCTAGAAGGAAAACACTTGTATTCTTAACATAAATTAACAACATGAACAGAGAATAATAAGGAAGTATACCCACGTTCCTCTTAGCTGTGGGGAAACACCCCCCCCAAGTAGCAGGGGGTACTCCTGGGTGTCAGCCAAAGGGCTCAGCACCAGTCTGCGCCCCGGTCTGAGCTAAAGTTCCAAAGAAAAAGAGTAACCCCACCACCGTAAGTTATAGCTATGTGTGTATGTCTGCGAGGTGGGTGGGGCTGAGAGGGCTCGTTCGAGGACTGCTCTTGAGAGAGCAGCTCTGAAAGAACTTGTGACTGGCCCAAGGTCACACCAGCAGCTGCACAAGGAGTGGAGAATCTCCCAGATTAGAGTCCGCGCTCCTGACCACTACACCAATAGGGCATCCCCTGCTTTCTGACACCAGGCGGGCACCTCCACTAGCACCCAAGAGTGCCCTGGCTAAAGAAGAGGAATATGCTTGAAGGAAAACCCTGGCACCATTAACCCCGTCCTGCCCGGAGCTGTCACAGGGCAATCTAGGCACAGAGAGAGAGACACTTGAGGCTCACCCACTCTCTCCTCCGATTACAACTGTCTCCCAGAAGGCGCCACTAATACCCGGGTGGGGCAGGAGGGCTGCTGGGACGCACAGGGGCCGGGAGAGGCAAGAAACTCTGCCAAATGCACCAGATTGCCAACTCCGGGTTGGGAAATTCCTGGACATTTGGGGCTGGAGCCTGGGGAGGGCGGGGCAGGATGGCACAGAGTCCACCCCCCAAAGCAGCCACTTCCTGCCCTCAGATCGAACCTCAGGAGTCTGGAGACCAGCTGTCATCCCAGGGGACATTGGCAACCCCCCCCCATCTGGGAGACGGGAGAGGGAGGACCAGTCAAAATAACTGGCATGCTGGCCATCCAATCAGCATGGATGAGTCATCCTCTGGGCCTCCCAGCCACCAAAAGGCGAGTTTTGTATCCTGGCTGGCATCCCCTTTGCAAGACCTGAACCCACCCCTCTTGGGACTGTGCCTCTGTGTGCCTCCCTATGGTGTTGCCCCCACCTGGGGGGGGGGCTGTACCTCTCCCCTGGCAAAAGGATGCATTCCCCCCCAAAAAAAAAAAACCCAGTGCAGGAGGGAGAAGGTGGCATTGTTTTAGGGCTGCCTCTGCCAAGTGGGCTGTGGAGTGAGGGGGCAGGGGGCGATGGGGTTGGAAGAGCCCTGTTCTCTCCCTGCACATTCAGTTTGCAAAACGCTGCTCGAATTCATGTCTGTAGCACTCCCTGGCGTATTGACATGGCTCATGCCACCATCCTCACAGGGATGGATGCCCATGGGGTGCCCTTTGTCCCCCCTGGCCCTGTGTCGGTGGGAGGCTGATGCCAGGGGGTGTGGCCACCTCAGCACGCTCCGCCCCTCTCTGCCTGGCTGGGGGGGGGGTCACCCCGTGCTGTGCTTGGGGGGGGGCACTGGCGCGGTCTCCACCATCTTCCCTGGCATCGCCGGGCTCTCTGCGCCTTGGCCACGGAATGTTTCCAATTTTCCACTCCTCTGCCGGGCGGGCCTGGGACATCGGGCCCCACACTGGGTCCACCACCGGGTCTTAGGACGGGGCTACAGTCGATTCCAGCGCCGGCCGGAGTTCCCTTCTCAAATGCCCCTCCGCCTTTCAGTCACCCAACCGGGAAAAAGGGGTCCTGCTTCTCGTTCCTGGCTTTGCATTTCAAAAAGGGGTCCGATGCACGCGTCCAACTTTCCTTGTAGTGAAAGACACCGATTGTCAAACAGCGCCCCCCCCCCCAAGAAACAAATTCCGCTTAGGTAGTGGAACAAAACAGGGGGCTAAAAGGGTTTGCCAACCTCCAGGTGGGGCCTGACGCTCCCCCGGAATTGCAACCGACTTGCAGCGGACGGAGATCGGCCCCCCTGCAGAAAAAGGGGCTTGCACTGGAGAGGGGACTCTACCGCCCCGATTCCCATCTCAGGTCGCTCCCCGGCCCCAAACCGGGCATTGCCCAGGATCTCCCCCCCCTCCCCCGCAAACAATTTGCAACCGGGGCTGAGACTGATCCCGGCCTCCTTTCCTCCCTCCCTTGACCGCAGCAGAGCTTCTCCCCCGACAGACGCCTTACCTGGAACTTGGGAGCCTTCCCGGGGTCCGGCCGCGCGCGGCTTTTCTGCAACCTTCCCGGGCCTCCTTCCCCGCCGTGCAAAGGCAAACCCCTCCCTCCGCCCCATGCAAGAGCACCTCTCCTCCTTCCTGCCCCTCCTCCTCGCTCGGCCTCTCTGGCAAAAGGATCGGCGGGCTTAACCCTTCCCAGCGCTGCAGAGAAATGAAAAATGCCTCCTGCCTTCTCCCTGGGGAGGTTTCCTAAATGGGCAGGGCCGGGGCCATATTATTCTGCAGGCTAGAGAAAGCTGCCTTCTGGCGCCCCCCCCCCCCGCGGAATATTTTACTTCTGTCATCTGTTAGAAAGAACGACCTTCTCATAAGAACATAAGAGAAGCCAATGTTGAATCAGGCCAATGGCCCATCTAGTCCAACACTCTGTCACACAGCGGCCAAAATATACCAGGTGCCATCAGGAGGTCCAGCAGTGGGGCCAGGACACTAGAAGCCCTCCCACTGCTGCCCCCTCCAGCACCAAGAACAGAGTGCATCACCTGCCCCAGACTGAGAGTTCCCATCTATACCCTGTGGCTAATAGCCACTGATGGACTTCTGCTCCATATGTTTATCTAATTCCCTCTTGAAACTGTCCATGCTTGCAGCTGCCACCACCTCCTGTGGCAGTGAATTCCATATGTTAATCACTCTTTGGGTGAAGAAGGACTTCCTTTTATCTGTTCTAACCCGACTGCTCAGTAATTTCATGGAGTGCCCACGAGTTCTAGTATTGTGAGAAAGAGAGAAAAGTACTTCTTTCTCAACCTGCTCAATCCCATTCATAATCTTATAAACCTCGATCATGTCACCCCTCAGCCGTCGTTTCTCCAAGCTGAAGAGCCCCAAGCATTTTAACCTTTCTTCATAGGGAAGGTGTTCCAAGCCTTTTATCATTCTAGTTGCCCTTCTCTGCACTTTTTCCAATGCTATAATATCCTTTTTGAGATGTGGTGACCAGAACTGTACACAGTATTCCAAATGAGGTCGCACCAATGATTTATACAGGGGCATGACGATTTCTCCTTGATTTGGCACCCCTCTCCATCCATCAGTCAAATGTTATCAGTTGACAACGACCAATAGCAAAGGGTCCCCGTCAACTGATCGTATTGGTCTGATCAATCGACAGGGGTGCCAAATCAAGGATCAAGGTCATTCTTTCTAACAGAGGACAGTAGTCAAATATTCCAGGGCATCATTTAGTTAGCAAGAGACGCGCTGAGGTTTTTTTTTCCTCCACTGGCTCATGCAATGCAGTGGCCCATGAACCATTAAGCAGACTAAGAACATGCTTAGGGCACCAGGGCCAAAGGGGGCACCATAAAGTTGGGGAAAGGGTGAAGAAAAATGTAGAAAAATGCCTTTCAGGTCAAGAATATCGGAACTTTGATACCTTTAACTTGTGAAACATTAAAATATACGTTGTATTGCATTTTCGTAGAACTTTATGTAGCCAAAGCTTGACTTAGTTTGTACAGTATATTGTGTTATCCTAGGAATAAATTTTTGTATTGCTGCAACCTGCATTGTCTATGTGGTCAGACAGGTCGACAACTAAAATGGATGGGGTCAGTGTGGAAAGGAGGGGGGCACCAAGATTGGTCAGTGTTTAGGGCACCAGTAAGCCTTAATCTGCCCCTGCTGGGGAGACCAAGTAGTCTAGCCAAGCTTCTCTTACAGGGCACCTGTTAGGACTGTGGTCATTTCCAAACTAGGATCAGGACACAAGCAACGTTCCCTCTAAGCTGTGGAGTCTTGTGGGCAAGAATTCTACTTTGTGAGCTACTGACATTAAAGTTGTGATTTGGCCACTGCATAAATTAGTTTGCTCGTGAGCTATCTTTCCTGAGCCAAGACAAAAATGTGTGAGCCGGAGGCTAAAAAACTGTGAGCTAGCTCACACTAACTCAGCTTAGAGGGAACACCGGACACAAGTTATCTCCTGTAGCAAAGGTAATTTCTTCAGACCTCTCTCGATTCCATCTTGCTTGCTGCAGCGGGAACTAGAAGATAACCACTCCATGTTATTTTGCTTTAAGTCTGCTTGATTCTTCCCTTTCATTTGGTAACTGTAGATTGATTCTGGTGTCCCGGCATAAAAGCCAAAAAGAATTGTTCACATTTTTTTTTAAGTTACACCAATAAAAAGTGAGCAAACCACACACACCCTATTCAGAGTCATATCATTGGATCTTTTGAATTCTTGTGTTCCATCCTTTCATATCAGAATTAAAACTAGTCCTATTAGGAAATCCATCTAAATGTTAAATACGTTGTCGAAGGCTTTCACGGCCGGAGTTCATTAGTTACTGTAGATTTTCCAGGTTGTGTGGCTGCGGTCTTGGCATTGTAGGACCTGACGTTTCTCCAGTAGCTGTGACTGGCATCCTCAGAGGTATAACACACAAAGATGGAGTACTCTCTGTGACAGAGGCATAACACACAAAGATGGAGTACTCTCTGTGTCAAGGTGACACAAATGTGTGACACAAATCTCTCTTGCTCCGGATTGCAAGACTAGATCTAATGGGTGGAAATGACAAGGGAGTCGTTACCGGCTTAATATCAGGAGAAACTTCCTGACTGTAAGAGCGGTTGAGCAGTGGAATAGACTGCCTCGGGAGGTGGTGGATGCCCCTTCACTGGATGCTTTCAAGAGGAGACTGGACAACCATCTTTTGGGTATGTTGTAGGTATGTAGGGGTTTCGGCTGTGTTCCTGCAGAGTGCAGGGGGTTGGACTAGATGGCCTGCAAGGTCCCTTCCAACTCTAACATTCTATGATTCTAAGGTTGACACAGAGAGTACTCCATCTTTGTGTGTTATACTTCTGAGGATGCCAATCACAGCTACTGGAGAAACATCAGGTCCTACAATGCCAAGACCACGGCCACACAACCCGGAAAATCTACAGCAATTAATCTAAATGTTGTTCCAATGGAAAAGACATTTCCAGGTATAACTTCCCCCATGCATGCGAGTGGGATAAAATTCTCAGGGGTTATAGTCCCCCAAGCCAAGGATCAGGCCAATTAGCTTATGCTCTTATCTCTCCTGATTTTGCAGCAGCTAGGTGAATGGATTTCCACCATATAGGCAATTTAAATTCTCAGCTGCATAGGGAGAGGTGTCACTTCTGATGCCTGAATTCATTTCATTGTTTCACAGCGCCAAGTAAGCTCTCTATGACTAGTTTCACAGTCCTGATTCCATTCATCCTCACAACACCCTTTTGAAGGAGGCTGTTCAGTTCCTTGATGAGATACTTAGACAACAACTTGCCCACGCTCACCAACTGGCCCCACAGCTGAGCTGGCTTTGGAAATTATTTCTTTAGCACTCCATCTGCTATATCGAACCTCTCCTCCAGTTCTCATCTGCATCGACAGTGAGTTAAGTGTTATAGCAGCACTTCTAAGGCACACAAAACTCCTAAAATCTGCTAATAAAAGTGGGCTAAAACGGTGAATGGAAAGTGCAACACATTAAGCCACCATTAGATGAATATCCTATACACCGTAATCAGTGGCACTACCCATATAAATATCCTTGTTTTGACAACATTGCATTAGATCAGACAGCAAGATTAGACAACCCTGGTGCAATTTAATCACCTCTTTCTAGTTCTAATATTCCCGCCAGCCATGAAGCTATGAAAATCTTTAGCCCTGTTGATTGTGCTACATCTTCAGGGATTCCACGAAACTTAAGATTATTGGCTTTCAGTTGGTTCTCTAATGAAATAATCTTATCAGTCGCCCATTCGTCTTTTTTATAGAAATAGCAGGCATCTTCTTGTAGGGTTAGGCTGGATTCCATTTGGGCCACTGATTGTTTTAGGTTAGTTAATTGTGAAGCCAGTGGCTTTAAAAGCTCAGTGATTGTTGCAGATACATTTTTTTCAAGGGACTGAAGTCCTGGAATTCTTACCGGGAGACCAATAATCCCTCCGGTTGTTGGTCTGTGAGGTCCACCGCCATTTTGTGTTCTTTCTTGGCAGTTTTAACTGCAGGCTCCTTTTCATGGTTTTAGGAAAATAGGATGAAACGCCATTACTTACAGATGTTGTGTTTCTGCTTTTAGCACCAGAGTTCTTTCCCATGTCTTATGGGGCTTGAATGATTTCAAAAAAGTTGACCGGGATGATAGAAAGGGGGAAGGTGAGCAGGAGCTAATTGCTCAGGCGTCCATTGCTCTTGTCGTCAACACCACGCCCCCATTCCTACCATGATGGAGTGCATTCCTACCCAGGGCCGTACCGAGGTTTTTGGTGCCCTAGGTGGGGCTACCTTCTGGCACCCCCCTCCACTGCCGGGGCTCCCCAGGGCGAGGGAGGGCTCCCCTCCTCCTCCTCCTTCCCTCTCTCACCTGCCGGCAAGCCAGGGGAAGGGGCAGGGGTTTTTGGCAGGGGTTTTGGTGGGGGGGCGGGGGCCTTTGGTGCCCCTAAGGGCCGGTGTGCTCTAGGCGAACGCCTAGTTTGCCTAGTGAGTGAGCCAGCCCTGTTCCTACCATGATGGAGTGCATTACCTCACTGAAAAGTACAGAGCCTGACGAGTGATTTCAGCTCTCACATACTTTATTAGTTAAAGAACAAGACAAAAGAAGCCGGCTCGCAGGCCGGCTTTTATTCCCAAGGAAACCCACACCCCACACACACACACACACCCCGTGATTGGGCTATTTACAGTGATTGAATTATTTCCTAGGATTCCGGCTTCCCGATTGGAAGGGGGCTAGGATCCTGCAGTCCATTGTCTTTGGGAGCGAAGCTCAGGCCCTTCGCCTGGCCGCATGTCAGACCGGTTGGAACCAGTCCAAGCACATGGCTGTCCTGAGCCCATGTTCTCCGGTGGATACATTACACCCACAAAGAGATTTCTGAGAAACATGACCCCCCAAGGGGGCAAAAAAGGGCAAAATGTGTTCCCGCCAATTGTTTTCCATATGCCTGGCAGGCTGTTGCCTCCCCCCCTCCCCGATTGGTCAACTGTGTAGCTCAGAGTTCTGAGGTAAAACCGCCTCTTGCGCTCATCTCCCTCTGAGTGCAGTTAAAAGAGCCTGCAGACAGTTGAGGACAGTTACAGAAATCAGCGATTCAAGACTCCCGGTCCCCCATCTAAGCCCTAACCAGGGCTCATCCGGTTTAGCCTCCAAGAGTTGATGAGATCGGGGACGGGCCAGCCAGCTCAGGGCAAAAGCAACCCTCACATAGGTGATTTGTGGCCATACCTGTGGGCTGATGGTCAGTCCTTCTCTCCAGCCCTCTACGTACAGCACAGGCCACACAGAAGAATGGGAAGAAACAGCCCAAGCTGTGACAGGGAACAGCCCTCAAAGACCAGACGTCTTTTTCTAGGGGGCACAGAGTGATCTGAGTAATCAAGTTCTCACCGACAAAAACTTCCCACCCCAAGAAATGTGTCAAATTTTAAGACACCTCAAGCTTCTTAGGGTGGGGGCTGTGCTCTAAATGGCCAATCAAACTCAAATCTCCATTAGTCGTTAAAAGCAGTTCCCTCAGAGAAGGTCTGGGCCGGCTCTCCTCCATGAGGCTGTGTGACCAGCCAGCCATCCTTCTTCCCTGGTAGGAAGCCTGAGAGGGCAGAAAGATCACAAAGGCCACTGGGAGTGACAGTTGAATGCTCACGACGAAGCTACAAGAACATCTTATAGGACATTTATGAGATCCTATGAGATGGCAGTCAAAGCCGTATAAACAGAGTATTATACGGCTGCGATTGCCTCTGTTTAGAACAATTCGGTCTATTCCTACTTTGCCGCAAGGCAAACCAAACGCTAGGGAATTGGCCATTGGCTGTGAGGCTTCTGCAAGCTATTTTGCAGATAAAGTCCTGTCGCTCCATCACGACCTCCCCGCTAAAGTTGATACAGTGAGTGAACTTGAGGCTCCATGCATGTCTTCTGGTTCAGTTTTGGATCATTTCGGTCTGCTCAGCCTAAAGAAAGTTGATAAATTGCTCCTAACCGTCCGCCCTACCACTTACTCCCTTGATCCGTACCCTTCATGGCTAATTAAAGCTGGTCACGAGGGGTTTCGAGGTACCTTGTGGGAGATCATTTCAGAGGGACTGTTCCCCAAGGCACTTAAGGAAGCAGTGGTCCTCCCCTTCTTTAAAAAGCCATCTTTGGACCCAGCCGAATTGGCCAACTATCGGCCGGTTTCTAACTTGCCCTATTTCGGCAAGATGATAGAGAGGGCAGTGGCGGTTCAGTTACAGGGCTTTTTGGTAGGACGCTTCCACTTTAGATCCTTTCCAGTCTGGCTTTTGCCCAGGCCATAGGATGGAGATGGCACTGGCCACCCACATGGATGGGCCTCTGGAGGCATCAAGATCAAGGCAGGTTGGCAGTGCTGTTGTTGTTGGACCTGTTGGCTGTGTTCAACACAGTCAACCATCAGTTACTGATCCACTGCCTCGCCAACATGGGAATTCACGTAGGAAAAACCAAATGCATCATTATTGGATGGCGGAGGCTTGTCTTGGCTGTAGTATGTGCAAGAAGGATCTAGGGGTCTTCGTAGACCACACACTGAACATGTGTGATGCGGTAGCTAAAAAGGCAAATGTGATTCTGGGCTGTATCAACAGAAGTATAGTGTCCAGATTACATGAAGTGATGGCATCGCTTTGCTCTGGTTAGACCTCCTCACCTAGAGTACTGTGTTCAGTTTTGGGCACCACAATTTAAGAAGGATACAGACAAGATGGAACATGTCCAGAGGAAAGCAACAAAGATGGTGAGGGATCTGGAGACTAAGTCCTATGAGGAAAGGTTAAAGGAGATGGGTGTGTTTAGCCTGGAGAGGAGACGACTGAGAAGTGATATGATGACCATCTTCAAATACTTGAAGGACTGCCATATAGAGGATGGTGTGGAGATGTTTTCTGTTCCTCCAGGAGTTGGACCAGAACCAACAGATTGTAATTAAATCAGAAGAGATTTTGGCTCAACATTAGGAAGAACTTCCTGACAGAGTGGTTCCTCAGTGGAACAGTCTTCCTCAAGAGCTTCATGGTGGGCTCTCCTTCCTTGGAGGTTTTCAACCAGAAGCTAGATGGCCATCTGACAGCAATGCTGATTGTGTGAAATTAGGCAGATGATGAGAGGGAGGGCAGGAAGGGCTGCATTAGCGCTTAGTGTTCGTGGCCCTTTCGGACACTGTCAGGAAAATGTTGATCACCACTTTGGGGTCAGGAAGCAATTCTTGTCCAGGCCTCTTTGCCCGTGCATCCTGGAGATTTTTTGCCATTTTCTCAGCATGGAACAGAGGTCACTGGGGGTGGGGGGTATTTGTAAATGTCTTGCATTGTGCAGGAGGTTGGGCTAGATGACACTGGAGGTCCCTTCCAACTCTATAATTCTATTATTCTGAAGGCAACATCCTCCAGGGCACTAATGTTCTTTGATTTGTGCGACTAGCCAATTGACTGCACACAGTGAGATACAGTCCAGGCAGCAAGGAGGATAAAAAAAAAATATTCAAATAAAAGGGACATTATACAACCAAAACTTTAGCCCAGATGTCCAGTGAGTAGCAGCACAGATTTGATTTATATACTTTTGTTGTTTGCAAAAATATGCCATTTTGCTTTAGCCAGTAGGGATCCTCCTTGTATATAAAATACAAGTTCTGCACTTTTAATTGGCCTTTTTAATTCTCAAAAGACTATTGGGGAGGTATTCGCTGGTGAAACCATATCCATGTCCAATCTGCTTCATTAAGAACTCGAGGAAGTAGGGAATTCCACTTAAGTTGATAAGTTAACAAGGATTTAAATCCAAAATCAAGAATTTATAGATAAAAGAAATCAAGGCCCAAAATTGGGGTAATCCTTGCTTATTAGACTTTTGAAAGAAGGGCCTAAAAATTATTTTTTCACCTCAAGTCATTGATACAGGCAGGGGTCTTTTGGGGGGGAGCGCACCGGAGCGCAGCTCCGGGAGCTCAGGAGCTAAGCCCCGCCCCCAGCCGACGTCCCGTGGAGTCTTTCAGGCAGCCGAATGTCAATTTCAGCTCCATTATATCCTATGGGCCATTGAAGTCAATGGTGAAAACATAGGGTATATTCTGGGGGCTGGAGAGGAGGGGGTTTGAGGGAGAGGCTCTAAACTCACAGGGTACCTGATGGAGCCTCTCCCCAAGATACCCACCAAGTTTCAAGAACATTGGATCAGGGGTCCAATCTTATGGGCCCCTAAACAGGTTGCCCCTATTCCCTCCATTGTTCTCTATGGTGGGAAAAAAATAACTTTTTTTCTCACCATAGAGAACAATGGAGGGAATAGGGGCAACCTGTTTGGAGGCCCATAGAATCGGACCCCTGGTCCAATGTTCTTGAAACTTGGTGGGTATCTTGGGAGAGGCTCCATCAGCTCTTCTGTGAGTTTGGAGCCTCTCCTCAAACCCCTCCCCTCCAGCTCCCAGAATATACCCTATGTTTTCACCATTGACTTCAATGGCCCATAGGATATAATGGGGCCAAATTGCCGCCAAATTTATTTCATTCCCTCCTTTCCTTCTCTCTTTTTCCTCTTTCCCTCCTTCTTCTCTTCTCTCTTTCTTTCCCACCTTCTTCTCTTCTCTTTTTTCCTCCTTTCCCTGTTTCCCTCCTTCTTCCCTCTGTTTCCCTCCCCTTTTCTTCTCTTTCCTTCCTTCTTTCCTTCTCTCTACTCTCTCTCTTTCCTTCCCTCTTTCCTCCTTCTGTGGCCCAACTCTCATGAGAAGGAGTTTAAACTTTAAACCCCTTCTCTCTTAGCTCCCCCACCCAGACCAGCTGGGGAAGGGAGGGGAGGCTTTTGAAGATGTCTCCCCCTTTTGCTTCCCCTTCTGACATCACTTCCGGTGATGTCAGGGGGCGTGGCATATGCTAATAGCCTAATAGCTCATTAGCATACCATATGCTAATGAGCTCCTGCAGCTGTTTTTCTACAAAAAGACCCTG